>JADNRY010000038.1:0-372826 GCA_015501585.1 Rhodocollybia butyracea
TGCTATTGCTGCTATTGTGCTCAAAACTGGGATAGATATTCGAGTTAGACACATTGCTGGCAAGTCCAACATCAGAGCAGACTTGTTGTCTCGCTTTTTGCTTGATGATTACAAGCTTCAATTCCCTGCAGATCGTGTCTGCCTTACAAGAGGCCTCACTTTGGTTCACATATGGAGAAGTGTGTGTTTATTGGTTACCCTGAGGGAGTTAAAGGCTGGAAGTTCTGGAATCCGGTCACTAAAAAGGTCATTATCAGTGAACGTGCAGAATTTGACGAAAGATTCATGTATGGATCCAAGTCACTCAATCAGCCTGCCCTTCGTCAGACCTACCATACTCCTGCGACTAGTTTCTGAACCATCTGCTACTCCCAAACCACCAGCCAGTACCACTAAGGACTTGTTCACACCTCCTTCTCAATATGATGACTCCGAATCTGAACCTGATTTTGGGATTAATAATCATCCTGAACCACTACAATGGTGAGATGTATGTGTTATGTGTAAATGCCCTTGTCTATATAATCAACCTAGGGGGTTGGATCAAAAGATATCCATGTAATGCCTTATAATGGTTAGGAACACTAGGGCACCTCTGTTGCTACATTGATGAGATACCAAGTAGTTGTAACCATGGCCAGATAGCTCAGTTGGTTAGAGCATCCTGGGATTTCACCAGAAGGTCCTGGGTTCAATCCCCAGTCTGGACACTTTGTATAAATCATACCTTTAACAGGTTATGGGCCTCGAAGCGCTATGGTGCGGGAGAATAGGTTAATAAGTGTGTCAGATTGCGGGAGTGTGTTGGGATTAATATCAATCCTGACACCCTACAATGGTGAGATGTATGTGTTAGTGTAAATGCCCTTGTCTATATAATCAACCTAGGGGGTTGGATCAAAGATATCCATGTAATGCCTTATAATGGTTGAGGACACTAGGGCACCTCTGTCTCGCTACATTGATGAGATACCAAGTAGTTGTAACCATGGCCAGATAGCTCAGTTGGTTAGAGCATCTTGGGATTTCACCAGAAGGTCCTGGGTTCAATCCCCAGTCTGGACACTTTGTATAAATCATACCTTTAACACCTGACTCTGTGGATGATGAGGATATGCCTATGCCTTTTGTCACTCAGTAATGAATAAGTTAGCCAAAACTCAGGCCCAGGCCCATAAATTAAGCGGATCATGAAGAGCTATGTACTGTTACATGAGTAGGTATAAAAAAGCATACTAGACAATGAGCTAAAGAAGAAACAAATAGAACATACATTGGTTTGTACAATTACAGAGATAAAGGGAGAGGAGGGAGGGTGACAAAAAATTGGCTTGATCAAGCAAGATCTAAGCCAAATATCAATCAGTACATAGTACATAGATAATATAGGTAGTCTGAGCGCACTGAGAGCCCTGATATCCAAGATCTAACAACTAGGTCAACTTGAGAGGTTCTAGATGTGTGTAGATCTGCTATGGATGTATTATGGGCTCTGTTCAGTGAAAGATCAGTAGATCAGAGAGAAAGGCACACCAATTCCTGTATCTGAGACTCTTGTGAGCAGAGCTAAGGTCTGTGCAGATGTAGGAAGTGCTGAGAGATGATGTTTGAGCTATCAGAGCTGTAGAAAGGGGACAGATGTCCTTACCAACCACCAAAGACAAGGGATATGATGGGGGAAGGGAAGGAAGGAGCAGGAATGCGATTCAGAGGCTTTTCTGACGACCACAGGCCTCTGCACAGGACTCTGGCACCTGTGGGAGCCAACCACTGAATATACACACTGCTCCAACATCTGTCAAATATTAAACTTGTGATATCTTGGGAACCGGTGACTCAAATCCTATAATTTTTGCACCATTGGATTCGCATTAAAAGACCGCTCATAATGATACCAGACATGTCCTAGAACCACTGACAGAAAAACTGTCTGGAGTTGATACAAGGATGTCAGACTTTGAATGGATCAAAGTGATCATATGATGTGAATGGCTCATCCAATGGCCTCGGCAAAAATTCCATTGGATTCTCCTCAAAATTCCTGTCAGAATGATATCCCAAAAGTCATGTGACAATGATGTGTCACATTGTAGGCTGCAACTCGAACTGTGAATAGCTCAACAGCAAAGGATGATATTAACAAGAGATAAAATGTGTTTTGAAGCTGGGGTTCAGCTTGTTCAAATAGTCTGTAAGCCAAAAGAGAGACACTGAAGCATGCTGGAGTGAGGACAAAGCAGAGAGAGTTCATGTGCACCAAGGTGATGAACTGTGCTCTATACCTGTCAGGACTGGAGTGTGGACAAAGCAGAGAGAGTTCATGTGCACCAAGGTGATGAACTGTGCTCTCTACTTGTCAAGATAGATCTGTTGTTTGCAGAGGCCTTCAGAAAGTCTCCCTACCCTTGGAATCCGCCTTCATGTCGACCTCCCCTTAACCACCCACCCGCCCCTGCTCTTGATCCTGAACCAGAACCAGAAATACCAGTAACTGAGGATGACGAATCTGATGGGCAACCCTTAGCTTTGAGACGACCTGCTCGTGCTCGCAAACCTCCTGGTAGATGGTGGGAAGTCAAACCTGCTTCTCAGGGCAATGCCCACAACAACAAGCGTCATGACTCTGACAATTACGATGGTGACGTAGAGGAACAAGGACATGCTGCAGCAGCTTATTGTTCCAGTTTGGGTAGATGATATCACTCTTGCTTGTAAAGACTCTGGTGTAATAGATCAATTTGTGCATGATCTACAGAAAGAACTTAAACTCCGTGACTTGGGCAGTACCGACTTCTTACTTGGATTGGGAATCAGACGTGACCGCCAAAATCGTAAACTCTATCTTAATGCTCGGCAATACATCCTTCGCAAACTTGACGAATTTGGCATGCAGGACTCTAAACCTGTTCACACTCCCATGAATCCCAATGTAACACTCTCTAAAGATGACTGCCCACAAACACCAGAGGAGAAAGAAGAGATGATCAACATCCCCTACATGTCGGCAGTTGGCTCCCTATTGTTCTTGGCTATGATCCTTCGAGCTGACACTGCTTATGCATGTGGTGTCTTAACCCGTTTCAACTCTAATCCTGGGCATGCTCACTGGATTGCTGTAAAGCACTTGTGGCGCTATTTGAAGGGATCTATTGATTACAAGTTGGAACTTGGCCCGGATCCTGATGCCCCCGACCTGATCACTGCTATTAGCGACTCAGACTTGGGTGGTAACAAAGACAATGGGAAGTCAACTACTGGATACATCATAAAGGTTGGATCAGGTGCTGTTAGCTGGAGTAGTAAACTACAACCTGTGGTTACTCTATCCTCTACTGAAGCCGAGTTTGTGGCATCAAATGCAGTGGGCAAAGAAGTGTTGGCAATTCGTTCTCTCCTTACTGAGCTTGGGTATAAAGTCGGCTGTCCTACCATTATCCATGTCGACAATCAATCCTCCATCCAAGTTGCCAAGAATCCAGAACATCATGGCAGAATGAAGCATCTTGACAGGACTTTCTACTGGCTCAGAGAACAAGTTGTACATGGGAAATTGTTACCTTCTTATCTGCCCACTGAGGATAATCCAGCTGACCTGCTCACAAAGGCCCTTACCAAACCAAAGGTGGAAAAGTTCCGATCTTTGATTGGACTTGTGAAACCATCCCTTCCTTAATTTGAAGGAAACACTATGTTGGGGTGTTGTGTGTGTGATGGACTTGCAGAAGTGTTCCATCAGGGGGTTGTGTTGAGCGTACATAGTGCTGTCACACATCTGCTTACCTAATCACCTTCCCACGACCATATTCCATCTCTAAAGTATATACTTTTATAGTAAAGTTTGATTACATTCTTCATATTCCTTCTAGTTCACTATTTTGCCTAGTTTACTTAGTTTTAGAGTTATTTCTTCAGTTTGAGTGGTGACTGTTGAAAATATCTATGCGCGCACAATTGTGGACACCTATTTTCACGCCTCATGCGTTTCAGTACAAATAGAACCAAACAAATACCTATACCTTACATAGTTAGAAAGAGTCCAAATCAATATTCACATATCTTTGATTCAGTTCATTGTTTGCTGTCTATTGGAGTACTGAGGAACTATAAGGCTAGTAGTACAACACTATAGTCGTTATACTGAGCATAACAACGCTGTACTAAGACGGGTATCACACTGCTTGGGTTAGCTGAAGGGCGCTCCAGTGTGTTTAACTTCAACAAGTGCAGTTTCCTCCAACATTACTGTCATAGGTACTCTTTCATGTCCTTAACAAATCGCGAAAAGAATCGAAGCGCTACCTATCTTCGTTCTTCCGCGATTCCATTTTCGAAATCCTGCACTCTAACTTGGACTTTGCATTTCGAGTTTTTCAGCACATGACCACCTCTGGTCAGCTGCCACTTTGGACAGATGATCAGCCAGTGTCCCTGTCGAGTTTCTAGTTCTTACAGGTGCCGGAGTTCCGAGCAGAGGCCTGTGAGAACATGATTAGAAATCTGACAAGGTCCTGTGCTTCTTTCCTTCCTTCCCCCACCATCTGTTGGAGGAAACTGCACTTGTTGAAGTTAAACACACTGGAGCGCCCTTCAGCTAACCCAAGCAGTGTGATACCCGTCTTAGTACAGCGTTGTTATGCTCAGTATAACGACTATAGTGTTGTACTAATAGCCTTATAGTTCCTCAGTACTCCAATAGACAGCAAACAATGAAATGAATCAAAGATATGTGAATATTGATTTGGACTCTTTCTAACTAAGTAAGGAATAGGTAGTTGTTTGGTTCTATTTGTACTGAAACGCATGAGGCGTGAAAATGGGTGTCCACAATTGTGCGCGCATACATATTTTCAACAGTCACCACTCAAACTGAAGAAATAACTCTAAAACTAAGTAAACTAGGCAAAATAGTGAACTAGAAGGAATATGAAGAATGTAATCAAACTTTACTATAAAAGTATATACTTTAGAGATGGAATATGGTCGTGGGAAGGTGATTAGGTAAGCAGATGTGTGACAGCACTATGTACACTCAACACAACCCCCTGATGGAACACTTCTGCAAGTCCATCACACACACAACCCCCCAATGAAATGTTTCCTTCAAATTAAGGAAGGGATGGTTTCACAAGTCCAATCAAAGATCGGAACTTTTCCACCTTTGGTTTGGCAAGGGCCTTTGTGAGCAGGTCAGCTGGATTATCCTCAGTGGGCAGATAAGAAGGTAGCAATTTCCCATGTACAACTTGTTCTCTGAGCCAGTAGAAAGTCCTGTCAAGATGCTTCATTCTGCCATGATGTTCTGGATTCTTGGCAACTTGGATGGAGGATTGATTGTCGACATGGATAATGGTAGGACAGCCGACTTTATACCCAAGCTCAGTAAGGAGAGAACGAATTGCCAACACTTCTTTGCCCACTGCATTGGAAGCCACAAACTCGGCTTCAGTAGAGGATAGAGTAACCACAGGTTGTAGTTTACTACTCCAGCTAACAGCACCTGATCCAACCTTTATGATGTATCCAGTTGTTGACTTCCCATTGTCTTTGTTACCACCCAAGTCTGAGTCGCTAATAGCAGTGATCAGGTCGGGGGCATCAGGATCCGGGCCAAGTTCCAACTCGTAATCAATAGATCCCTTCAAATAGCGCCACAAGTGCTTTACAGCAATCCAGTGAGCATGCCCAGGATTAGAGTTGAAACGGGTCAAGACACCACATGCATAAGCAGTGTCAACTCGAAGGATCATAGCCAAGAACAATAGGGAGCCAACTGCCGACATGTAGGGGATGTTGATCATCTCTTCTTTCTCCTCTGGTGTTTGTGGGCAGTCATCTTTGGATAGTGTAACATTGGGATTCATGGGAGTGTGAACAGGTTTAGAGTCCTGCATGCCAAATTCGTCGAGTTTACGCAGGATGTATTGCCGGGCATTAAGATAGAGTTTACGATTTTGGCGGTCACGTCTGATTCCCAATCCAAGTAAGAAGTCGGTACTGCCCAAGTCACGGAGTTTAAGTTCTTTCTGTAGATCATGCACAAATTGATCTATTACACCAGAGTCTTTACAAGCAAGAGTGATATCATCTACCCAAACTGGAACAATCACTTTAAGGTTACCGCGTTGAAACATGTAAACGCATGGATCAGACTCTAGGCGTTTAAAGCCAAGCTTGGCAAACACACCACAGAGTTTCTCACTCCAAAGACGGGGCGACTGCTTTAACCCATATAGGGACTTGTTTAGCCTGCAAACTTTCTCTGGTCCACCTTGCTTGAAACCCTCGGGCTGTCTCATGTAGATAGTAGTGTCAATATCAGAATTGATAAACGCATGTGAGATATCAACAGAGCGAAGCTCCATATCATCAATGGCGGCAAGAGCAAGTACAATGCGTAATGAGGACCAGCGGAGAGTTGAAGCATAGGTTTCGAGATAGTCGAATCCAGGTCTTTGGCTGAAGCCTTGAGCACACAAGCGTGCTTTAAACCGCTCAATAGAGCCATCAGCATTGTGTTTAATGCGAAATACCCAAGTCGACCCAATAGCTTTCTCTCCTGGTGGTAAGTCAATGATATCCCAAGTGCCATTAGCAAGATGAGCAGAGATCTCGTCGTTCATTGCTTCTTCCCATTTAAAGGCTTCAGGACTGCGCATAGCATCTCGATAATTACGAGGTTCTACAGAAGCTGCTGCAGCATGTCCTTGTTCCTCTACATCACCATCGTAGTTGTCAGAGTGATCATGAGGCTCGTTGTTGTGGGCATTGCCCTGAGAAGAAGGTTTAACTTCCCACCATCTACCAGGAGGTTTGCGAGCACGAGCAGGTCGTCTCAAAGCTAAGGGTTGCCCATCAGATTCGTCATCCTCAGTTACTGGTATTTCTGGTTCTGGTTCAGGATCAAGAGTAGGGGCGGGTGGGTGGTTAAGGGGAGGCATATCCTCTTCATCCACAGAGTCAGTTTCAGATTCAGAGTCATCATATTGAGAAGGAGGTGTGAACAAGTCTTTAGTGGTACTGGCTGGTGGTTTGGGAGTAGCAGATGGTTCAGAACTAGTCACAGGAGTATGGTCTCGACGAAGGGCAGGCTGATTAGGTGACTTGGATCCATACATGAATCTTTCGTCAAATTCTGCACGTTCACTGATAATGACCTTTTTAGTGACAGGATTCCAGAACTTCCAGCCTTTAACTCCCTCAGGGTACCCAATAAACACACACTTCTCCATATGTGAACCAAAGTGAGGCCTCTTGTCCTTTTGAATATGCACATAAGCGATGCATCCCCAGACACGCAGATTGTCAACTTTGGGCTTAATTTTATACCAGGCTTCAAAAGGAGTGACATCTGGAACAGCAGACGTTGGGCATCGATTTAACACATAAACAAGCGCAGCCAGGCATTCAGCCCAAAATGTCTTTGGTAAACCCGATTCCAGTAGCATAGCAGTCAGTAATTCAGCCAATGTCCGGTTAAGCCGTTCAGCAACTCCATTCTGCTGAGGTCGATTCCTAGTTGTCCGTTGTACTTCAATACCCTCGTGCTGTAAGAACTGTTCAAATTCCTTGGATATAAACTCGCCACCTTTGTCATGTCTGATCTTCTTGATCTTTTTACCAGTAGAGTTTTCCGCCCAGGCCTTAAACCGCTTGAATGCACCAAAAGCTTCACTCTTCTTTTTAAGTAGTACAACTGCTCTGAAGCGTGATTTGTCGCATATAAAGGGGATCCAGTAGCGGTAGCCAGAAGGCGAGATTACACCAGTATCATGTACATCCATATGAACAAGTTCTAAAATTTCAAAAGCACGAGTTTCACTGCTAGGAAAAGGATTGGCATGCATCTTTCCACCAAGACATGGTTCACATACTGGGTCTGGCTTTGCACTAGAATCGAGTTTAAAGCCCTCAACCAACCGATTTTTAGACAGCTTGCTAACATCACTCAGATTGTAGTGAAAGAAGCGCCTATGCCACAGCTCAAGATCAAGAGGTAGAGTCGACCCAACATGTGCACATTCAGCTACTGTACTAACAGTATGTCCGTTAAGATAACCAACTGATTTATTATTAACTGAAGCAGTGAACAGGACAGAACCATTAAGTGAGAACTCCATAGTATCTCTAAGAATTTGTACAGTAAAGCCTTTGTGTTTAGTCAAGTAAAGAACTGAGAGGAGATTATTATTAAGTGCAGGGACATGTAATACTCTAGAAAACAAAACATCTCTAACTTCTTTGCCATTAACAACAGGGGTAAATAAAACTTCGCCAATGCCTTCTGAATACACTACAGTATGATCTGCAAGACGAATAGGGACTCTGTGAGGAGTGTAATTTCGAATCCAGTGTTTATGAGGTGTCATATGAGAAGTGGCGCCTGTGTCTGTATTCCATTCCATAATATCAGCAAAATGTGAAGAAGAGAGTCCATTAAGAGTACTTGCACTAGCACAACCAGCATTTTCCGAAACTCCTTCAGTATCCACCTCTGTAACCTTGGCCTTGTTGGCATTAATGCCTTTCTGTAGTTTAGTAGGACAATTTTCGGTCCAGTGGAGTGCCTTTGCTCCACAACGAGAACAATAACCTTTAGGTTCCCCAGTCCTAGGTTTCCAGTTGGAGTTGCCCCCTTTTTTCTTCTGTTGAGCAACTTGTGCTCTATTGACAGACTGCTCAGCATGAGCTTGATTCTGCTGTTCAGCAAGGAAAGCAGCAAGAATCATGTCTTTGTCAAGATTGTCCTGCATAAGCAGGTTGGATGATAGATGTTTATACTCCTCAGGGAGTGCACGAATGAGAGCCATAGATTGAAGCTCAGAGTCAAGTGAGTCCAGTGTGAAGCCAGTGGATCCAGAGACAATTGGAGCAACAGTGGGTCGAAGATTTTGAATGTCAGCCATAGCAGCTTCCACTCTAGAGGCCATGTCCATGAGAGATTCATCAGCCAGCTTTGTGATAGTGAAAAGTGCATTGTAGGCATTAAACCTAGCACCAGGCTTCTTTGACACATGCTGTTTCTCTGGAATGCTCCACATAGCAATGGGATCCTCTTGGTATGCCTTAATAGGCACCTGCTGAGGCGAGCTGACAGCAAGGAAAATCAATCCAGCAGCCTTTTCAGCTTTAATTTCCCACTTGTCCAACAGAGCAGGATCTGAGGGCTTAGCCTCTTTGCCAGATACTAGTCTCCATAAACCTTGAGACATCAGAGATGCCTTCATATTACCAACCCAATCATTGTAGTTGTCCTTGGTAAGAACTTTGAAAGATGGGTTGGAAGTGGTAGAAGTGAAAGACATAGTGATAATAGCCAACTGAGCCAACAAGCCAACTGAGCCAATTGATAGTGTAGAAAGACAACAATAGTATAGAACTATTGAGGAGCGCACAAGTAAAGAGGTAACAAGAACACAACAACGAAATGCACAGTTAGAACACGGGGCCCATAACCTGTTGGAGGAAACTGCACTTGTTGAAGTTAAACACACTGGAGCGCCCTTCAGCTAACCCAAGCAGTGTGATACCCGTCTTAGTACAGCGTTGTTATGCTCAGTATAACGACTATAGTGTTGTACTAATAGCCTTATCCAGGGTCCAATTGCTAATGCCAACAGGATGAGCTACCGGAGGTGACTTGTGAAGGTTGGAGCTGTTTAGAGTGAGTTTGGGGAAGATCAGAGTGGATCTGAGAGAGATTGAAGCGATTCTGAACTGGATTAGAGCGAGATGTGGATGGATTAAGCCCAGATTGGCGCGATCTAGCGCTAGGAAGCGTTCTAGATGAGGGATGAAGCGATCCAGTGGCCTGGGATGCAGGATCATAGGTATGATCTTCCAATTCATCAAGATCTGGGGAATCAGCTCGAGTTTTGGACATGGAATGGTTGATATGAAGATGTGTGAGGTATGAGCAAGGAGTATGATGAAAAATCGACTTGATCAAGCAAGATCTAAGTCGACATGAAGGCGGATTCCAAGGGTAGGGAGACTTTCTGAAGGCCTCTGCAAACAACAGATACCATCCAGGACTTGCAATGCACAATTCATCACTTTTCAGTGAACATGAATTCATTGCAGGTCCGGCGCGCCTCATCGCAGTACCATGCGGTCCTGCTATTACTGTCATAGGTACTCTATCATGTCCTTAACAAATCGCGAAAGGAATCGAAGCGCTACCTATCTTCGTTCTTCCGCGATTTCATTTTCAAGATCCAGCACTCTAACTTGGACTTTACATTTCGAGTTTTTCAGCACATGACCACCTCTGGTCAGCTGCCACTTTGGACAGATGATCAGCCAGTGTCCCTGTCGAGTTTCTAGTTCTATCAGGTGCCGGAGTTCCGAGCAGAGGCCTGTGAGAACATGATTAGAAATCTGACAAGGTCCTGTGCTTCTTTCCTTCCTTCCCCACCATCAACTTCGCTTCTGGTGACTGGTAAGGACATCTGTCCACTCTATACAGCTCTGATAGCTCAAACATCGCCTCACAGCACCTCCTTTTGACTGCACAGACTCTAGCTCTTGCTCACAGAGTCTCAGATCAAAGGAATTGGTGCGCTTTTTCACTGATCTATCTGATCTTTCACTGAACAGAGCCCACAACACATCCATAACAGATCTATACACATCTACAGCCTCTGAAGTCGACCTAGTTGTCAGATCTTGGATATCAGGGCTCTCAGTGCGCTTAGATCGATGTTTTTTGCCTGTGTACTGTTATACTGACTGATATCTGACTTAGATCTTGCTTGATCAAGTCGATTTTTCATCACCCTACCTCCTCTCCCTCTTTCCATCTTGATGTAACTGTACAAACCAATGTCTATTCCCTCTTTGACTTCAGTGACTTGTATCACTCAAGGACCACTGTTCTCTATCCACATTGTGCTCTATTCTATCTATTAAGCACCTACTGAGTGTCTCACACCCATACCTTGCATGTAGTACCCATTTCATTATTATTGTAAGTACTAAATACTTGCAGGTACTCACAAGTAACTTGCGAGTACCTGTATTCACTGGGATCCGCAAGTACCTGCAAGTACCTGTGTTAAGATACCTGCGGATCCCGGTATCTGTTTCCCATGGATCCGTGCAACAGATCTGGGTTTACCTGGACCTGGACTTGTGGACATCTTTACTGCCGAGGAAGTTACTGCAGCTGCAAACTGGGCACATACCCCTGCAGAAACACCTACACAACATCGGAAAAGTTCGACATGAAGGCGGATTCCAAGGGTAGGGAGACTTTCTGAAGGCCTCTGCAAACAACAGATACCATCCAGGACTTGCAATGCACAATTCATCACTTTTCAGTGCACATGAATTCATTGCAAGTCCGCCGCGCCTCATCGCAGTACCGTGCGGACCTGCTATTACTGTCATAGGTACTCTATCATGTCCTTAACAAATCGCGAAAAGAATCGAAGCGCTACCTATCTTCGTTCTTCCGCGATTTCATTTTCGAAATCCTGCACTCTAACTTGGACTTTGCATTTCGAGTTTTTCAGCACATGACCACCTCTGGTCAGCTGCCACTTTGGACAGATGATCAGCCAGTGTCCCTGTCGAGTTTCTAGTTCTATCAGGTGCCGGAGTTCCGAGCAGAGGCCTGTGAGAACATGATTAGAAATCTGACAAGGTCCTGTGCTTCTTTCCTTCCTTCCCCCACCATCAACTTCGCTTCTGGTGACTGGTAAGGACATCTGTCCACTCTATACAGCTCTGATAGCTCAAACATCGCCTCACAGCACCTCCTTTTGACTGCACAGACTCTAGCTCTTGCTCACAGAGTCTCAGATCAAAGGAATTGGTGCGCTTTTTCACTGATCTATCTGATCTTTCACTGAACAGAGCCCACAACACATCCATAACAGATCTATACACATCTACAGCCTCTGAAGTCGACCTAGTTGTCAGATCTTGGATATCAGGGCTCTCAGTGCGCTTAGATCAATGTTTTTTGCCTCTGTACTGTATACTGACTGATATCTGACTTAGATCTTGCTTGATCAAGTCGATTTTTCATCACCCTCCCTCCTCTCCCTCTTTCTATCTTGATGTAACTGTACAAACCAATGTATGTTTGTTTTGTGTTTTCTTTTTCAACTCTGTTTTGTAGTATGCATTCCTTTAGTTACTTACATGCATGTATTCAGTACATAGCACTTCATGATGCGCTTAATTTATGGCCTGGGGCCTGAGTTTTTGGCTAACTTATTCACTCCTGAGTGATGAAAGGCATAGGCGAGACACCATTCTGTCCCTGCTGCAAGCATGATGTCCCAGAGACAGTCTTCCACTACATGATGGAATATCTGGTTCCCTGAGGTCTATTCAATCGAAATACACTAGAAGCACTCCCAGTAATATTTGTATCATTTGTGCAGCACCACTTAACAAGTTATGAAGGCTGTATCCATTACTACTTATACTATTGGGATTAGAAGAGAACCTCCTTAGAAAGATGTCACACATGCGAAATATGATTGCAGCGGCATTTGGAGAACTCAATAGGTATACTAGAGAGTCCAAATCCGAAGTCCTGAGTTGTGCTGATGTCCGGAAGTGGTTGAAATACGGAGATCTTGCTATAACTCCGAAATTAGGTCACTATTTGTTTAAGCCAAACATGAGCTAAAACCGCTGTTCCCCTGCATCCTCTGTGGTACTTCCAAGATAGGACAGTGTCCCTAGACCCTCTAGCATCGCTATAACCAAGTACAAGCATTTATAGAAGCTTGTTGTCCCTTCCCAAGTACAGGGAAGAGTGATAATCTCCAATTTCGGAGTGTTGATTTGAAATTTGAATTGAAATATAATAGAAACATGAAATTCAGCTCGTTAGAAGCTAGAGAGCGGTTTGACACACCCTTAAGTGGTCTGTGTGTTAGAGAAATCAGGTGACCAGGATCAAGCAGTACCTTGTCCCAAATCAAGTGACCTTGAAACAGGAGGGAAATAAATGTTGACACTAGCTGGGATTGAACCAGCGACCACACAGTACTCTAGACTGGTGCTCTAACCAACTGAGCTATAGTGCCGATGGTTAGAGTATGGATGTTAAGCCATATATCACTATGAGGATTGTTAGTCACTCAACTGGCCCACATTCATGTTGTACTGAAGCGGTTAGTCTTAGTACTAGAATGATGTAACCAGGGTCCAATTGCTAATGCCAACACTGTGCACACTACATAGCCGCACTCCTGCTCTATATAATGTAGCCCAGATTGATAGTTGATCCCCAGGTTTGGGTTTCCCCTCACATTAGAGGCTGGGATTTCCCCCTCACTTCACACAGTTTTGTTTTATTAGTTTTATTTGTTTTGAGTCAAGTCTAGTACAGTTCAGTTCAGTTCAAGTATAGTAGATAGGCTGCAGTCAGGGCTCTTTCTGGGTAGATAACCCCTGGTCAGTGCTTTCTTGTATTATATATCCACTTCCCCCTCCATTTACCTTTGTTCCTGCATTCACTATTCATTACGAAGTTCAACTCTTTGTAATTTCACATCCCCCCTCTGAACTTGGAGTCTTTATTGTAGTTTAGTGGTAGGTGTTGATGGTTTGGCTGTTTATTGGCCATTTCTCACACTTTCCACTTAGCCACAGTAACACCCTCTCAAGGGTTTAGGAGCAGGGTGTTTGTTCTCATTCCCAGGTTTGTCATAGCAGTCATTGGTATTATGACTTTTTGCTTTGAATTTCAAACCCTTTGCAGAGCATATTTGGCAAAGTTTGCCTTTTGTCTCCTGGAAATTTATTTGTTCTGGTGTTTTACCCTTCCCTTTTTCTGCCATATCAATCTCCATAGGTTGTGGATCATTGTTGCCATTGCCTTTACTGTTTCCAATGCCAAAAATAGAGCCTTTAGTTTTCTCAGGATGTAAGCTTTTGTAGGCCAACAAGAGAAGCTCTAAGTACTCCCATTTGGTAGGTGATTTTCCTACAACTTCAAGTAGCACAAGTGCATTACACAATTCTTGTGAGATGACATTCCGCAGCTTGTCAATATGGATACTGTCTTGATATTCAACAAGGCGTGCCAAAGTGTGGTATTGTTCAGCATATTTAATGAAGTCCTTATCGGCCAAAGTTTTATTGGTCCAAAGCTGAGTGAGCTCATCCTTTGCTCCTTCTTTGTCATCACAGCAGCCATAAATAGTGGTTAACTCCTCTACAAATTTATCCCAAAGTCCCAAGTCTTTTCCAAGACAGCTGTCATCAAAGTAGCACTTCATGTATGTTGTGGCAGGTGAACATAAGAGAGTCAGTGCAGTCACAATGCCAGATGATGAACAATACAGAGTGACTTGATTTAACCAATCCTCCAGTGACATTTTGTTATCTGTCCCAGAGAATGTTGGTGGTTCAGGGACTTTGAGTCTAGTGATGGAGCCAGCACCAGTTCCAGCAGGGATTCTATCCAACTGGGTTTTATAGGCCTGAAGAAATTGAGCCTGTGTGTCAACTAGTTGCCTGAGGTTTTTAATTTCCTCCTTGAGAGCATCCTGGGTATGAGCAGCCATACTAAAGCTTCATTCATCCAATCAGAAAGCTCATCAATATATTGGTCAATATAATTTTTAACAGTGCTACTGGTTGTCAAGTGGGGATTTTGGAATAACTGTCCAAGTTCATTACATTGGGCTTCAGAACCAAAGCCAATAGTAGTCATATCCACATTTTGAGCTACACTTTCAGCCCAGTTCTCTACATCAACCATAGAGATCTTAGGTTGGTAAGGTGTGAAAGATGACATTTCTGCTTAATGGTAATTAACCAATGTGTTTGTAATAAAAAAACAAAGTTAGGATTGAGAAAATAAAGTGCCAATTAATTTTATGCCAAGTACAATTTATATTGGGAGTTGAATATCTAACAGTGCAATAGTACTTTTAAGCATAGCAGCATAGTGGCATTATGTGGCATAAGTACTACAATGTTGCTTTTCAGCAGACAGAGTACAAAGGAAAAAATGTGGTGTCCAGTGGTTGTCCAGGTCTTGATGTCTTCTTTGTCAAAGTGGCAAGTCTCTATGTGTGCACTTTCACATAGCAAATGGGTTCTAGCCCTTGTATAACACAAGCAACTTTATCTGCCCAAACTGGTTTAGCTGTTGACACCCAAAGGCTCATGGCATGCTGAGCAACAAGAGCAATGACCAGTCTGTTGCATCCTTCAACAATAAAGTTAAAGTGCAGCAAATACCCCTTATGCCTAGGGCCCGGCAAATAGGTCAGCATGCAGCTCTCAGAGTTGAGCCACCCTTCAAGGAGAAGGTGCATCTCATAGAAGACACAGTCCTTTTCAGGAACAGCATCAGGAAGATCCCCCAGAACTGACAGTGATCCCCCAGAACCCAAAGATGACAGAAGAAAGACAGGACAACCTGCAACAAAGGAACCTACCACCTGATGCAGTAGCAACAGGCAGCAAAGCAGCAAGACTCAAGAAACTATCACAAATCTAAGCTCACCTGCTTAATGTGTTGATAGGGGAAGTAAGAAGCTAAGTGAGAGAGAGAGATGCTTGTATGAAGACAATAAGATGTTCTTGAGTCTGGGGACTGTAGAAGCAGACCCCACTACTTATATACATGTGTAACTAAATAGGACCCAGATCACTTTACTCTGGGTAGTTCTAGAAGGTTCTACTGTCAAGGTGAAACTATCTGTCAAAAGGTGACACTGTCTGTCAAGGTTAGACATTAATACATCTGGTATCTATCTACTTTAAGTAATAAATAAGATATAGATCTAATGTAATGATAAGCCCATGGCACAGATAAGATATTGATAGATAAGATAAAATATAAGATAAAGCAAATGAATAGAAATCTGTGATACGTATCAGTTAATACACTTGCTCTAGGTGTCATATAAAGGACAATGAGATATATTTCAAGTGTATATCATCTCATCAGATCCATATGTGCAGTATGGGTACCCCCACCACTCTCTGTTGGAGGAAACTGCACTTGTTGAAGTTAAACACACTGGAGCGCCCTTCAGCTAACCCAAGCAGTGTGATACCCGTCTTAGTACAGCGTTGTTATGCTCAGTATAACGACTATAGTGTTGTACTAATAGCCTTATAGTTCCTCAGTACTCCAATAGACAGCAAACAATGAACTGAATCAAAGATATGTGAATATTGATTTGGACTCTTTCTAACTGAGTAAGGAATAGGTAGTTGTTTGGTTCTATTTGTACTGAAACGCATGAGGCGTGAAAATAGGTGTCCACAATTGTGCGCGCATAGATATTTTCAACAGTCACCACTCAAACTGAACAAATGAAAGCCAAAAAGTAAACTAGGGCAGATATCAACATGGTAACAAAAGATTACTATAAAAGTACATAGTTTAGAGATGGAATATGAGCGTGGGACATCGCTTATGTAAGCAGTAAGTGTTCTATCACTATATACACTCAACACAACCCCCTGATTGAACACTTTTGCAATCCAGCACAAGTCAATCACTAACACAACCCCCCAACATAGTATTTCCTTCAACTAGGAAGGTTTGGCTTCACAAGTCCAATCAAAGATCGGAACTTTTCCACCTTTGGTTTGGCAAGGGCCTTTGTGAGCAGGTCGGCCGGATTATCCTCAGTGGGCAAATAAGAGAGTGTAAGCTTCCCATGTACAACTTGTTCTCTGAGCCAGTAGAAAATCCTGTCAAGATGCTTCATTCGGCCGTGATGTTCAGGGTTTTTAGCAACCTGAATGGATGATTGGTTGTCGGTGTGGATAATGGTAGGAGAAGCGACTTTATACCCAAGCTCATTGAGAAGAGAACATATTGCCAACACTTCTTTGCCCACCGCATTTGAAGCCACAAACTCGGCTTCAGTAGAGGATAGAGTAACCACAGGTTGTAGTTTACTACTCCAGCTAACAGCACCTGATCCAACCTTTATGATGTATCCAGTTGTTGACTTCCCATTGTCTTTGTTGCCACCCAAGTCTGCATCACCAATAGCTGTGATCAGATCGGGGGCATCAGGATCTGGCCCTAGTTCCAACTCATAATCAAGAGATCCTTTTAAGTAACGCCACAAATGCTTAACAGCAATCCAATGAGCGTATCCAGGATTAGAGTTGAAACGAGTCAAGACACCACATGCATAAGCTGTGTCGACACGAAGGATCATGGCCAGAAACAATAGGGAGCCAACAGCCGACATGTAGGGGACATTGATCATCTCTTCTTTCTCCTCTGGTGTTTGGGGGCAGTCCGCTTTAGAGAGTGTCACAGTGGGATTCATGGGAGTGCCCACAGGCTTGGAATCAGTCATGCCAAATTCGTCGAGTTTACGGAGGATGTATTGCCGGGCATTAAGATATAGTTTTCGGTTCTGGCGGTCTCGTCTGATTCCCATGCCAAGTAAGAAGTCGGTACTGCCCAAGTCACGGAGTTTAAGTTCTTTCTCTAGATCATGGACAAATTGATCTATAACACCAGAGTCTTTACAAGCAAGAGTGATATCATCTACCCTGTTGGGATTAATAATCAATCCTGACACCTACAATGGTGAGATGTATGTGTTATGTGTAAATGCCCTTGTCTATATAATCAACCTAGGGGTTGGATCAAAAGATATCCATGTAATGCCTTATAATGGTTGAGGACACTAGGGCACCTCTGTCACTACATTGATGAGATACCAAGTAGTTGTAACCATGGCCAGATAGCTCAGTTGGTTAGAGCATCTTGGGATTTCACCAGAAGGTCCTGGGTTCAATCCCCAGTCTGGACACTTTGTATAAATCATACCTTTAACAGGTTATGGCCCCGAAGCGCTATGGTGCGGGAGAATAGGTTACATAAGTGTGTCAGATTGCGGGAGTGTGTTGGGATTAATAATCAATCCTGACACCCTACAATGGTGAGATGTATGTGTTATGTGTAAATGCCCTTGTCTATATAATCAACCTAGGGGGTTGGATCAAAAGATTGTTGGAGGAAACTGCACTTGTTGAAGTTAAACACACTGGAGCGCCCTTCAGCTAACCCAAGCAGTGTGATACCCGTCTTAGTACAGCGTTGTTATGCTCAGTATAACGACTATAGTGTTGTACTAATAGCCTTATAGTTCCTCAGTACTCCAATAGACAGCAAACAATGAACTGAATCAAAGATATGTGAATATTGATTTGGACTCTTTCTAACTAAGTAAGGAATAGGTAGTTGTTTGGTTCTATTTGTACTGAAACGCATGAGGCGTGAAAATGGGTGTCCACAATTGTGCGCGCATACATATTTTCAACAGTCACCACTCAAACTGAGAAAATATCTTGCAAACTGAACAAATGAAAGCCAAAAAGTAAACTAGGGCAGATATCAACATGGTAACAAAAGATTACTATAAAAGTACATAGTTTAGAGATGGAATATGGTCGTGGGAAGGTGATTAGGTAAGCAGATGTGTGACAGCACTATGTACACTCAACAAAGATATCCATGTAATGACTTATAATGGTTGAGGACACTAGGGCACCTCTGTCACTACATTGATGAGATACCAAGTAGTTGTAACCATGGCCAGATAGCTCAGTTGGTTAGAGCATCTTGGGATTTCACCAGAAGGTCCTGGTTCAATCCCCAGTCTGGACACTTTGTATAAATCATGACTTTAACACTACCCAAACTGGAACAATCACTTTAAGGTTACCGCGTTTAAATAGATAAACACATGGATCAGACTCCAGGCGGTTGAAGCCCAACTTGGCTAACACACCACAGAGTTTCTCACTCCAAAGACGGGGCGACTGCTTTAACCCATAAAGGGACTTGTTTAGCCTGCAAACTTTCTCTGGTCCACCTTGCTTGAAACCCTCGGGCTGTCTCATGTAGATAGTTGTGTCAATGTCAGAATTAATAAACGCATGTGAGATGTCAACAGAGCGAAGCTCCATATCATCAATAGCAGCAAGAGCAAGTACAATGCGTAATGAGGACCAGCGGAGAGTTGAAGCATAGGTTTCGAGATAGTCGAATCCAGGTCTTTGGCTGAAGCCTTGAGCACACAAGCGTGCTTTGAAGCGTTCAATAGAGCCATCAGCCTTGTGCTTAATACGGTATACCCAAGTCGACCCAATAGCTTTCTCTCCTGGTGGCAAGTCAACAATTTCCCAAGTCTGATTAGCCAGATGAGCAGCAATCTCATCGTCCATTGCTTCTTCCCACTTAAAGGCTTCTGGACTGCGCATAGCATCTCGATAATTTCGAGGTTCTACACCATTAGCAGCATGTCCATGTACCTCTACATCTCCATTGTATTCATCAGACTCATTATGGGCATTGCCCTTAGAAGCAGGTTTGACTTCCCACCATCTACCAGGAGGTTTACGAGCACGCGCAGGGCGACGTACAGCAATGGGTTGCTCATCAGATTCATCCTCGTCAGTCACAGGTATTTCGGGTTCTGGGGTGGGAGCAAGAGCAGGAGGTGCATTAAGGGGAGGCACATCATCTTCATTAGCAGAGGCGGGTTCAGAGTCCGATTCATCAGAAAAAGCAGGAGGTGTGAATAGATCATTAGAGGTACTAGATGGATTGGGAGTAGCAGATGGTTCCAGAGGAGTCACAGGAATGTAGTCTCGACGAAGGGTAGGCTGATTAGGTGACTTGGATCCATACATGAATCTTTCATCAAATTCTGCACGTTCGCTGATAATGACCTTTTTAGTGACCGGATTCCAGAACTTCCAGCCTTTAACTCCCTCAGGATACCCAATGAACACACACTTTTCCATATGTGAACCAAAATGTGGCCGCTTGTCCTTTTGAACATGAACATATGCAATGCATCCCCAGACACGCAAGTTGTCAACCTTTGGCTTGACTTTATACCAGACTTTAAAAGGAGTGACACCTGGGACAGCAGACGTTGGGCATCGATTAAGCACATAAACAAGCGCAGCCAGGCATTCAGCCCAAAATGTCTTTGGTAAACCCGATTCCAGTAGCATAGCAGTCAGTAATTCAGCCAATGTCCGGTTAAGCCGTTCAGCAACTCCATTCTGCTGGGGTCGATTCCGGGCTGTTCTCTGTACCTCAATCCCCTCATCTTTCAAGAACTGTTCCATTTCTTTGGATATAAACTCGCCACCTTTGTCATGACGGATCACCTTGATCTTTTTACCAGTAGAGTTTTCCGCCCAGGCCTTAAACTGCTTGAATGCACCAAATGCTTCACTCTTCTTTTTGAGTAGTGCAACTGCTCTGAAGCGTGATTTGTCGCATATAAAGGGGATCCAATAGCGGTAGCCAGAAGGCGAAACAACACCAGTATCATGTACATCCATATGAACAAGTTCGAGAACTTCACCAGCACGAGTATCACTACTAGGAAAGGGATTGGCATGCATCTTTCCACCAAGACATGGTTCACATACTGGGTCTGGCTTTGCACTAGAATCGAGTTTAAAGCCCTCAACCATACCATTTCTAGACAGCTTGCTAACATCACTCAGATTGTAATGAAAGAAGTGTCTATGCCACAGCTCAAGGTCAAGAGGTAGAGTTGAACCGACATTTGCAAACTCAGCTACTGTACTAATAGTGTGTCCATTAAGGTAACCAACCGATTTATTATTAACTGACGCAGTGAACAGGACAGAACCATTAAGTGAGAACTCCATAGTATCTCTAAGAATTTGTACAGTAAAACCTTTATGCTTGGTCAAGTAAAGAACTGAGAGGAGATTGTTATTAAGAGCCGGTACATGTAAAACTCGAGAAAATAAAACTTGTCTAACTTCTTTGCCATCAACAATAGGAGTAAATAAAATGTTGCCCATCCCCTCTGAATACACTACATTATGATCTGCAAGACGAATAGGGACTCTGTGAGGAGTGTAGTTTCGAATCCAGTGTTTATGAGGTGTCATATGAGAAGTGGCGCCTGTGTCTGTATTCCATTCCAAAGTATCAGCAAAATGTGAAGAAGATAGTCCATTAAGAGTACTTGCACTAGCAGAGCCAGCATTTTCCGACATTCCTTCAGATTCCTCCACCTCTGTAACCTTGGCCTTATTGGCCTTGATGCCTTTTTTCTTGTTGTAAGGATTGTTAGGACAATCCTCAGGCCAGTGGAGCGCCTTTGCCCCACAATGGCTGCAGAAGTTTTTGGGATCTCCATTCCTAACAGGGGGATATCTACTATTGCCACCCTTTTTCTTCTGTTGTGCAGACTGTGCTGCTTGCGCTCGATTGACAGACTGCTCAGCATGAGCTTGATTCTGCTGTTCAGCAAGGAAAGCAGCAAGAATCATGTCTTTGTCAAGATTGTCCTGCATAAGCAGGTTGGATGATAGATGTTTATACTCCTCAGGGAGTGCACGAATGAGAGCCATAGATTGAAGCTCAGAGTCAAGTGAGTCCAGTGTGAAGCCAGTGGATCCAGAGACAATAGGAGCAACAGTGGGTCGAAGATTTTGAATGTCAGCCATAGCAGCTTCCACTCTAGAGGCCATGTCCATGAGAGATTCATCAGCCAGCTTTGTGATAGTGAAGAGTGCATTGTAGGCATTAAACCTAGCACCAGGCTTCTTTGACACATGCTGTTTCTCTAGAATCCTCCACATAGCAATGGGATCCTCTTGGTATGCCTTAATAGGCACCTGCTGAGGCGAGCTGACAGCAAGGAAAATCAATCCAGCAGCCTTTTCAGCTTTAATTTCCCACTTGTCCAACAGAGGCTTAGCCTCTTTGCCAGATACTAGTCTCCATAAACCTTGAGACATCAGAGATGCCTTCATATTACCAACCCAATCATTGTAGTTGTCCTTGGTAAGAACTTTGAAAGATGGGTTGGAAGTGGTAGAAGTGAAAGACATAGTGATAATAGCCAACTGAGCCAATTGATAGTGTAGAAAGACAACAATAGTATAGAACTATTGAGGAGCGCACAAGTAAAGAGGTAACAAGAGCACAACAACGAAATGCACAGTTAGAACACGGGGCCCATAACCTGTTGGAGGAAACTGCACTTGTTGAAGTTAAACACACTGGAGCGCCCTTCAGCTAACCCAAGCAGTGTGATACCCGTCTTAGTACAGCGTTGTTATGCTCAGTATAACAACTATAGTGTTGTACTAATAGCCTTATAGTTCCTCAGTACTCCAATAGACAGCAAACAATGAACTGAATCAAAGATATGTGAATATTGATTTGGACTCTTTCTAACTGAGTAAGGAATAGGTAGTTGTTTGGTTCTATTTGTACTGAAATGCATGAGGCGTGAAAATAGGTGTCCACAATTGTGCGCGCATAGATATTTTCAACAGTCACCACTCAAACTGAGAAAATATCTTGCAAACTGAACAAATGAAAGCCAAAAAGTAAACCAGGGCAGATATCAACATGGTAACAAAAGATTACTATAAAAGTACATAGTTTAGAGACGGAATATGAGCGTGGGACATCGCTTATGTAAGCAGTAAGTGTTCTATCACTATATACACTCAACACTCTCATTGTCTCAAAATTTCATGTTTAATCCCCAAAAATGCGAAATTTAAGGGAAAACATGCAAAGATCAATAGGTACATGTAAGAATACACATGGGAATATGTGAGAGTCCCATAGGAGGTACTACTGACCAGCTTTGATCACCTGAGCTCATCCACTGGACCATCTAAATCCCTCCCAAGGTCAATTTTTTCGAAATTATGTAGGTAAGGTCAAAAATAAATGTTGGAATGTTCAAGGAGTGAGTATTGGCATATATAGGAGTACAATAGGGGGCATCACTGCTGAAATCCCTGGCCCTAAGTGCACCAACTGGGGCCTCCAGATCCCTCCCAAGCTGAAATTCTTCAAAATTGTGGTGTGATTCATGGACCACAGATTTTCAGTGGGGGGATCATTGATCCAAGATACAGCTTTCCACCAATTTTTATCTATATCCTGTGTAGTAGGGCTATATAGCCCTCTCATTGATAGTTCATTTCCTGTCATGTTCACTGATACTCCATTTTATTACAGTTTATTGGCTGGTATGGGATCCAGATACTGGATCGGCAGAAGGATCTGGACCGCCACCAACACCACAATGCCTTGAGCAAGTCTTGTACATGCTAACAAGCTTTGTCCACTCTGTTAGCTGGTGTCGGGGGATTGCACCAAGCGGTATCCTGATTCTGTCTGCTAATTGATGACCTTGGGAAACGGATCGATCTGACTTGAGGATAACTAACCTTCTTTTTGATCACATCGTCATTATACTTCTTTTCTTTGTTTACTTATATTTAGTATCCACTTCACTGTCATATAAAGTAGACAGTCAAGTACAAATCTATACTTTTCCCCCTTTGTCCGGAACTGTCATCTCTCAGAGGCCAACGAGCCAGTCTTATTGAGTGTCCGTTGTTGTCTACAGTGTAGCAATGTGTATACTTACTTGAAGTTAAGTGTTTTCTCATTTATTCTCATTACTTGCTACTCAATAAGACTTCACGGTCTGTGGACATGTTGTCTTCTTTATTTTACAGTTAGACTGCTTTCCCAATCCCAACTGACAACCCTAGAGTCCATCAGTAGACTCACATACTCCTCCACACCTGCATGCCAATTCCTACATCTGGATTAATGGTGCATTTATACAGCATTTTTTCGAGGATCATGGTTATATGCACCTGTAATGAAGCCAAATGGCCTGGAATGGAATTGCATATGCTTAGGATACATTACCACTAGTTGGGAAGCAGCATACATCTGTGTTTGAGCATTTTACAGGCTATATTTTGCATTTTTTGTACATTTTTTCGGATTTTTATTGAATATAGCCACCCAGTGATGCCATATGAATGCTATATGACATAGTTAGATGCCCCTATGGTGTATCCCCTTTTTCGGAACTTTTCCTGATTTTTGCGGCATTTTTTGCAGTATTTTTGCGGTATTTTGTTGATTTACAGGAGCATTTACACGTGGTTTCCCACGCTCCTGCTAGTGCACCGATGCCCCCATACTATATCCATACCCTCGGACTTTTTGCGGATTTTCTTGTGCTTTTTCTGACATTTTTCCTGTATTTTTGTGATATTTTTTCGATTTACAGGAGCATTTATACATGGGTTCCCATGCTCCCACTCATGCGCCCCACCCCCCGCATGCCACCTAGAATATTTTCGGCATTTTTTACGATTTTTTCTCGATTTTAGATGCTTATCTACCGCATATCATTTTTTTTTTCACTTATCTTATCTATCAGCCTTGCCAGGCTGCCACCTGAGCCGGCAGCCTCTAAATTGATAGGCTACAGTATCATCACATGCCTTTATAAACCCTGCCATGACAGTTATTGGGTGCCTTTAGAAAGGCTTCACTGAATCTGGTGAACTTCAGGAATCTCCAAATGCAAAGCCATCTGTGTGACCGAAAGGTAGGTGTAGATTGGTTTGAAAGGAAACCTGTCCAATAGAGGACGAGGTTGGCAAGAGCAAGTTTGACTTGGCGGTGAAGTTGCCGGCCAATTCGGAATAGTAGATGGTTCCGAAGAGGGAACCAGTTCTTTTGGTCCTAACGCAGATCTGAAAAGCAAAGATGTCTGAGCAGAAACAGAATGCTCAGTGTTATGGAAAGTAATGGTTCTTGTGACCCAGTCAATCAACAGATTGTAGTGGGACAAGAAACTGTATCCTAAAACAGCTTTACAAGATGAGTCCAGAGAAGTGACATAAAATGCCAGAGGTAGCAGCTTGCCAGATGGAAACCAAACTTCTAAAGTCGCAACTTTGGAAATTGGCTTTGGAGAAAAAAAAACCATCAAATAATCAATGCAGCTCCCATTTTGTACTGGGGTCCAGGAGCTGCAGACTATTTTTCTGGACCATTATCGGCCGAAGTAGTTGCAGATTCCTCGGTAGAAGTGGCGCGTGCGCGAGAGTCACCTGACCTCTTCTTATCATAATTCTCCGCTTTATGCTTTCCACCACAAATCATGCAGAGATTGCCCTTCTTGCAGTGTTCCACTTTGGAAGGCTTGAGATAACTGTTGATGCTGAGAAGGTTGGTGTAAGGTTTTGGCGCAGAGCTAACCAAAGAAGCTAATTTGTTGAAACCAGAACCCAATTTATTGTTGTTGTTCCAAGGCTTTTTTGGTTGTTGGCCAGAGCCTTGGGAAGAGTTGTTCAGCTTGTTCAAGCTGGAATTCTGTGCAGAGTTATTTTGAGAGGAAGAGTTTGAAGAACTCTTTTTTGTCAGAGAGGAAGTTTTACCACCGGAGCCACCTCTGGAAGACCTTGCAACCTCTCTTTTATGTTCCTCTTTGCGCTGCCAGTGCCGATTGTCAATTTCAAGCACTTTGGTGCAGTATGCCAAAAATGTTGCCAGTGTCAGACTGTGAACCATTTTGTCCTTGATCCTAGTCACCAGACCATGCTGATAAGCCTACTTAAGGACAACATCATCCTATCCTGTCATTGCCACCAAGGTATTGAATTGGGTGCTGTATTTCCAAACCTGCTCATTCTCCTTCATCCAAATGTTACCAAGCTTGTCCTCAGCATCACCCTGGGTGTCAAAAAGACTGAAATGATCTTGAAGTTCCTTCACAAGTGCTGAGAAGGAATTCATCCATGCTGGAGGATTAGTTGGGTTTGGATCCAAGATGTTGGGTACAAACTATTCCTGAGTGGATCTGCTGAAAAAGGAGAGAGCATACATGACCTTTTTCTGGTCAGTGAAATATAAAGGGCAGTTAATAAAGAAGACTAAGGAAAGGGAAACAAGAAACTCTTTGAGTTTCTGAGGTTTGGAGCTGTCAAAAATGTTGGGCTCCTTGACTTTAGCTTTGCCTTCTGATGGTTTGGTAGACTTACCACTGAGGATGGTCAAAGTGTTTGTGATGAAATCAATGGAACCTCCAAATTTGTCTACAAGTTCCAAAATTGCACTGGCATCAGGTTTGCCGCAAGCATTCAAGAACCTACCACCTCAGCAGGGACCACCTCCACCACCACCACCATTATTGGGGTCATGCAGAGATCCAGGGGGTCCAGCAGGATCAGGAGGGAAGTCACCTTCACCTTGGTCAAAATCCTTGGGTAGATCACCAGGATTCAGATCATCACCACCTCCATTGTTGGGATTGTCATTACCATGAACAGAGCCATGGGTTTCTCCTTTGGGCTCCGGCTGTTCCACAATCAGATGTTGGTTGGAAGCAGTAGTAGTGAAGAAAAATCGTTCACTCAAGGAGATTTTCCGCAGTGAGAGCTTTCTTTAGCACAAACACAAGGTGACTATGTAGCGAAGGATCCTGGAAAAAAAAAAGAAAAAACTGTGAACAGAGCTCCTTGGAGTTGTTCAGTGCAGGAAGTGGAAGGAGTCGGAGCAATCCTTCCATGACGAGGAGTGAGGATTAGTGCAGGACCACTAGCACTGGGAATTTCTTTAATGTTGTATTGCCAATGTCAACATTGATGTTACCTAGAACTGCCTCAGTAGAGACAGAAGTATTTGGAACCGCTGTTGTGGGTCCTGAGCCACATCAGCAAGGGTTTCCTGCTGCAGAGATAGAATCATTATAAGGCACAAATGACTGAGCATTGGCCACAAAGGGATTAGGAGTCTTGGTCAGTTGGATCCGAGTATCAGAAACTGTTTGAATTCTAGGAGGCTTTCTTGGAGGCATTGTTGTGAGCAATAGGTCCAGAAGCGATAATAAGCAAAAGCTTATCAGACAGAATTTAGGGGGGCGCGGAAATGGGGGGGGGGGTGCAAAACGATCCCTTTATTGGAAGTACAGTAGTCAATATAAATAGTAAAGTAATAACAAATACAGTAAGACACGGGGTGGCGGGTATCATGCCGGTGGTGCTACTTGAGCCCGAAACAACTGTTGTCGGACTGGCAGTCCATTCTCAATACTCCCACTTGTGAGGGCCAAGGTACACAGAACGTACCACATAAGAAGATAAATAAACAAAGAAACAGAAACAGTCCAAAAGAAACAGAATGAGAGAGAACATACAAAAAAGGCTCCCACGACTTCAAGAACCCAGTTAGGCTTCATAATATTGAGTGAGCTCCCCAACATGAGCGGCAGGCTGACCTGAAGTCAAAGCCATGAGCGTTGTCATACTAGCAGAATCTGGATTAGCATGAGGGGGCTCCCGACAGTTGGCTCGGATATGGCCACGTTTCCCACAGTTGAAACATGTGAGTTCGGAAACAGGGTGGCGCATGCAAGCCATCAAGCCTTGAGTCTGAGCCATAGAAATATCCCCACCCGATACAATGGATGGAGACTGGTTCGGTCCCTTGCCATAGGTGACATCAAAGTTCTGCAAGCGAGCAGTAACATAGTTGATATCTGAAATTCTCGGATCTCCATCAAGTTTCAAGATGATCAGTCAGTAGTCCCCTGGAAGAGAGACTAGAATACAAGCAACCATGAAGGATGTGGAGACAGGCTCTCCAAGGTTCTCCAAATGATCAACAAGTTTGCGAATGGTGAATACATGGGAAGCAATGGAGATGGTTTCATCCTTGTGAGACTGCATGATTTTCTTGTAGATGGAGACAATGGATCCAAGACCTTTAACAAGGTGATACTCGGCAAGTGCTTCCCACATTGCAAGTGGGCTGTCATCAATTCCCCTGACGATAGTGTACTGGTCTGGGTCAAGACGTTCGAATATAAGTCCAGCAGCTTCATCACTCTTCTCCTTCCATGACTTCCAAGTCTTAGTACTAATTCCCGTCATCAGCTCCGGCGCTTTTGGCTTTCCAATATCTTCAACATACTCTCCATTAGAATCTCTCTCTCTCTCCTCTCTCTCAATGTATGCCAACAACTTCTTCTTCCTCAACACAGCTCTAGTCTGCATCTGCCAATTTCCAAACAAGTCCTTGGACTGGTCATCCTTCAGCATAATGGTGTTCAAGTCACGGCGAGTGTCCGGCATTTTGGCAAAGCTCCCACAGGAGTCAGTAACGGTGCAGCGGCAAACAGCTTCCCTCAGGAAGAGTTGATCTTCAATATAAACACGGGCGGCTTCCCATGGGAAGGGTCAGTACAACAAAAATAGCAAGCGGCTTCCCACAGGAAGAGTTGGTGACGGTATGGGCAAACGGGCCTCCTCGGAAGTGGTGGTGATCAAGTACGTGGTTTAGTAAGCAGAGGCGGGGCCCATAACCTGTGAGTGATAGGTCCAGAAGTGATAATAAGCAAAAGCTTATCAGACAGAATTTAGGGGGGCGCGGAAATGGGGGGGGGGCGCAAAATGATCCCTTTATTGGAAGTACGGTAGTCTAATATAAATAGTAAAGTAATAACAAATACAGTAAGACACGGGGTGGCGGGTATCATGCTGGTGGTGCTACTTGTAAGACATGGGGTGGCGGGTATCATGCTGGTGGTGCTACTTGAGCCTGAAACAACCATTGTCAGACTGGCGGTCCGTTCTCAACAATTGTTTTCAAAAAACAGATTTGTCAGATACAGTGTTCATCAGGAAAAAGTCCCTATGGCCCAGGCAACCATAGATTGGCCCAAGATGGCCTTAGTGTAACCAGGGGCCCCAGTGCACCCCAAGACCACAGGTACTTCCAGGGTGCCAGGGTCTACCCCTCAAATCCTAGGGAACCTTAAATTAAATTGGAGATCCCTGAATGTCCCTGAATGCCCCTGAGCTTTCCTGGGGCTCCCTGAGGCTCTCTGGGGTCTGCCCAGAACTTCTGAAGCAAAAAGCACCAGTTCAGAAATCAGTATTATTGGACTGTTCAATACATGTTATCAACGAGAAGCAGAAAATCATTTGTATATGGATGTAGCAACATATTACATATTACACTACTAACTTTAATATACAGTAATCAACTGCAAGGCAAGGAGGGGGATGGTGATCCGAAACATATGGAGCATAGAGACGACTGATAGACCATTCTGAATGATTCTAAACATGCCCTGGATCGTCAAAATTGAGTAAGAACTAATGGAGATATGAATAAAACTCACTTTTGGGCCTGTGAGCAGGAGGAGGTAATTAACATGGGGAATAATGACTAGAAACTTACGAAGCATAGAGACGGTCCTAGACAATTCCAAACGCACCCTAAAACAGAAAAATTGAGTCAGAAATGATGGAAATATGAGTAAAACTCACTTTAGGGCTTGGGTGAGGAGGATGTAGTAACAAAAATACAAAATGATGCCCTGAAACTTACAAAGCATGGATATGACCATTGACAACTCTAAACGCGACCTAAAATGGAAAAATTGAGTCAGAAATGATGGAGATATGAGTAAAAACTCACTTTAGGGCTTGGGTGAGAAGGAGGAGGTAGTAACAAAAATACAAAATAATGCCCTAAAACTTATATAGTAAAGAGACAACTCATAAACAATTCTAAACGCGCCCTATATCGTCAAAATTGAGCAAAAACTGGCGGAGATATGAATGAAACTTATTTTTGGGTCTGGGGTAAAGGGAGGAGGTGGCGAAAATGAGCCAAAAATGAGCCTGTATTTATATGTCAAAAATGACTCCAGTCAGGTGGAGTCATTTTCGACTTTACATTTTTGACTTCACTTAAAATGACTCCAGTCAAAAGGAGTCACTCTTCACAAATGAGTCATACCTCAGACTGTCAACTTCTTAGTGATTTTATAATTGTAACCTCAGGAACACTCAGGGATAGCCAGGGCAGCCCAGGTCAGCCTGAGGACAACCCAACCTCAGGGAGACTCAGGGACAGCCAGGGCAACCCAGGGCAACCTGAGGACAGCCCAAAGATGACTGAGGAAACCCAGGATATGGCCTCAAACCTGGGTTTCCCTGGTGACTGGGGTCAACCAGAGCCTTTGAGAGACACTGAGGCAGCCTAGGAATTTGGATAATTCCTGGGTTGCCTCAGGATATTCTAGGTTTGCCTGGGCATTATTTACTTTTCCTGATGTTAATGAGTACAAGTTTAAATATACTGTTAAGATCGTGCAAGACCAAAGGTATCTGATCAGGTCCTGAAAGATATAGATTGACAAAATAGGTCTCGGACTGATATCAGAGGTTGAAGATGAAGTGGGATGTGCGCAGCTGGTATAATCCATGTATTATAATATACTCCAATATGGTGTCAAGAGTGTATTTTAATATACTTCAATAACTCTTAAGCACGCATACATAGTGCTATCAGGTGACAAGTTATCAGGGATATTAAAATACAAGGCTATCAGATACATTAAAATATAACGGGCCAATTGCCATACAGAGTGAATGGGACATCATGGGAGTCCAATACTATCACCTGACTCTTAGATTGGGGCTGCCAACCCCAGATCACCCTAACCCTAACCCAACCCTAAGTATCACTGTATCTTAAGCCTAACTCCTAACCCTAACCTAACCCTAACCCCTAGCATACCTTATATAGACCCTTCACCTTAACCCTAAAGCAGCCCTAACCCTAACCCTAAAACTATGCACCCCATATATATTCTCAACCCTAACCCTAACCCTAACCTAACCCTACCCCTAACCCCTAACCCTAACCCTAACCCTAACCCCCTAACTCACCAGGTTTGGCAATGTTTTGGATAGCTCTCTAATGTTAGGCTTCATCAGGAAAATCCGTTTTTGCCTAGGTGACCCCAGAGTAGCCTAAAGCAAACTAGGTGACCTATGAATCCTATGGCATCCTAGGAATTTGGGCTTGTCCCTTGCCAGTCAAGGCTCTTGAGGATTCCCTAGGCAAGCCTAGGTGTGCCCAGGCTTGCCCAGGTGCTCCTGGGGAACACCTGGGAAACACCTGGGCAAACCTGGGCAAACCTAGGCTTGCCTAGGATACCCTAGGGAATCCTCAAGAGCCTTGACTGGCAAGGGACAAGCCCAAATTCCTAGGATGCCATAGGATTCATAGGTCACCTAGTTTGCTTTAGGCCACTCTGGGGTCACCTAGGCAAAAACGGCTTTTCCTGATGACTTTGTGCTAATCCTAACAAGAGCTGCCCAAAACATTGCTTAATAAGCCTATCTTTCACCCCCTATGGGATATTAAAATACAGCACTTCAGTCACCCCTTTCAATGTCCCAACTTAGGCCATTATTCATAAAATATTGCCCCCCTGGGGCAGGCAGTACCGGGCATATACCGACCTTGGTACTACCGATTGGTAGTACAAGGCCGTAATACCAGATGGTACTACCAGGCCAGGTGCCAGGGGTCCTGGTCTGGTACTACCACCTACCGGATTGAATTTTTCAAATCTTTTTTCTAGGGCCTGGAGCCATCCCCTTCAACCCATACCTGTCATCCCTTGCACTAGACTATGCATTGGGCATTGATTGCCTGCTAAATGTTGGGATTAATAATCAATCCTGACACCCTGATGGAATGTTGTATGTCATGTGCAAATATCCCATCCCAAATCTATAAGGCAATATGTAAGTCCAAAGAGGCAATATGTAGGTCCGAAGATATAGATGTTGGGACAATATGGGTGTTGCACCTCTGACAGTACTTCAGGGATCTTCCATTAGCTGTAACCATGGCCAGATAGCTCAGTTGGTTAGAGCATCTTGGGATTTCACCAGAAGGTCCTGGGTTCAATCCCCAGTCTGGACACTTTGTCAGTCATTATAACTTTAACACTAAATGCTAGGCTCACAGCCTGATCATTATCTGACTGCTGCCTGCAGCCAGAGCCCACTACCAGGATATTTTTCCTACAACCAATTGATAACCTGAAACCTGTAGTTGCCCTTCTCTTCTATCTGTGTACCTTCACACACTACATTTACAGGTTTTAAATGTTTCTATAGCAATACATAATATATATATTGCAAGATGGGTGGGTAGAAAGACAGTACTGTATGCTCTTTCTGTGACCCCTCCCCCGGTCTTGTTGTTTTTTGAAGTAGATCTCCCTGGATTGTAAAAAATACCTTTTATTCAAAGTTCACTAATCAAAACCAAAGTGGTGCACTGGTGAGAAATAACAAATCGTTTCGTTGTCTAAGTAGCTATCAGTTAGGTTGTTAGGGAAAAAAGAAGTTGTTACAAATTTTCGCATTCAAGTGAAATCTTGTAACAGCTCCATTGGTCCCCCAGGGAATCAAACCCCGGACCTCAGGTTCCCATAAGTGGAATAACACATAGTAACCGCTACACCATTGGACCATAAATAACATTAGAGGTTTTATGCTCTTGGCTAGTTCCAATGATTGAGCAGTAGAGAATCCCGGCGGCGGTTGCGGGTGGATGTACCTCCAGCCAAGGGTAGCACATCATAATTTGGTCTCTTGACAAACACCTGTTGCTCTCGACATGTCTTCATTCTGATCCTTTTGTTTGTGATATCAATAGTCATGGAGTCGGTTGTACCAGAGTCGGTAGTACCAGAGGCAGTAATAATGATGGGTAACGTTATTTCATATAGTGGCAAACACACTACATATAACTAAGTAGTTACATATCACCAAACCTCTGTGCATCTGCAAGTGCCAGGGTGTCCATATGCTCAACTAATCCCATATCCAAATCATCATCATCAAACTGATAGCCATCTTCCTCCATTTCCTGCAACAATTCTACATGATCCGCATCTGTCTCCAGTTCAATCTCTGTCCACTGTGCTGGTTCAGGCCCTACAAAGCTAGGTCTAACGTCTGCTGGGAGATTTGACAACGCTCGGGTCCAACCTAAACCCAGCCGAATGAGATTAGTGCGCCGTTCATTCAGTTGAAAGAGTAGATTGGCATCTAAACAGGCGATAATTTAAGTGAACAAGTTCCTAGAAAATAAAACGAGTTTCATACCATCTGTCATGCTCATTGCAAACATTAATGTATCCCATTCCTCCTTGAACCACTCTCCTGAAACTGAGAGTTCATACCTCAAACGCTGCAATTCCTCAACAGAGTGGTCCCAAAGCAGTATTCCTCGAATGCCAGTCCTCACTTGTTCATCTGACAACCATAGCGGCACCTCAACGAGGTCATTGGAATCACCTAAACCAATATCATCCCAGATTGCATCATCAACGTCTAGGTCAAAGAGCTTATCCATTGGAATCGGTCGAGGTACCACAGCATTGGAAGGGGCTTTATGCCCCTTCACCGCTGCGGCCATACGGACTTGAAGTTGATTGAATTGTTGAGCGAGAGTCTGAATTCTAGGATCGCGGCGCTTGACACTACTTTCAGTGTGATTATGCAGTTTCTGTTCCGAAGCTAAGACAAAACACATTACACCCTGGAAAATAAAAAAAAGAAGTCTACTCAACTGTTAAGTTGTTGTCAAAACATGCATTCCAATCGGTCTCGCTCAAATTTACGAGACTGGAGCTTTTGACAGAGGCGTAATTTGAGAGCGCGCGCATTCATGAGGTCTGTGATGAACTGACTTGAAGCCAGGTGATTATAGCGTTTCTTCCCTTCCACACCCAAGGCCCGCTCCCTCGCCGACAGAGATTTCTGCACACTAGCCAGTCTGTCACGTAACTCTGGCAATTCCAGATCTGCCTCCGCAATTTCGTACGGTTCTGAATTGCGACAGGTGAGAACACGCTGGAGATCTTTGATGCTGTCATGGAGGGTATCTCGGGCTTTACACAAACGCAGAGCTTCTTCCACTGCTTTTTGCCCAGCGGAACGAGATTGACCTAACAAAACATTAACATTAGCAAGATGTAAATGATAATTTGATTATGAGTCATACGTGGGAGAGGCCGCGTAACAGCATGCTTCTGCATTTCCCACTGTTCTCGCAAAAATTCTGGACTACGCATGGAGAAATCAACATCTTGCTGAGCTTCCTGATGCCTAGCCTGAGCGTTGTTCCATTTTCGAGAGAGCCATATGCCATAGCCTCTTAAGCTTTTGTTGTCAGCAAACTGGATTTGTGAGTCAAGCGTATAAAGGCGAACATGATGCTGCAATTATTATTTAGCTCAGGACTGCAAAAGCGAGGAAACACCATACCCCACAGACCCTCAGAAAAGCGATGAGCTTACTGATTGAGTGCCAGAAATGTTCACAACCCTCGCCATCCGAAAGACCAAATCCACGGCATTTCCAAGGATGATAGATACATTGACATGCCCATCCATGTCCAAAAGCATGAAACACTGAGATAGCGAAAGCTAATCGAGGAAGGTGTTCCTTGAGGAAGCCCCACTTCACGCAGCTTTGTTCAAGTTGGCAGCCAATATCATACAGTAGCCCAACAGTGTAAGCTGGAGGCAGATGCTGAAAGAGCTTGTCCACAAGCGCGTACGCGTAGTATTGCCGTTCCCCTGCCGTAGTCATGTTGGCAAGCCAGAGAATGCGGTCATGGCGACAGAGGAGACCCATGAGAGCCGTGGAATCAAAAAACTGGGTGCTTGCCTTTTCCCTATTTTCATCTGCTGCTGTGAAGCTATTGTTACACCCATCTAACACCGACCGGGGCACCTTCAGGCCATTCTCAAAGTCGTCTTCATCGTCCTCACTATGCTTTCTTGGAGGACGCCGCACTTACATGTTCCTTCCAGGCTTCGACTTCTTCAGGTGAGATAAAAACCGAATTCGGATGAGAAAACTTGGGGTCTCGAACTTGTTTATTGTGTTTCTGTGTGAAACAAGCATCGAGACAGACAATAACATCATTTCTAGAAAGCCACCTGAGCGATAGTAAAAAAAGAAAATATCTGATACTCACCCTTCATCAAACTTCGTCTTGCCTCCAAAGCACAGCGGGCAGCGACTACGGAGATAATCTGAAGGCCGGGTAAGTGGTGAATCCTTCTCTCACGCTCGTTTGGACGGCCTAGGGTCTTCTTCATCTTCCACCTCCTCCATAGTTGGCATTGCTTGACCGGTTGGGGATGAAGGCGGGGAGGAATTATCACATTCGAGATCGGTTGCAGATTCCTGCGTATTGCCATTGTCGATGATGGTCTGTTGTGCGGACGATACAATGGAGTCAAACATGGCTTGTAGTAAGTTGCTGTAAGGCGTTGTACCAGCGTAAGGTTGACTGAAAACGTCGACGAAGTGGATCCTAAAGGCAAATTTTAGTTAAGCAAGATATCAAATTCTACTGCGACGTACCTGTCCACGCAATTGATAACCTTGAGATCTGAGAAAGTCCTCGAGAGTGTGGCATATGGCGGTGTTGTTTGGGGCAAGACGCTGGTACAGCCGTGTCACAAAGTCAAGAAACCGCAACTCTACTGCGAGAGTGGGCTCTTTGGGAGTGTTACCGAACAGTCCATGATTGATGAGCTGCACCGCAGCTGGACGGCATTGGCATACATGCAAATTGAGTTTTTGTAGTTCTATACATTGTCAGTACCATCTTGGAATAAGATCAAAGGAACCTCACTGGTAAATCGCACAACGACAATTTCTAGCAGCCGCCCCCTTGCATTCATGCAAGTACATTGGTTATCGTCCTGGACCTCTATGTCCTGCAATAAATTCAGTGATCTCCGAAGATAGTCCCACCCATTCATAATTATTTAAATACCCCCAGTACCTGTTGTGGAGATTATGATAATAAACCCAGTAAGCTACTGTACAGTAAGAGTGTAGGGGCATTTTAATCCCTCTGTGTTCGCATTTGATGAGGTCATGTGACTCGTTCGTTGCAGCTTTTGGGTGGCTGGACGAAAATAGGTTATTTACGGGCCTATTTAGGCAATTTCTGGGATGGTAGCTAGCCCAAAAAAGACTATATATAATGTATTAATATTTGAGCACTACTCCGAGGTGGATTAGGCACCATAAGGGGATGGATTGCATCGAAAAATCTAGATGACGTTCGGTCAAAGCTGGCTGAGCATTACCAAATTGGGTAATGCCATCAAAACAGTAAAAGCGGCCTAAAAAGCCTGCTTCTACATGGATATTCCGCCCTATAAGAGTGTAGATAGTATCTTTACATATATAATAGGTCCCTGAAGCGAAATTACAGCGATAGCTGCGGTCAAAGCTGTTTTATTACCATATTTAGAATGCCAGCAAAGCGCCCTAAAAGCTTGTTTATGCATGGGTATTCTACCTAATAGCAGTCTATACAGTGTTTATAGATGTACAGTAGGCACCTGAAGCGAAATTAAAGCAGGTATATGGTGTAATAGTAGCACTGCTTCGATGTTTGGGTCTGTGGCTGTGTTGTAAAAAATCGAAATAAAAGTAGGGATGTTTAATATACTAGTGGTACAGGCATGGTCTCTGCATAATATATATATGCCTGAAGCGAAATCAGAGCATTCTGTGGAGAGAATAGGCTGTAATTGCCCGCTCTAGGCAGGAGGAGGTCAAAGCTGTATGACCAAATAGGGAAATATATGATTACATACAGGTGGTGTTGAGTCAAAGTTGGGCTCTGTAATGGCATGGCCTCTCAAGGTCTGAGGTCAGGAATACATATCTGAGTGCTGTAGTATACTAGCTACGCCCTCCAGGTGTTATATTTGACAATATGTGGGCAGGCATATGTACATGGAGTGATCAATGGTGAGTAACCATCAAAACTCGCATTTTTGAGGAATTAAATACTAATAATGAGTGTCTAAGCGCAGGTAGGACCTCAAACCTCGGTAGGTATACTCTCCAACATAGTATACACTCGATCCGTGTCCAAGAACCATTTATATGGCACCAGATGCGATGGTATACACTGATCTTTATTGATTTTCCCTCAAAACTCGATTTTTTGAGGAATTATCATAGAATATTGGGGCCTTAAGAGTAGCCAGGGGGCTAAGACGTCGTATATAGACTGTACTACATGGTATTAGTCTTTGCCATATGCAAGAACGATTTATGCAGCACCTGAAGCGATGGTATTCCCTGATCTGTATGGATTCTGCCAAAAAATGCGATTTTCAGGAAATAAAATAGGCATAGGTGTGCTAGCAAGTCTCAGACTATACTAAAAACTTGGGAAATCATGTCTTCGAATCAAATTCAGACAACTAAGGTGTTGATATGTACATCTCAATGTCATGAACTGAACTGTTGTAAGTGCAACTAGGATATGTCTAGTTGGCACTCGAAGTTCAGATCATGACATTGAGATGTACATACTCAAACCTGGTAGTTGTCTGATATTTGATTTGAATACATGATTACCCAAGTTTTGAGCATAGTCTGAGGTGCATAGCACACTCTATGCCTGTTTTATTTCCTGAAAATCGCATTTTTTGGCAGAATCCATACAGATCAGGGAATACCATCGCTTCAGGTGCTGCATAAATTGTTCTTGCATATGGCAAAGACTAATACCATGTAGTACAGTCTATATACGACGTCTTAGCCCCCTGGCTACTCTTAAGGCCCCAATATTCTATGATAATTCCTCAAAAAATCGAGTTTTGAGGGAAAATCAATAAAGATCAGTGTATACCATCGCATCTGGTGCCATATAAATGGTTCTTGGACACGGATCGAGTGTATACTATGTTGGAGAGTATACCTACCGAGGTTTGAGGTCCTACCTGCGCTTAGACACTCATTATTAGTATTTAATTCCTCAAAAATGCGAGTTTTGATGGTTACTCACCATTGATCACTCCATGTACATATGCCTGCCCACATATTGTCAAATATAACACCTGGAGGGCGTAGCTAGTATACTACAGCACTCAGATATGTATTCCTGACCTCAGACCTTGAGAGGCCATGCCATTACAGAGCCCAACTTTGACTCAACACCACCTGTATGTAATCATATATTTCCCTATTTGGTCATACAGCTTTGACCTCCTCCTGCCTAGAGCGGGAAATTACAGCCTATTCTCTCCACAGAATGCTCTGATTTCGCTTCAGGCATATATATATTATGCAGAGACCATGCCTGTACCACTAGTATATTAAACATCCCTACTTTTATTTCGATTTTTTACAACACAGCCACAGACCCAAACATCGAAGCAGTGCTACTATTACACCATATACCTGCTTTAATTTCGCTTCAGGTGCCTACTGTACATCTATAAACACTGTATAGACTGCTATTAGGTAGAATACCCATGCATAAACAAGCTTTTAGGGCGCTTTGCTAGCATTCTAAATATGGTAATAAAACAGCTTTGACCGCAGCTATCGCTGTAATTTCGCTTCAGGGACCTATTATATATGTAAAGATACTATCTACACTCTTATAGGGCGGAATATCCATGTAGAAGCAGGCTTTTTAGGCCGCTTTTACTGTTTTGATGGCATTACCCAATTTGGTAATGCTCAGCCAGCTTTGACCGAACGTCATCTAGATTTTTCGATGCAATCCATCCCCTTATGGTGCCTAATCCACCTCGGAGTAGTGCTCAAATATTAATACATTATATATAGTCTTTTTTGGGCTAGCTACCATCCCAGAAATTGCCTAAATAGGCCCGTAAATAACCTATTTTCGTCCAGCCACCCAAAAGCTGCAACGAACGAGTCACATGACCTCATCAAATGCGAACACAGAGGGATTAAAATGCCCCTACACTCTTACTGTACAGTAGCTTACTGGGTTTATTATCATAATCTCCACAACAGGTACTGGGGGTATTTAAATAATGCTACTGAAGCGGCTGATAGTCCATGTACGGTCTGACGAGCATCGGTAAGACCTCAGTCTCCCACCTCAATTGCTGCACCAACCGTTTACGTGCGTGTGGTGTCTGGGGCAGTTGTGTGAACGGATCTGCAGGAATGGAAGTTTCATCCTCCTCGGTTCCCGAAGGAAGAGTAGAAACTCCGTTCCAAGAAACCAAACTGACCGACCGGAGTCAGAAAGTTTTGCTGGGAGAGGATTGCGCCATGGGCACCGTACAGAATGGGCCGAGCATTTCTTTTCGATGGTGATTTTGACCTCGGAGAATGTGGAAAAGCGTTGGACGCTGAAGGTGCTGATAAGGAAGGTGATGAAATGTCCTTGGAGAGCTGAGCTTTGGTTAGATGGAGACGTGCCATAGTGGAGGAAGGGGATGGAGGACAAACAACTTTATTGTTAGGGAGGTAACTGACGGGATTTGAAAATGACAATGGTTTGTAAAAAAGACTAAATTGACACAACAACGGTCACATAGTCTTATTTATTGTCTACCAAATTACAGCCTGTCTGATGCATCTACGGTCACACAGTCTCATACAATCCATCAATAAAAAGACATATCAACAGTAACGAAGAGGCTGTAGAATCCTGCACGAGAGCTGTAGCAAGTGCGCGCAGATCCGTTAGACCGCAAAATGTTTGAGGCGAGAACAACACACAGTGTGCGGGCACAAAGAACTCAGTCTCGAGTACGAGATGAACGTAGTGTGAGGGCACAAAGAACCCGAAAAAAAAGGGGAGTCTGGAATCTGCGTGAAAAGGAACGAATTAGAACTGGAAGTCATCAGTAAGATCACCGCAACATACCTAATCCGTCCAGCCTATGTATTTAACATTGAAGAAGTTGTGAATTTGACGAGTTCACTGGTCGAGAGTCACCTGTTAACGGGGATTGAACAAGGAGATGAAGCAGAACTTACGAATGCGATTATGGATGATCAGGCAACACGGAAGGGACGGAGAAGAAAGGAAAAGTGAGATAGCAACGCATTGTCGCTGCAAGAGGATGCCACTGCGGAGAGAGAACGACGAGGACTCAAGGTCATTGTCGCATGGAAGAAAAGACAACAAGGACTCAAGGTCAACGTCGCATGGAAGAGAAGACGAGGAATCAAGGTCGATGCCGCGAAGATAAGACAACGAGGACTCAAGGTTGTCATCACTGGTGGATGATCAGGCAACATGGAAGAGACGGAGAAGAAAGGAAAAGTGAGATAGCAACGCATCGTCGCTAGAGGATGCCACTGCAGAGAGAGAACGACGAGGACTCAAGGTCGTCGTCGCACAAAGGGAAGACGACGAGGACTCAAGGTCGACGTCGCATGGAAGAGAAGACAAGGACTCAAGGTCGACGCCGTGAAGATAAGACGACGAGGACACAAGGTCGTCGCCATCAATGATGAGGGGTGAGTGATGAGGGGAAGAAAGAAGAATGCCGGGTGCTTACGACTTGTAAAAATTTTACGGTTGTGGGCGCCTGTGCACAGACCATCTACGGGCGCTTGCATTTTTATATCATTTTAAATTGTCCAAAAAATAAAGTGTGATTGTCCATCAGTGATTACATATGTTTAATAGATACAGAGAGGTGCAAGATACAAAATATACAAAATACAACGACGAAAGCATTATCTGAGTGCAAGAAAGCAAGTTACAATGTAAAAACAAGTCCGATGTACACAAGTGACGATGAAAACAAGGCATTAATCAATGGAGGGAACAGCGAGGGAGGGAAGCGTGGGGGGCCGTCTGAAAAAGTCGGAGAATACCCATATATACCGATGGGCGACAAGATACTCTGCGCGATCGACCTCCACAAGACTTGGCTGTTTTCCCGGGGCCAGACACTGCACCGCTGCTGTAGTATAGGACTATTGAGGAGCGCACAAGTAAAAGAGGTAACAAGAAACCCAACAACGAAATGCACAACAGTTAGAAACACGGGGCCCCATAAACCTGTTGGAGGAAACTGCACTTGTTTGAAGTTAAAACACACTGGAGCGCCCTTCAGCTAACCCAAGCAGTGTGGATACCCATCTCTTAGTACAGCGTTGTTATGCTCAGTATAATGACTATAGTGTTGTACTAATAGCCTTATAGTTCCTCAGTACTCCAATAGACAGCAAACCATGAAATGAATCAAAGATATGTGAATATTGATTTGGACTCTTTCTAACTTTGTAAGGAATAGGTATTTGTTTGGTTCTATTTGTACTGAAATGCATGAGGCGTGAAAATAGGTGTCCACAATTGTGCGTGCATACATATTTTCAACAGTCACCACTCAAACTGAAGAAATAACTCTAAAACTAAGTAAACTAGGCAAAATAGTGAACTAGAAGGAATATGAAGAATGTAATCAAACTTTACTATAAAAGTATATACTTTAGAGATGGAATATAGTCGTGGGAAGGTGATTAGGTAAGCAGATGTGTGACAGCGCTATGTACACTCAACAACATATCCACGAGTAACACCTTGTGGCGGCTTCTGGCTAAAGTTAAAGCTAGACCCAATCTCCCGACTTGCTTTGACCCAATTCTCCACCAGGGGCGGCATCAACGGCGACGCCGAAGCCTCGAACTTGCTCCTACCAGGCCGTGGAGTCACTGCGGGATCTATATTCCGGTTCATGAATAAATCAGCAGATAAAAAAAATACAATGTTCCACTTACAAGGCTTTTTGTGGAGTTTGTCAAAATGTGATGTACGGACAGGTCCAGGTCCCGAAGAAGACATATTTGAAGAGCGAGGAGTAACAGCAGACAAAGAGGATGCAGTTGAAGAACAGGTAGTGACCGGAGGCTGAGGTGGGGCAGAAGTTGCGCCAGAGGGAGGAGATGGCTCCGGATTGTCGAATACAGAAACGGGGAAGGCAATGCTCCTGTTGTGCTTGGACATTGCGACATAGTAATCTAACGTTTTGATAGAGCCATCCCAAATTACAGGATGGGGCGGAGTTTTGTCTTCAAAAGAAGTAAACTTCTCGATTACACTGCGCAAGAGAGGTAAAGGATTTTCGTCGGAGTGCCAAGTCACAACATGTACATCAGGCGTAACAGGCAGTCTCCGCGCATACCATATCGAATGCCAGCCTAGGAATCATAGTAAATCAGCAGAACAAAGCGCCGCAAAAAAATACTTACATGGAAGCTGTGCTCGGCAAGGTCACTCTTATCCGTTATTCCTCCAACAACTGAATGCGTCTTATTTGATCTCCAGCTCTGGGCCTCTCCCCAAGTTGGTTTTACACGAAGCATCCAGGTGATATATGCGTCGAGCTCGAGTATGTTACGCTGGCAAACGCACGAGCACATCACCGCTTCCATAAATGGCACTACAGCAGTTGATAGATGTGCTAGTAGAAAACATATCCGACTGCAGTAATCTTTGAATTTCATGTCTGAGCGAAGAGACGGGGGGGATGTTTCGGACAAGGAAGAAGGCCGAACATCATTGACGGAATTGTAGAGCTAGAGGTACGCCCTTTCCAATGCCTCAACAAACTCTTTTTGGAGTCGGCCAATGGGGAGTTCAGCCAGTTTAAAGCCATCCATCGGCTCAAACTCATCTTCCTCCGGTCGGTGCCAGAGAATGTGGAAGGGCGGCTTGGTGTCGGGTTGTCGTATCAACGAGAGGTATATCACCCTAGCGTCGAGGAACTGTGGCATAAGAATTGGATCATGTTTGCCGTAGACAAACTTGCTGGTGGCCCCAAATTGCGTCAGGAAGATAGCGGCTGTTGGGGGAAGTAATGAAAATCTTGTTGTCAGGATACACGCGACCTATGAGTCCGTGGTATGATTTGAGAATCGGTGTGCTCTGCTATACGTCAGTTCACGAAAAATTGAACACGAAAAAATGAATACAGTGTATGTACCATTGCGTATGATAAAACTAGGCACATTTGACTATCCTGAAAGCAGAGTGTTGGACACAGGGTCAAACACACGATTTATTCTTCGACACAAGGCCGGAAGAACAGACAGAATCAGTCACACAAGGAGAGTGATTACGATAGCAAGTTATTCACCACAAGGACGGAATAACGGTGGGAGGAGGAGACGTATGAGAGCTAAGCGCCCACATTTTTTTCTTACGAGTCGTAGGCGCCCGTAGATGGTCTGTGCACAGGCGCCCACAACCGTAAAATTTTTACAAGTCATAAGCGCCCGCATTCTTCTTCCTGTCTTCCCCTCATCATTGATGGCAATGACAACCTTGTGTCCTCGTCGTCTTATCTTCGCGGTGTCGACCTTGAGTCCTTGTCTTCTCTTCCATGCGACGTCGACCTTGAGTCCTTGTTGTCTTCCCTTTGTGCGACAACGACCTTGAGTCCTTGTCGTTCTCTCTCTGCAGTGGCATCCTCTAGCGACGACGCGTTGCTATCTCACTTTTCCTTTCTTCTCCGTCTCTTCCATGTTGCCTGATCATCCACCAGCAATGACGACCTTGAGTCCTTGTTGTCTTATCTTCACGGCGTCGACCTTGAGTCCTCGTCTTCTCTTCCGTGCGACATCGACCTTGAGTCCTCGTGGTCTTCTCTTTATGCGACGACAACCTTGAGTCCTCGTCATTCTCTCTCCGCGGTGGCACCCTCTTGCAGCGACGACGCGTTGCTCTCTCACTTTTTCTTTTCTTCTCCGTCTCTTCCGTGTTGCCTGATCATCCACCAGCGACGACGCCCTTGAGTCCTCGTCTTCTGCTCTTCCATGCAACGACGACCTTGACGTCTTCTCTCCCAGGCAGTAGCACCATGCGTAGCTATTGTTTATTCTCTTATCTCTTGGCCTTGCGTCACCACTGTGGCTTGTTCTTTAACTGTGTTGGTCCTCTCTTGCAGCCACAGCGTTGAGTCGTTTATCGTGCATACAGTTAACGAACTTCTATTCATACTTCTTAGATCTAACGTGATTCTCTAGGTTTTTGATATCCGTTTCCGGTTGTGTTCGATAACTCGCTTGGTCCTTCAGTCTTCCTTGTTTGGGCTTCTTGACCCTGTGTTTCGGACAGTGGGTCTGGTGTGTGGATGTGGTTAGGAACAATATGAGACTATGTGACTGTAGACGTGTCAAACAGGCCGCAATTTTGGTTAGATACAAATGAATATGTCTGTGACCAGTGTGTCAATTTGGGAGAGTCTCCTTGGTGAAAAAACATTTTCCTGGCGGTGCCAAGCGACCCGTCGGTTTCTCCATGTGAAGTCAGCTCCTTAGTCTCTTTGAAGACATCTGCGAGCCATTGTCTTGTCCCTCAGATCTCTCATCCCCAGCCTCAAGTGATCAATTTCCTTTTTTGGTTAAACTATGAGACAATAGCTAGAATATTCAAAGGTTTCCCCGGCAAGGTTGGTCATTTTTTAACTTGTTGTTGACCTTGTACTGACAACAACTAGTCCCACCATGCCTCCGAACACTTGCGCACAGCAACAAGCAATGCGCTCAAACACCAAAGCCACAGCCGACCTTGTTTCTCTATCCACTATAAGCCCTAGAGCCGGGAAACGCAAGACGCAGGCTGGACCTGATGAACCAGCAGCTTGACCTGCGAAGAAAAATTGCAAGGGGAACGTCAAAAACTCTGTAAAGGTATGTATGTTGTCACGCTTGTAACTGCAGACCTTGGTGCTCATCGTTTTATCAGACTATTGCAGAAGAGGACCATGAAGAGGAACTGTCCGCAAGTCGTGCTCCTCCTACTCTTTCGCCTTCCATTCTATTACCAGGCCACGCCATTGGACCAGACAACCACCCCGCTAGGAACCCTCCACGCACTCCTTTGCCTTCCGTTCAACATGATCCCCCTATCACTCTGCCGACTAATTGGGAAGAAGAAGATGACGGTCTTTCCACAGCCATACTTGCTGGGGAGTACAACTCAATTCGTGACTACTATGACCGCTATGTTGCATCTTTCAGCAACAGGTCCTTCACAATCTTCAAAATTCTCAAAATGTTTGACCTGGAAATCCATTCCCTAGCTCACACACACCCCAACCCTCCGGCCATTGATGATTCTTTACCTTTGGGTAATGCTGCCATGGAGGCTGCTATGGAGGTTGATGAACAGGGTGTCCTCGCCGCCTTGATTCACACCACCTACTTGCTTTGGGTGTTGGCAATGGGCTTGTTACCTGAAACGTGTGTTTGGTATACTGAGTGCTTTGGAAAGGAAGAGATTCCTTTCGATGACTGGGTAAACCACTATAGGATTGAGCAAGATGAGAAGGCTGCTAGTGTTCATCAGGACGTTCCGAGCAAGTTTGCATCAGATGGTCTTGGGAAGCCTGATGAGGAGGAGGGTGATGAAGGATCAGCAAAGGTAGTGCAGGACAAGAGATCTGAGACACTCGAGAAGTCTGACAAGGAGGTCAATGATGATTCAACTGACGTTCCCTCCCCAACCAAAGTTGTGCAGCGATCTAAAGCTTCACATCAAAGCTCGGCCCATTCACTCTTCAATGGAGACAAAGAACGTCTTGTCGACTATCCCAGCTCTCCAGCTCTATTTGCCACTGAAGGGTGTGTCAGTACTGAGGGACCTGCTTTGCCCACCTTGCGAGAGGCGCGAATGGCTAAACTCCGTGCTCTAGCTACACTGAGCACATGGACACAGTTACCCGGTCGTGCTCAGGTGGAGGAGCATCCTCCCGCCTGCATGCCACCACAATCAACGTATAGTCATCATGGCCACCGACTTTTCAAGAAGGCGGTCGTTGATCCGGAAGCAAGTGAAGACAGCCATGACAGCCATGACGACCATGACTACAGAAATCGCGACGAAGAAAGCAACGATGATGAAGCAGCTAGCGCTAGCGTTGACGATGAAGAGGAGCTCCAGTCCGGGCGTCGAAAACCAAGACAAAGGACCAAAGGGAAAGTGTTGCGCACTGGTCATGTAAAGGCGCGAGAGCCCAGGGATGTGGAAGTGAATGCCGCTCCTGGTGGCCGGGGGGCATTGCCACAGGACGCTAAGGATCGTCTGGATGCGCTGATGGCGAAGCAAGATGAGGAGATTGAAGCCATCGCTCATGAATATGGTAAACCTGTGGAGTTATGCTACAAGTATGTTGATGGGGGAGATTCACGTTCAACGCGCGCGGTCACCTACTGGAACATATGGCAACAGTGGTATTCTATCCACGGTGAACGAAAGAAGCCTGTCGAGAGTACGTGATTTATTTTGTTCTTTCCTTTCCCCCGAGTGACCGATTTTTTTAGTGCCAGTTTCTGAATGGACTGGGGTGGTTCATAAAGAACTCGATACCTTCCTTCATGGGAAACTAGACAATGAAGACTTCGATAGTCCTGAAGCTTGGGAAGAGGCTCTGGAAGAACAAATCAACTGGTACTGGGAGCATCACAACGCGCTCATTGGGGATATGATTGCGAAAGGAAGGGGTTCCACGATTGCCACTAAGATTCTGCGGCCAATTGTACAGATGGTGAGTAACTCCTCATACCTCCTCTTGGCTGTTCTTCTGACATTCAAATCTAGGCGAATCGAGCCTATCGTGAGACGGGATACCATATTGGTGGTTATGCCTGGCATCCTAATACCGAACCCAGCATCTTCGTAGGGACCAAGGCTACAAACGGCATGCAGATGTTCTCTCAGGCTCAAGACATTGGTACACAAATTGCATATGTTCCTTTGTTACCGTTCCTTCCACATTTACATTTGTTTCTTCTAGCCTTGCACAACTGGTTGAGCGTCAGGTAGAATCAGAACTTGCAGAGCTCTACCAACACTGCATTGCGACGACGAAGGAACCCCGGGATTGCCTATGCCATCCCACACGCACCCTCGCCCATGATCCGAGCAAGTCACCACATCATTTACTTGCTACCCAGAACTCTTTTTGATGGGCCTTTAGATTGTATTTTCGATAAGGGAGATGTCCCAAAGCTCAACTTTGCAAATTTTGTGGCCTCCGCATGGAAACATCAAGTTCGCGTGAAGAATTGGCCAGTTGGTGTACCATTTTTCCAGGTTGGTGTTAAGACAAAGAAGGGCTTCGTGACTGGCGTTGCGGCGCTCAACAGGTACAAGGCCAGTGATTTGAACAAGATATGTGGACCGCGCATGGAGCAAATCCGACAGGCTGTTGATGGCGAGGAAGGCAATGATAATTTGCAGTACTTTGAGGTTGAACGCTGGACAGATGGTACGTTGATTGTTCAGGCATTTTCTTGTTGATCTTGAAACTTTTTGTAGAGGAGCGCACGCGTTTGAGACTTCAGTGGTCCACAATTCCTGTTGTTTCCGATACTGAGAACAAGACCATTGTCTCAGTAGCTCACTCAGAATTGTATCGCATGGTTCATGGTGATACAGGTAAGGAGGAGGAGAATGGTGCTAGTCCAGGACATGTTTCCCCCACGCTGTCGCTCTTTGCCAACGACTCTGATGATGATGATCATTGTGACCGCATTGATTCCAGACCAGCTCGAACGAGCACTGGTCCGGGTCAATCGGTATTAGCGCAACCTCTGAAGAGTCGCCATGGGCGCCTAGCAATTATATAAATATCTGTGCTTTTTTTCTATGTTATGTATGTTTCGTCAAGTACTAATATTTATATTAACCCTAAATACATGAATTTGGTTTAAGACAATGTTAAATTTGCTACTTGACTTCGGTATTACTGAGCTCGGTAGTACCAAGCTCCGGTAGTACCGAGTTTGGTACTACCGGATTTGGTAGGTACCAAGCTTGGTACTACCAAGCTTGGTACTACCGAGCTTGGTACTACCGGATTTGGTACTACCAGGTCTGGTATTACCGAGTTTGGTACTACCAGTCTTGGATGACCTATAATATGTCTCAGTTCAGTGGTTCTGATAGCATGAATTGGATCAAGGAGTGGATGCCATTGTGACCATTGGACAGGGAACAAAGGCTGGCTGGGAGAGAAAGACAAAGCTTCTGCACAACTTTAGCCTGTACATGTACTTTCAAATTCAAATAACCTCAAATAATGTATGAGCTATTACCTTCTATATGGAAATTAATTTACATACACATATGTTGTGTAACTGTCTATTCAGGATTTCAAAAAATTAGAAGCATGTACATTGTAGTTATAAATTATGAGAGGAAGAATCATTGTTGGTGTGATCATCTTTCAACATCATTGGGGAATGCCAACGACTGAGGAAATCATAACTTTCCACATACATCACAAACAGAACAATTTGAGATGTCTATTTGGTCTTGTACTACAGTCCATAGTAGACTTATACTATGATTTCTTTTTTCCACATAAGTGGCATTTTGCAATGAAACATGGTACACACTGTAAACTTTAATATATATCCCATTCTGGATAGTCTAGGGATAGTATTGGCTAGTAGAGATGTCCTCAGCTCAGAAAACAGCGTTTAAAAATTCAATCTGGCAGCAGGAATCATGATGTAGCAGTCAGATCATGATCAGGCTGTGAGCCTAGTATCAGGCAAACAATGCCCAATGCATAGTCTAGTGCAAGGGATGACAGGTATGGGTTAAAGGGGATGGCTCTAGGCCCTAGAAAAGAGATTTGAAAAATTCAATCCAGTAGTACCGAGGTGGTAGTACCAGACCAGGACCCCTGGCACCTGGGCCTCGGTAGTACCGACCTCGGTATTACCGGGCCTTGGTACTACCAATCCGGTAGTACCAAGGTCGGTATATGCCCGGTACTGCCTGCCCCAGGGGGCAATATTTTATGAATAATTGGCCCTAAGTTGGGACATTGAAAGGGGTGACTGAAGTGAATACAGCCATGACTCACCACTCTACACCCCCTACGAGAGTTATCAGGGGATATTAAAATACACTCTGAACACCATATCAGGATTTATTAAAAACAGCTACCACCTCAGGTGACATGCAGTATAGCTATTAGCTAGACTCTTGTCACACCAAATAGTCCCGAGATGAAGTTTCAAGAGACAAAGATAGATTTGGCCAATGTAGTGGCCGACAAGTAAGAAGAAAGATAGATAGACTAAGGCGGAACTTAGTCAGACAGAAGGTCTGGTTTATCCAAGTTGATATTTAAACTGAGGACTACTGTACAAGGTTGTACTACTTATATACTAGGAGTCCAGGGCTTCTGGATCAGTAAAAGACAGTAGTCAGAAATGTATACAGAAGACCAAAGTAAGTAATACAATCATAAGACAATAATACTCAATAGTTTGGGAAGGGAATATAATTGAAAGATAATAAGAACCAATTAGAAAGTAATCCAAAAGGTCTGATGGCGGTATGACATCAGATGATGATAAGAGATAAGATAGAAAGATAACAAAAAGAGATAAGATGATGGAAATAGATGGGATGGAATCAGAATGATGCCAGAATGATAGTAAAGGTGATCCAGTGATGATCCGAGGGAAGCCAATGTGGCATGATTGTAACAGAAGGATGGTTCAGAACTGGGAATTGGAGATGCTAAACCCAAGGTCTCTGGCATCCTTGACAAGTTGGCATAGTTTCTTGGCATGTGCCTCATAATCTCCATCCTCTCCCATCTTTTCACCACAAAGGTGGTCTTCAGTGATCATCATCAGCTGAACTGTTTTGGAGCCAATCTCCTTGTTAAGATAGAACCATATCTTTGCTGCTGAATCATTGTCTCCTATCCCCAATCCTACAGGGTCTTCAGTATTGTTGACAATCACACTAGCAACCCAGCAGTCACAAGTATGCTACTCTTCATATGAAGGAGTCAGGCTAGTAAGTGATGTGCTTTGAGTCTGAGGATAGATGGGGGGTAATGTAAGCAGCAGAGACATTGGTGTTTGGTGGGCACAGGATCGCTCCTCTGAGATATCCATCTAGCCCTCTTGCTCCAACCACAAGTTCAACCTGGCATTTAAAAGGGATCCAATTCTTTTGCCCTGTCAGTTGTTCATTATCTCTGAATGTTGGTGGATTTGGCAAGTTGCCCCTTGACATGTCTCTCTAGATGAACCTCTGGAATGGCAGTAAGTAGTTTGTGTTTTGTTCAGTAGCTTGGTTTGAGCCCAGTCTCATAATCTGTAGAACAATAGCCTCAGTTGTAGTATATGAACAACTGTATTTGATATATGTATACCTGTAGAATGATAGCTATAGTACTATATTAGTAAGAGTGATGAACAAGGATATAAGTAAGGCTCACCCTCAGTTGTAGTATATGAACAACTGAGGGTGATTGTTCCGGTGGCTTGAGTATAAGTATTAGTCTAGGATAATAGATGCACCTGTAGCAAAGCGGAAGCAAATGGATAAACAGAAAGTGAAACAGGTGGAAGGTCAAAGCTGTATCAGTAATACAGATGGATGAATACCTTTCCCAACAGGTGTCACTGTAGAGATGTCCACAAGTCCAAGTCTTCACAAGTACTCGCAGGTAAGATCCATGGGAAAACCCGCAAGTATGTGACTTGCAGATCCCAGGATCCATTTCCCACGGGTCAGGCGCGGGTCACAAGTCAGCCATTTGCAATTTTCGGTTGACTTGCAAGTACTTGTGTGACTTGTGCAAGCAATATGAACTCATATATTTGTTGTTGGTGATCAAAACTTACAGTAATTAATAGTATCATATTTATTATAGTACTTATCAAGTACTGCCGCACATGTTTGAGGTTGTAGACAGCTCACAGCGACTGAGCGCTTATTTTAGCGCCCAATCGCCGTAGGCTGTCTACAATCCAAAGCCTAACTGTCAGTACATTTTTACTTCATACCATAGTATGAAATTAGTGTAACAAGTAAAGTACAGGTTTTTAATAGCATTATACACCGTACAATCACTGTATGCAAGTAAATAATGGTAAATACTTGTGAATATAGCTGTAACTACTTGATTAGTGTGCGGATCCACAAGTACTTGCAGATAATACTTGCGAGTCAGTGACCCGTTTCCCACGAGTCAGCCGCGGGTCACGAGTCAGGCCTTTTAGGCCACAAGTACTTGCGCTCCGGATCCAAGTATACTTGGATCCGGACTTGTGGACATCTCTATGTCACTGTCACTGCATGCAAATCCACATAAATATCTGTGGAAATAGTAAGATTACATTAAAATTGTATGGAACTTCTTGCAATCTTAACATAACCTTAATCTCATTCCCAGATGTATACAACATAGACTGCTCTGCCCTGATAAATACAGACATAAACATGTTGAGTGTATATAGTGATAGAACACTTACTGCTTACATAAGCGATGTCCAACGCTCATATTCCGTCTCTAAACTATGTACTTTTATAGTAATCTTTTGTTACCATGTTGATATCTGCCCTAGTTTACTTTTTGGCTTTCATTTGTTCAGTTTGCAAGATATTTTCTCAGTTTGAGTGGTGACTGTTGAAAATATGTATGCGCGCACAATTGTGGACACCCATTTTCACGCCTCATGCATTTCAGTACAAATAGAACCACACAACTACCTATTCCTTACTTAGTTAGAAAGAGTCCAAATCAATATTCACATATCTTTGATTCAGTTCATTGTTTGCTGTCTATTGGAGTACTGAGGAACTATAAGGCTATTAGTACAACACTATAGTCGTTATACTGAGCATAACAACGCTGTACTAAGACGGGTATCACACTGCTTGGGTTAGCTGAAGGGCGCTCCAGTGTGTTTAACTTCAACAAGTGCAGTTTCCTCCAACAGGTTATGGGCCCCGAGCGCTAGTGCATGGGAATGATGGCTTACATAAGTGTGTCAGATTGCGGGAGTGTGTTGGGATTAATAATCAATCCTGACACCCTGATGGAATGTTGTATGTCATGTGCAAATATCCCATCCCAAATCTATAAGGCAATATGTAAGTCCAAAGAGGCAATATGTAGGTCTGAAGATATAGATGTTGGGACAATATGGGTGTTGCACCTCTGACAGTACTTCAGGGATCTTCCATTAGCTGTAACCATGGCCAGATAGCTCAGTTGGTTAGAGCATCTTGGGATTTCACCAGAAGGTCCTGGGTTCAATCCCAGTCTGGACACTTTGTCAGTCATTATAACTTTAACAAAACAATCTGCCAAACACAAAACAAACATCAGAGCTGCATCATAGACATCTGGTGCATTTTGTTTGTAAGGGCTGAGCACAACATAGCCACAGTGACATGCCTGTGACATATACCTGCCCCATCCTCTTCCAACATATTCAGAGGTAAAATTGAAGGCAAAATGCTGATAAAACATTTGTTTTTGGTAATAAAAAAAAATAAGTCCAAGTCTACCAAGAGTAATGCTCATTCTGAGCTGTGGTCAGTGGCAGATAGCTTTTGTGGCAGCTTGAGCCTTTTGTTAAGATTTCTCATAGTATCTTTTATTGTTCTCTGTGCGAGAGTGCATAGTAATCTTTGAAGGAGGCTACATACGGCCACTGCCAGTCCAAGTCGCAAGACTTCGAGTTTATTATTCATTGAGGCTCAAGCTGCTGGGCGTCAAACCTGTCACGCTAAGGTGTGCTCGGCCCCCTTACGATCAAAGTGCACCAGATATTTAGGAAATGAAATGCTCGGTTGTTTGTTTGTTTGTTTGTTTGTTCGATGTTTATGTCTGTATTTATTGCGTAGCGGTCCGCGTTTCCGTACATCTGGGTATGAAACAGAAAAAATTTTGAACTTTGACTCTCAGAAATAGAGAATCTGAGCAATATTTAGGCCTTGCACACCTAGGAATTGAAATCTTGGCTCGGCCCAACCAACATTTGAGTTATATGCCTCTTGACCAAGCAGACCCTTGGCGTGAGCAATTTTTCCAAGTGAGTTTGCATCGTTGACCACATGACAATGACATCGGCGTCGTTTCGGCGTCTTCCCGTGCCGTTGCATCGATCAAGGCATTTTTGGAAGCAACGCCCACGACGAAGACAAGAAAGCCAACAATTACGAATTTGGGACGGCACCCTACTTACGCAGTGTCTCTGTGAGGCTAACATTCCTCTAACATCCGATTTGCTCATCTGATCTAGAAGAACAAGGACAAGATATGTCCGACGAATACGCCGACTATGCAGCCTATGCTGCTTATACTGATGAACACTTACACTCGCACGAGACTACGCCTACACCGGACTATATGCCCAACCCATATTCGAATCCAAATTCTGCATCACCAGCTGTTCCTCCTTATCCGTATCCCTCTACTGCAGAAAATGAACTTGATACCTTGTTTGACAAAGTATGGGATGGATATGGAGCAGGAGGAACACCGACGTCGGGTTCGATGAATATTCCACCACCTCCACCGCTACCTGGACGCCGCCCATTACCTCAGCCACCCGGCGCTCCTTCAACTCCAGTATCTGCTGCACCTCCGCCATTTCGCGTGTCAATTGCTACTTCTGAAAACGCCACCCAGCTTGAATCACCAGTATCAAATAGAAGCCGTCAGTTACCTTTGGCCCCCGGTGCTGCAATGAGTCCAGCGTCTAGTGTCCGTTCCACTGCTGCTGATTTCGAGACAATTCCTCCTCCTCCTCTTCTCAGTTCAGGCATCTCTCCTCTAGTCAATTCTGCTGGCTATAGCGAGGACCCATATGGCACTGCAATCAGAGACGAACAAGGCCCCTACTGGGAACCAGGTCCATCACAAACACGATCGCCTCCAGACCCACACTATCACTCTCAATATGAATATGAATACGATGACGCAGGTGGCTCCGATTCCTCTTCCTTGTTTTCCTCTTCCAGATTCGTCAACTTTTCACTCTTGTCCCATATTGCCGTTCAGCTAAAGGACAAGGTACCGAAAGGCACTCATGTCAAGGGCAGTATTCCTTATCCAGGAGGTTTTACAGGGAGAGACATCGTGTCTACAATACAATCGCTTATTCAACGCGAACTAGCCATCAACCACGGTGTATCTACTTCGGATCGAAGAGCAGCGTTGCAGGTGGCTAGGTCTCTCCAATCGCAGTTGTTCTTCTACGAGGTCGAATGGGGAGGAAGGGTCCTGCAGGATGGAGTAGAGGATGTGTACATGTTTTTGGAGGATGATGGAGGAGGCGGAGGCGGCTCATCAACCCAACCATCCTCAGCAGAATTGACCGAGCTGCCAACAGGCATCGTCACCGCACTCACGAAATGCTATTCACCAGACTGTGTAGAAGGTTTGAGGTGTTATAGCCCAAGATGTCCCAGAAAGGCGAGTCGGGTTTTGTAGTGTGTTAGCCATGTACTGACTTGCTCAGGGTGACTCGGTCATCGGCCCACCTTCTTCGCTGACCCTCGCTCGCTCAGGCAGCTCGTTCACCGCCAGTCCAGGGGCAAACTCTGCCTCATATGCATGGGAAACAAGACCCCGGGATAGAGGCGAGGAATGGATCAAGAGTGTTCCAACACAGGTGCTGGAGAATTTACCGGAGAGTGAGGTCAATCGACAGACGTGGGTGATTCCCTTAGCTTATGATATGATACTGATCGTCCCACAGAATAATCCACAAATTAATCTCAAAAGAAGAACAATATCTCGCAGATCTCGACCTCATTGAGTCGGTATTTATTCGGCCGCTGCGCGAGTTGAATCCCCCGATTATACGGGCAAGAGGAGGATCCCCCACAGCTCTGGCGCCGACGAATGGATTAAATGGGTACGCGGGTGTTCATGGTGATGAATATGCGAATGGCAATGGTAGTGGTGGGTTTGGGAACGGTAATGGTAATGGTAACGGTAACGGCACAGAAGAAGACCGCGAAGCGCTTTTCGCATTTATTGATACTGTGTTTAACAACATTTTGGATCTAAGAGAGACTAACAGGAGATTGTTGGAGATTTTGTATGTTAGGCAGAGGGAACAGGTGCGACCAGTCTTCTCGTCTCTAGCTAATGCTTACCTCGCGCTAGTTTCCAATAATACAACGCATAGGCGACATATTCCTCGAAGCCGCCACAGAACTCTTCCGCATCGCATACCCCATGTATATCGGTGGGTGGCCTGAAGCAGAACGAGCGCTGAGAGACGAGATGGACGCGAATGGAGAATTCAGGGTTTGGGTGGAACAGGCTGCGAGGACGGCGCAGCAGTTGCAATCTGGGATTATACACGGCGCAGCCGGACACGCAAATGGGAATGCGGTTTCATCCTCATCAACTCCTGATGCCACTGATTCTTCAAACCCATACGATTTATCCTTGACTCCTTCCGCCTCATCAGTTTCTTCAGGCGCGTCTCCTTCAGCGATTCCGCCTTCAACATCGCCTCCTAATCAAATTACACAACAATCACAGAGTCCCCGTCTTGATTTGAAACATTACCTTACTCGTCCTTCAGAACATTTACAGAAATACCCTGTGCTTTTGACGGCGATATTGAATGAAACGGCGGAAGGAAATCCGGATGCGGAATTCTTGAATGAGGCGATCGATGCGTTGGGTGGGTTGCAGCAGGTGAGCAGTATGGGCACAGAGCGAATGTTATGCTGATCAAGGTGGTAGGTTGCACAACTGCGAACATTCCAACAAGCAATGGGTCGCGGTATTCCTGGGAGATGGGAGTGGCATGATCTAGTGTCGAAAGAGTTGAGGGATAGTCTGGAGAGGAGAGAGTGTAAGAGGCAGAGTATCATATTCGAGCTGATAAAGGGAGAAATGGCGTATGTCAAGGATCTGGAGAATATTGAGAATGTGAGTACGAGCGAGGAGGCAAGATGAACGTGTTTAGTGATGTCTTCTAGATGTATATTCGCCCACTTCGCACCGCCGATCCCCCTATCATTCCTCCTGCGCGTCTTGACTCATTCATCTCAGATGTGTTTCATAATTTCGCAGAGCTCCATGCTCACCATAGGCGTCTGGTGCAGAAATTTCATGAAGCGCAGAGGGAGGAACATCCTGTTATAAAGAGTATCACTGCAGGTGAGGACTTATTCTATCCTCGAACGACTTTCTGATTAATGCCTTGTAGCGGTATTTGACGCGGCGCTGAATTTCCGAGACGCTTATATGGAGTATATCCCGAATTATCCTATTGCGAGTTATAGGATAGACGATGAGATGGCTACCAATCCTGCATTCAAAGCATTTGTCGAGGTGAGTACTTGCACTTGTCGTCGACTGTGGCTGACCTCTTCGCTAGCAATGCGTTCGACATCCCGATGCCCATCGACTCGATATGAAAAACTTCATCAATCGACCTATTCCACGGTTATTGCGGTATGAGCTTCTTCTCAAGGGTATTCTCGACGAGACACCCGAAGGACACGAAGACCGTGTGGAGATTCCCCAAGTACTCGAAGTGATTAAGGCGTTGGGAAAGGATACAGAACCCGGAGTGGTTAGTGCAAAACAAAAGGTTGAGCTGTGGAGGTACAACAGTAATATTGTGTTCAAGCCCGGAGAATGGATCGTGAGTAGAGGCGTCTGATATTGGGGTGATTTGACCGAAAATTTCCTGATAGGATATGGATCTACTCGACAAGAACAGATCTTTGATACACACTGGGAGGCTGCTTCGCCAGCCGGATGGTGGTCTCGAATGGAGTGGATGGAGTGAACTGTTTGTTCTATTGTTTGATAATTATGGTGAGTCATGCTTGTGATATCTCCCAACACAATTTCACTTACCCCTTCGCAGTCGTCATGACCAAAGCACGCGAAAAAGATGGAATCACAAAATACTTTGTCAACCGACGTCCAATTCCTCTCGACCTTCTCACCCTCGTTAACTTTACCGACCCACCAACTCAACGCGGAGCTGGTCTTCTCCGTAACCTCCGTGGTGGCGAGCGACATAATACGACTGATAGCTCATCAACCTCGGCCCCACTTATGCTTTCATCCTCCTCTACCGGCGCCTCAGGCGCAACCGCTAATGGCTCTTCCCCAGGCTCCGGTCTAAATCCCAACCCTTCAGACTCTTCCCGCTCAGACTCCCGCTCCGTCTTTCCTTGCACGATCCACCACAACGGCCGTATGGGCGGAAACTACATTCTCTACGCCGAATCCGCTTCTGCGCGATCAGAATGGAAGGAAAAGCTCGAAGAAGCCGTGGGGTTGCGCAAGGTTGTACAGGAGAGTAACAAGGTGTTCGAGATTGAGACGTTGAGTATGGATACCTTCCTTGTACCATCGATGATTGGCGGGGGGAGCTCCGGGAGTGGTGGGGGAGGAGGGGTTGCTGTGCCGAGTTATGTCGATACATTTACTGGCAAGGTTACGTGTTCGGTGCCGTTCAATACTCCGGATGGGAGGGGGTTGGTGGCGATTGGATGTGCGGAGGGAGTATGGATTGGGTTTAGGCATGACTCGAGGTGTAAGCTGTGGACCCTGTTGTGTATGTTGCTTTTGCTGATTTCTTTAACAGCGATGCGTCGCGTGCTGCATCTCAAAATGGTTACACAATGTGCAATGCTGGAGGACTTTGGTATATTTTTGGTTTTGGCTGACAAGGTAGGCGTTTTCGAAAACTCTGCTATTTCGTTAAAAATCCTCTTTCCAGTCGCTATTCGCATACCATATTGAAGCATTAGTTCCGTCCTCACCTACAAGTTCGCATTCGTCACAAACACCTCAAAAGTTAAGCGGCAACAAGGATGTGTACTTTTTCAGCGTTGGGACGCTACACGGCCGGACGTTGGTTATCTACATGAAAAAGAAGGGGGTATGATGCTTTTCTTGCCTACGCTGCTACGCTCTACTGACGTTGCCTATAGCTCGACAGTATATTCCATGTCGTCGAGCCTGTCACCGAACGTATTAACGAGCGCTCCAAAGCCCCTCAAGGTTTGGGCTCTCGATTTGGATTTAGACAACAAAAGTCGGATTGGTTCAGAGCATATCGAGAGTTCTTCCTCCCCTCCGAATCATATGACTTGATTTTCCTCAAAGTCAAGATTGCGATTTTGTGTGCAAAGGGATTCGAGATTATGGATTTAATGGAGTGAGTGATCCGCTTTCTTGTGTTTGTGATAGTGCCAATAACTCTTGGGTAGTCTACAAAGTGTGACTATACCACAACGCGAAGACCCTCGGCACGCACCGCTGGCCAAGAGGTGGGAGAGTTGTAGGCCTTTGGGAATGTTTAGGTCGACAGATGAAGAATTCCTACTGTGTTACACTGGTATGTATGTCCTACGAACTCTTGACCCTTGCCAATCTTGTGTCCCAGAATTCGGACTGTACGTCAACAAACACGGTGACCCAAGCCGCCACACCGGCTCCATCGAATGGGAAGGTACCGCTGAACGCGTTGCTCTCCACCCACCCTATATCCTTCTCTTTGATACCCGCTTCATCGAAGTTCGTCACGTCCAAACCGGTCGCTTGGCCCAGATCATCCCAGGACACGATGTACGCTGCCTATGGGATGGACGAGGGGTGAACCAGCCCAATGTTCAGACGCCTGGGCCCAACGACTCGGATGAACATATTGTGCAGGAGGCAAGAGTTCATGCGGTTATGAATGCTGCTGATTCTCCAAGGCAGAATGGTAGGCCTTCGAGAGCGGTGGCACAACACGTGTTTGAACTGATACCCACGATACCGTTGTATTTGCCTGGATCGTTGGCTTCGCCATCAACGATGACCTATTTCCCCACGTCGTTTTCACCTCCGCATTCACCGACGTTGAGGCCGAATACACTCTATCGATCATAACTTTACTTTTTGCTTTCCACATTGCTAGATACTGGAATTTTATTATATCAAAGTACTTTATTATCTTTTGCTTTTCGTTGTTCATAAATTGGTTTACAATGGAGAATCCATTATTTTCATCCGGACAACATGCCGACGGCGCGCGACTCAAATTTAACGTCACGTGAACACACCCCGTCGTACCATGGCCTCGAAACCAGCGAAAGCGCGTACGCAGGCGCAACACACAGGCGTATTCAAAGCCGATTCGATAAAAGTGTGTTAGACCTTGCTTGAACAACTCTTGTTTCTCAACGCGTTCTCTGGCAGGATGTAGCTGAAATGCTAAGCATCAACATATCGGACGTAGTTGCGACTGCTTTAGCGAGCGATGTAGAGTATAGGGTTCATCAGGTCGTAGAGGTGCGTTCTTTGAACATGTGTTGTGCCAATAAACCAAAATGTCCTAGGAAGCAGCCAAATTTATGCGACACGGTCGCCGAACGACGATAATCACATCAGACATCGAACAAGCTCTGCGGGTTCTCAACATCGAGCCTTTGTACGGCCATACTCCACATAATCCTCCGACGTTCCGACGTGCTGGTCTTGCGTATGCTTCCAACAACGCTGCAGGTTCTTCTGGAGCTGGAACAGCGGGGCAGCGGGAGGAGCAGGTAGTGGAGGCTCAGTATACTTTATCGAAGACGAAGAGATCGATTTCGATCGAGTCCTTAGGGAAGAAAAGATTGTTATGCCGAAAGGCGTTAGTTGGACAGCACATTGGTTGGCTGTGGAAGGTGTCCAGCCGCTTATTCCAGAAAATCCACCTGCCGTTCCGAGGGATGTTGACGCTAAGATTGCTGAAGTTAAAACGAATGGATTGGTAGCTGCTCCGACGGTACCCATGATGAACGGGATAGGAGCCAAACCTCCGCCTCAACAACAAGCACAAGCTCAGACACAAGGACAAGCACCACCTCTCGTCAAACAAGTCCTTTCTCGCGAACTCCAACTTTACTATACCCGTCTCACTTCCTCTCTCCTACCTCCTACAGCTGATTTTGCAAAACGAAGTGCAGCGCTTGCGAGTTTGCGAAGCGACGGGGGACTACAAGCCTTGCTTCCGTATCTTATTCGGTGGGTGGGAGAAGGGGTTGTAGGGGCGCTGAAGGAGGGTGGGCAGACAGAAACAGATGGAAAGGTGCTTGAGGTCTTGATGGAGGTAGTTGGTTCAATATTGGATAACAAAACACTGTTTGTTGAACCTTACGTATGTGTCTTTTTCACAATCGATTACTACTTACTGAGTCGCGCTACTGTAGCTCCACCAACTCCTCCCACCTCTCCTGTCAACTCTCCTACACGCCTCCCTCCCCCCTCACACTCAATCCAACTCCGTACAATATCTTCCCAAACTCTCTCTGGTCTGTTGACAAAACACTCGACGACATACCCTTCCCTCTCCCCACGCATAATGAAAACTCTTTTACTCGCGTTGATCTCACCAGGAAAGAGCAAAGGAACGAGGGAAGGTGCTATTCGTGGCTTAATTGGTGTTGGGAAAGAGGCTGTTCGGAAAGGGTTGGTGGAGAGCGGGGGAGCAAGAATTGTGGGAAGTGAGGATATTGCTGAAGATGAACCGTTGAGTAGCGCTGTCATGGGTGCTCTGCGCGTCTTGCGTTCGCCTTCTGGGATAACAATGTGGATGCGGGTGATTCAGAGATGAAAGATTCCCTGAACGCAGACGAGAGTGATATAGAAGTGTCGAGGAGACTACGAGATGTGCTGGGTGACTATTTCGCAAGCAAGGTTGAGGGAGATAGAATGTGGGCGAAGGCGATTTTGGGGGAGTATATGGATGATACATAGTTGTATAGAAAAAAACATCGATGCACCCTAGCGTACCAGTCCCCAACCTGATAAATGATATTCATATCTTGGACTTCCTACCAGCATACATGCTGGACAATATCGACGGTGATGGACGCAGTACCCACGAGTGCTCAACGACGCGTTCACCAATGCCTGAATATTAGATACAGTAGCAGTAAAATACAAAACTCTACATAGTCAGTTCAAGGAGTCCCGTAACAGTCGTAACAAGTAATCGTGTCACTGCAAATCCAAAGTATAAGCATCTGTCCCAACCAAGACCATAGACGGGTACAACATACTTTTGATTACTTTCAAAACAACAATTCTTGCAAACCGTCCGTCCACAACTTGTTCCTTCATTCTCATCCCCGTCATCCAATCGCATCCCCTCTGCCAACTTTTTTCTCTTTCCAGAACCACATTGATCCCAACTCCAGCCGTCGAGTTCGAATTCGTGTTAGCAGAGTTTAACGTTAGCGCAAAGCGCCGAGGAGACTGGGCTTGCATCTCTACAGAGTCTAAAGGTAAAGTGGCTGGTAAACAAGGCCCGTGCAGGTCCTCGAGCAAACAGTGCAGGTTGCCTCTCCACATCTATGTAAAGTAGAAAACCTGCCAACAACAACAGCCAAAAGCAAGTACCAACCTTGCACAGAACACGATGAACGATCTTGACGCGCTTTGTGCGCGCCGGTGGCAAGACACGCACCCTGCCGCGCTTTTGACGTGCACATTCACAGGAGCCGGGGAGGGTATTATAGACGACGATGACAACGACGACATTGCCGAAAGCTTCCGTCGTTTCGAGCAATGCTTGCTTGTCGTTGTGGTCATCGTGGTGGAGGAAAGTTACTTTTAAGCGCCGAAAATTATCATTGATTAAACTTTCATTGTCATGGTATGTATTATATCCCGGAACACAGAAAAAGGGAAAAATAAGAAAGCCTTCTTTTTCAAAAGAACGCGCGAGCATAATAATATCCAGGTTTTCATATACTGAAGAAAGGCTGGTCGCTCTGCTGCTGCTGCTGTTGCATCGCAAACGGATTGTTACCAGTGTTTCCCGTCGGCTGGCCGATTAAACGGCCAGCGTTCGAATGACCATACCTTGAGAAATTTCAGTCAGCGAACGTCTCTAAGAAAAAAAGAAAGATCATACCTCAGCTGCCCAGTGTTTCCAAATGTATCCTGCCCTCCTTCCCGATCTGCAAACAGATTCGCAAGCTCCGAATTCTCGTTCGTCCTTGTTTTGACAGCAAATGGCCTTCCTCCGTTTTGATCTCCTCCAGGTGTGGGAGAGTTGGTGAGGCTCGGGTGGTTGTTGGAACTATGATTATCATACGTTCCTTGCAAATTAAACTGTGGAGGGTTCTGCATGTTCGATTGTGTTGGTGGGGATGATACTGAGCGAGGGGCAAATGGATTGTTCGATCTGTAAATAAAAATTATTCATCGGCACAATTGCAAACTAGTTGAATTTTGCGCACCCAAATCCGGTAGGCTGAGCCATTAGTGGCTGCTGCTGCTGCTGAGCGAATAAGTTCTGCTGATGCATTTGTTGCTGCTGCTGCTGTTGTTGCTGAAGCATCATTTGTTGTCGCATGTACTCTTCTTGCTGAAGCTGCGCCTGCTGAGCAGCTTGTTGCTGTTGAAGAGCTCCTGCTGGCGGAGATATTCTGCCTGCGCAGCCTCCTGCTGCATCTGCTGTTGCATCTGTTGCTGATACGGATTAAAGGCAGTAAACTGAGGCTGGATCTGGGTAAACTGAGGCTGAAGCCCGACAGTATACGCTGTGGGATCAGAGAAATTTGTCATTGTGGGGAAAGGATTGTTGCTCTGCGTGTTAGCAGGAACACTAGAAACATTGTCAACAGATGAAAGACATAAACGACAAAATCCTCACAGCTGATTGTGATCGTCAAACAGTGCCGAAGCATTCGAGTCCTCGACGGCTTTATTCCGCTTCTCCTCCTCTTCCTGACTGAGCTTAATAGCCTGCTGCAAATCTCTCTCCTCGGCTGTTATCTGGTCCTGTGCCATTGACTTTTTACTTTCCTCGATCGCCCTCCGCAGGTCATCTTCATCACGGTTTGATCTCCCAGGCCGGGAATCCAAAGTACCCCGTCGTCGGGAGTTCTCGTCACCAGGCTCATCATTATCCTCGCCAGCAGCACCACGAACCATTCGGTCACGCATACTTGCTCTCGCACGCCGTTCCTGTCGAAGTCGCGAGTCATCTTGCAGTAGATTCGTGATGTCTTTAGCCTTTTGACGGACATTGGCTCCCTGATCTTTGCCATCTTCGTCGACGTACTGGAATTCCTTGAGCGTTTTGATCACATATACGTTGTCTCGGAAATAGATGACAACGTTCTCAGAGCCTTGATGAAGGCAGTAATCGAGAACAGTCAAGCTCTAAGGACGCTAAAGCATTTGTGGCGGAGGATAACAGTGGGGCCGTACCTTGAAAACATGTCTCCAGTTCTTTCCCTTGTCATTCAAACGCTTGTCCAGCATCTCCATGATCTCTACAAAATCTCCCCTACAAAACTTTAGCGATCTCCAGTACGAACCTACGCGAGTGCTCACTGATTATAGGTCAACTGTGCAATTTCGTTCATCTGGGTTCCAGAAGGACCCCACGGATCGTTAGACGTGGCATCTCGAACCTTGGCCTGCGTATCTGAGTAACCCTTGGTGTAGTTTTTCGTAACTCGGATGACCTGCTTTCCAAGATGTTGCATGGTACGATGAGAAAGACGCAGCAGCAAGATCACTGATGAGCAAATCCAGTGCTCATCCTTATTGGGCAAGAGAAATTCAAAATTGTTCAGTTGATTACAATTATTTAGTGACCTAATATACAAATAATTTACCTATCCTACGCTATGTACTACTTTTTACTCAAACTGGACACACTGGTAAGCACGCCGCCATTCTTCTGAGTCAAGATCCACGTACCGAAACGATAAGCGAAGTGGGGAAAGGCGTTAGCCCCCCAACAGCATCAACATAAACCTGCTCAGGCGCTCCACGAAGATGTTGAGTGAAGCGTGTAAAGGTTCCAGATGCTCCGGGACCACGTTGAAGATTGGGTAAACTAAGGATTTCACCAAGGACTGCGGGAGTAATCTTTTCGAAAATGTCGGCAGAAAGCAAGCTGAACAAGGTATTAGTACAGCGGAGAAGTCGAGTTTCAAGTGTTTACCCATATTCGCCGAGACTGACTAAACCAGCCTTGTCTTTCGGTCGGTTTTCCTGCATCAACGATCAGCCAAGTAGGTAAGCAGAAGTAGAAAAACATGACTTGCATTGGCTTCAATAACACTAACAAAGACACTTTCGCCAGCCTCGAATTGCTTGGTGCTTCCTGGTAAGACTGTACCCCTGGCGGCAGTACGCTGTGCGCCGGAAATTGGAGGGTCAGCAACTGAGCAGCTATCAGTACTCAACTGTAACTCCAAATCATCTCGACTCACCTAAAGCGATCCTGACCATTTCCATCACCTGCTGAGTTTTGCCCTCTTTGACGTAGGTAACAAGCTCTTCCCGTTGCTGTTGTGGGGCGTCGAGATAATAGTTGACAATATGCGCAATGCTTTGTGACCAGTGCGCTGCTGTTGGTACCACTGCACAAAACAAAGCTGCGGCAAGTTCGTCGGAACTCATCTTACCGCGTTTGTCGTGCAATGTTTCTAGGAAGATGGGCTTTCGAGAAGAGGCATGTCTTGCTAAATTTAAATGGCTAATCGTGTTGGAAACCTGCGCGAAATGCAATTAGTTGCCGCCGATTGAAGAGATAGATTGACACTCACAAAATTTGATCCACTTTCGAGATGAGATTTTACGATGCGCATAAATTCTTGGAAAAACCGCACTGAACTTTCACGCAACTCCCAGTCATTGGCCGGGTTCCAGTCCAGGAAAACGTAGCAGCAGACATCGCGTAATTCCTCAACGTACTTGCTCTCGGGGAGTTGTTCGGTAGGCGTGATACCAGCCAAGGACTCGCAGATCCAACGAACTGGAAGTATATTGATCACGTCGTTCACAATATCCACATATCTCAAGCTCGATCCGACGTGGTTTATGGTTTTCTCTTGGATCAGCTGCTTTGTGGTCTGAGCGAGGAATTTAGGCCAACTATCGGAGGAAGCTTGCAAAACGCGGTTAATCTATTGGCAACAATACGATCAGAACCAATGCGGCATGTTTGTAACAATACTCACCAGAGTCATATCAGGAAGCTTGCAGTGGTTTAGACCATCAACAACGATACCGAGCTTTGCTTCATGGCCGGACTTCCAAACCTCGTGCGTATTCAAAACCTGCACTGCTCCCTCGTAGGCGTCAATAACCACAGACTCTCCTGTTTGAACGCCTATGGGAATTGGTGGCCTCGTCCAGATATACCGATCAGCGATACCCTTTGCCTGCATTTTCTCTTGCATGTACTTGGGATCGAGGAATGGGAAGTGTGCATATGCAGATCTAGCAGGGTAATAAGCAGGGAAGTGACGGAATAACAGTTTCGTGAGCATTCCCCCGTATGATCCGTCAGGCGCTGTAGGGTATTGGCAGTCAGCAAAGCCCCAGGTCGTGAGATTGAAGGCTATGGATGCATGAAATCAACAAGATGAAACCAGGTAATGACGAACTGGCTCACGAGTAAAGTCTACGGTCAAGAATCTGTCACCTCGAGAAAGGCAGACAGCGTCAGCAAGAATCGCGCGAGAAATGGTGTAACCCGGACACAAGCCAGCGCCAGGAGCTGGGGCTTTCGCTTGTTCAGCTTGCATTCCAACATGAAGCTCAAGATTGTCGATGTTTTTGTAAAGAGCCTCCGCTGCTTTCTAAAAATCGAATGATCAGCCAAGCCCATCATAAATCATAAATACTAACCGCCACTGAGTCATCGTCATTCCATTCCTTGAAATTCTTATATGGCTTCAATCCAATGAACTTTCTAAATTCATTCAGCTATAGTCGGCAAGATTAGTTGTGAGTCATCAAGCAACTAAGTCACATACCGAGCAAGCACCCCAGCCTCTTGCCTGTTCAATACCGAGGATTTCAATTACTCGGAGAACATCTGGGATACCTCGTGCACGGAAGGCTCCAGCTCGATATGATGTGGAATCTTGCAGGAGTCTGGCAATATCTGCGTCAGAGAAACGGCCGTTGGCATCTCGCTTGAGACTAGAAGAGCTTGTAAGTTTTAAAATATGACTATTCAAGCAGAAAGCCGAACCCGTCAAAAGTCCACGTTTGTACGTTGCCTTGGCCTCGCAAAGCGGGTCCAGCTGCAGCAAAGAATTGTGCGGGAGTAAGCTAAATAATTCGTAAGTACACGCGCTACCATCAAAAAGTCAGAAAAATCACTTGATCGAACGGAATCTCCTTTCCAAGTGACTTCTTCACCGTCTCCTTGAACATTTTATCCGTCCATGCCTTGTCTTGTCTACTGAGAGTGGCATGCCATCGGTAGAGCAGGTTGAACTCTAAGGAGACTACGTTCCCTTCTCCACGAGGTGCAAATTCGTGACTCAAACGGCGCATTTCCTCCAGAGTATCGAGACGCCAACTAAGGCCATCTCGTGCAAGACCAAGAATAGCACCGACATAGTCACCCAATATCACTTTCATGAAGAACCCGCAGTTGACAAGCCTCGCGCGGTGGAAAATTTCATCATCCTGAGCTTGAAGAGTCGTCAACGCCTTTTTTTTGTCGGCATCAGAGGTCGCGTTCTCGAAAACCGCTTGCAGTGTGGCGGGGTCTCGGTAAGTTCCCCACTCGTTGATTTCCAAGATTCGTTGGGCAACAAACTAAAATGAGATTAGCTGAGTAATGCAAGAAAACAAGACGGTACCGTACATTATGATTCCGAGAAAACAGGATTAAAAGCGCACAAGTAGCGGGCACCATGAGTAGGAGACGGCTATCAGCGAAAACATCTTCGTATAATCTACCGGTACCTTCGGGTCTCCCTTGACTGTCCTTTCTTCGGACACTTTGCACCTCAGCATCGCTGCTACCGTAGAGAACGCTCAGATCGAGGTACGAAGAGGCATTGTTGATTGTAGGATTTCGACTATTAGTATTGAAAATGGAGTGAATGATGAGATCAGCAAGTGCGAAGAATAAGCTTGATATTCCTCCAGGATGAGGAGTAAATCCATCAGATTCTTCACCGTGGCCTTCTGCTTTTGCAGGTCGCTTCAAGAGGGTGTCGAAGACAAGACCAGGATCCGGAAGATTTCTGAGGTTCGTCTGCTGTGAACCGGGGACGGAACGCGCGTAAGGAGTACCCGCTTGACCCATTGTTGGTATCAGAGGGTTGTAATTACTTCCATCCGCAGAGCGATAAGCGTATTTAATATAGGTGTTGGGGTCATTAGAAGTTGGGACTTGAGCCGAAGGGACACTGGGCTTGGGAGAAAGAGCAAGATAGCCACTTGGAGGGCGCGGGAGGTCCTTGTACACTGTATACTTTTCTTAGCATTGATCTCGATAAGCGACGCCAATATTCTCACAAAAATCGATTGTCAAATGCTCCAATTCCGCGGCGATTTTTTGGTACGCAGGAGGTGAAGAGGGATCTCCGAGCTCTGCCATGATTGTGAGCAAATCTTCGAGCTGTTCTCGAGTAAGTAAGTCATTCAAGGCGATTGTAGCTCTCTCACCAAAAATAAACGGTCATTGATGCTATCTGGGTGTTCTGCTGCATCGATGAGGGCCGCCTATACGAGTAAAGATTAGCCCCGGTGCATCTGCACGGCGACATTGACATACCCTGCTCGCGATTGTCTTTCCAATTGGGGCGATAAGTTCACTAGCTTTGCGGTGGAGAACTTCGAAAGAAGTCATTTTAGGACTAAGACGTGTAAAACGGCGTATAACGCGAGGATAAGCTGCGACTAGAGCGAGGAAGATGAAAGTGGAAAGTAAAGGCAAGGTGGGAATCTGAGGCAGACGCGAAACTCGAAATTTAAACATCTTTTGGGCAGGTTATTAATTACCCCCATCTATATATGCTATACTTTTACTGTCAGACTCAGTGCTATGCGGACTGATGGTGAATTGAAGAACTGTCAACGTATTGCATCCAAACAAACTAAGTTCATGTATTCCCATCGCATTCGAAAAATCACCGATATGAATCCGACAAGTCGTTCAGGTTCGAGAACAGTTCCTGGCCATGCAACCATATCGAAATCGCAAAAGGCTCTCGGAGAATGGATAGAACCGATATCTACGTGTGGCTCTGGCTAGATAACTACGCGCGAAACCAGCCACTGAATCCGTACTCGAAAATCACCGCCGGAGTGGCGCCACCTAGTATGAAGGAGAAACCAGCCCTCGTTTCAGATACATGGATACATGGTACTCTTTTATACATCAGCTGATGTAGAGAAATGGAGAACCGCCCTTCATAGAAAACATCCAACGTCACGAAGATCATCTACAACCCAAGAATATGTAATCCCATCTTATGGAACAGCCTATCATTATGTGGGTGTTCACCACCATCAAACCACCAGTAAAGAGAGCGCTTACCTCCGATATCAGATACTCGCTCCTCACGGGGCATCTGTGTCCACATGACGATCTTCTTGTATGACAGGTGGATCATCAGTAGCAGACGGAGAAGGGTTTGGACTCCGTTTCTTCACAATTTTCACTCCCAGCAAACACTTGCTTCGTTTAGACTGATCCTGCGCGCCAGAACTAGGCGCTAGCTTTAGCTTTTTTGCGGGAGGCTCAGAGCCAGACAGCGGAGTATGGCTTGAAGAAATAAACGAGGGGGATCCCGCTGGGCGAGTGTGAAGTTGTTTGGACACAGATGCTCGCTGTGACTGTGAAGCAGGTATCTGCGGTGGTGGTTTGAGGGGAAGCGAATGATGACTTGGAAGACTCGAGGCTGGGAGTGTCGAAGTACCGGGTTCTGCATTGATCTGCGGCTTGGAGGCTTCCAGTTCTCGAAGTTTTGCTTCCATCAATGCTATCTTGTCAGATGTTCTAGTGATACGAATGATTAACAAGAGTTGAAAATTTAGGGTTTGCACTGACCCATCCTTGTGCTTCCCTCCCACATTGCTCTTGAGTATACTCAGCGTCGTAGGACGCCCAGTCTCCATCATCGTCTTCCGCTGCCTACTAACACCCCCATCAATATCGGGAGGAGCCTGATGTGCATGAGTTACAATGAGTTTCCGGCCGTGGAGTACCTTTCCATTGGCGGAGCTCAAGGCTTTCTGTGCTTCCTATTGAAAAAAACGGTCAGGTACAAGGCTCTGTCTAGACACAGTGCAACACCCCGAGTGGAGATTAGGTTGTATGTTCGTGATAAGATTCAATAAAAATAACCCGGGGTGAGCATTGCGTTGGACAAGTGAAACAACAACAGACTTACGTCGTAAGTTCCATATTCGAGAAATGCATAACCTCGAGGCTTTCCTTTCAAAGCTCCCGACTTGTGAAAGAGGAAATCGAGTTTGGTGACCTTGCCAAACTTTGCGAAGATTTGAAGAAGTGTATATCTACATAGTCTTATTAGATGTAATTGTTTTTTAAAATGGAAAAGCAGCCTACTCGTCGACAGAAGGATGCAAGTTTCCGATGAACAGGCGGTCCTTGAGTAGTTGTCGAGAAGATGAAGAACTCGAAGGAACAGGGGAAACATGAGTATTTGTCGGAAAAGAAAGCAGTTCGGATACTTCAGGCGTTGTAAGCAGTTCAGGAGATGTTAAATTTACATCGTCGTCGTTGGCCATGATGATCTTGAGGAAATTACCTAATATTATTAATTATTATTGCTTCAACTTGACACGTCCATCTTTTTGCTTCAAAATGGTATGTCTACTCAAAAAACAATAGTTAACAGCCTAAGTTTCTTCTCAGGTTGTTCTCGCAGCATCGATATGCACCAAAGGCGGCAAAGGTACATAATAAACGCCTCACCAGACTAAAAGTCTCAACTTTGTCTTTACAGCTGTAATTTCTCGTCAATTTCGCGACATGACGCGCGCTCGTATAGAGTCTCTCCTTGCTTCATTTCCAAAATTAATTCCGACCAACACTCAACACACCACAGTCGAAACTGCTGATGTTCGCTTCGTATACCAACCGCTTGAAGATCTGTACATCCTCTTGATCACAAACAAAACGTCCAACATTCTGCTGGACATTGATACACTTCACCTTTTTGCCAGAGTAGTCTCCGATATGTGCAGGACAGCGGACGAACGCGAGATCTTGAGCAAATCGTTCGAGATTCTTGGAGCATTCGATGAAGTTGTCAGTATGGGATACAGAGAACAGGTCAACCTTATGCAGGTCAGAAATGTGCTAGAAATGGAGAGCCACGAAGAAAAGATTCAAGAGATTATCGCCAGGGTATGTGGATGCGTTGCTACTTCTCACAGGTCACTAAGCCATTTATAACAGAACAAGGAAGCCGAAGCTAAAGAAGAACTTAAACGCCGTGCCAAACAGCTGGAAATGCAACGTAGAGAACAGCAGCGCAGAACTGCTAGTGCAGGCGGCGGAAGCAGTTATCTAGGTGGAATGCCCACTGGCTACTCGCCTGTTCCCAAATTCGAGGTTCCAGAACCATCACGTATCACAACTTCATCTCCCGCGTTGACTACAACACGAGCTCCCGCATTTAAAGGCTCAGGCATGAAACTCGGTAGCAAAAAGACCAAACAGGCTGAACTTCTCGACGCGCTCGGAGGTGATGTTCTTGCATCGCCCGCCACGTCTATAGATGTGTCAGCGCCTCCAACTCCTTCCATTGTCTCCACTCCCGCAGCGCCTAGATCTAACGAGAGAGGTAGTTTACCAGAAGTTCAAGCCGAAGCGTAGGTATCTTTTTTCCGCCATACATCGAATACACTAACCTCATCATCAGTATTCATGTCGCCATTAAAGAGCAAATATCTCTTTCACTGCTCAGAGACGGCGGTGTTCAGTCAATGGACCTCAAAGGCGACATGAATCTTCTCATCTCCGATGCTGACCTAGCGCATATCAAGATCGGTCTTACTCAGCCTTCGACTGATTTCGGAAACAGCTTGCAGTTTAAGCAGCATCCAAACGTCGCCAAATTTGCCCCTGGCAAAGAACGCGTCGTTGCTTTGAAAGATTCGTCAAGGGCTTTCCCCGTCGGCCAAAGTCTTGCGGTTTTGAGATGGAAATATACTGGCACGGATGAAAGCAACGTCCCTCTTTCCAGTAAGCAGATGAGCTCTGTATTTGCTTTACCCAGTACTTACTGCCTATAGTCAACTGCTGGCCTTCGCCTTCCAACGATGGTACTTGTGAAGTTTCCATCGAGTACGAGCTCGAGAATGAAAATATCACCTTCCACGATGTGGTCATCTCTATTCCTTTGCCGTACGTACTATTTAGATTTAATTCTGGCTGATGCTGAGTTCTTTTCAGTGACGGATCTTACCCTACCGTCTCTTCCCATACTGGCGAATGGTCTTTGAACCCCTCATCTCATTCTATCGCTTGGTCGATTCCCATTGTCTCTGCCGATGAGGACACTAAATCCGGTTCACTCATATTTAATGTCGGCGGAGACGACGTTGATGTATTCTTCCCCATTAACGTCTCCTTTGTTGCACAATGCAGTCTCGCTGGTGTGAATGTGGCGAGTGTTACCAAAACCTCGGGCGAGGGTGTCCCCACGTTCTCAGTCGATTCACTGTTGACGGTAGACGAGTACTTGGTAATCTAAGTAACCTCTTCTTACATGTAATTACCTGCCGCGATAATTGAGGATGGTCGATTTCCTTATATAATAGAGTTGCTTACAGCTTTGGCTTCGCTGCCGCGTCTTACAAATCTCCTTTATCTCTCTTTACCACAATGAACGATTCTCAGCCTCTCGAGGATGCTACCGTGCAATCTACATCTGGTGCACCCGATGCCAAAACGCGGCGTTATGACCGTCAACTCCGACTTTGGGCCGCTTCAGGCCAAGCAGCACTTGAATCGGCTCGAATTCTGGTCATTCCAGCCTCAGCTACCGCGACCAGTATCCTAAAGAATCTCGTACTACCAGGTCTAGGTCATTTTACGCTAATGGACGACAAAAAAGTTACTGGAGCAGACGCGGGAAATAACTTCTTCTTAGATGGTCTGAAGAGCGTAGGCAAATCTAGAGCAGAAGAGGGCGTCCAGGGTCTCAGGGAATTGAACGATGGCGTGGAAGGTGTCGCAGATGTTCGAGATATAAAGCAAGTTCTCAAAAGCAACAAAGAATGGTTAAAAGCGTTTGATGTCGTCGTTGCTCACAATGTTCATCCCCATATCCTCGATGATCTTGCTGCCGTGCTCTGGCCAGACACACATCTCGTTATAGTGAACAGTGCAGGCTTTTTGGCAGAGTTCTCGGTTCATTATCAAGAACATCAAAGTAGGTATCACTACCAATGATGTCGGGGGGACATTATTGACGAATTTGTTTCAGTCATCGAATCTCATTCAGAAACTGCTGCGTCTTTGCGCATCGACAAAGCATTCCCTAGTTTACTTGACTATGCCATGTCACTTCCTCTTGATACTATGGACATCACCGACCATGGTCATATTCCGTATCCTGTAATTCTCGTCCGTGTCCTGGAAGAATGGCGCCGCGAGCGTGAACAAGGCGCGCTTCATTTCGTTTTACTAGTCATCACCGACTCATCTGTTGCTTGTAGTCGTCGGGCCGTCCTCTGGCCTTGGTGCTCCATCTACTTCTACTGAAAAGAAGGCATTCAAACAACGTATCCGCGCTATGATGCGCAAATTTGATGAAGAAAACTTTGAAGAAGCCGAGGCTCAAGCCTGGAAATGCTGGACAATCACTGGGGTACCTAGTGAAATCCAAGAGTTATTCACCCTATATTACTCCTCAACTTCATCATCATCGACATTCCCGGCTCTCGTGTCCGCGCTGTTCCAGTTTTCTCAGAACAACCCTGCTTCACCGCTGTATACTTCTGGTCTTCTCCCTCTCACATCCACGCTGCCAGATATGAAATCTAGCACAGAAGAATACGTCAAATTGCAGAAATTGTATAGGGCACAGTCAGAGAAAGAGCATAATGTGTTCAAAGAATATCTGGCGAAGGAGAAGGTTACGGTGGATGATCCAACTGTGGATACATTCCTCAAGAATGCCCATGCTTTAAAGGTACTGAAAGGTCGAGAGTGGAAAGGTATCAATCCAGGATCGAATGAGGTGTTGGGTGAGTTGTCTCCCACACATTTCAACGCGATACTGATTATTCTTGTAGCGAACAAACTCTCCATTCAACCTAAAGAAATCGCCACGCATCTGGCGCTCGCTGCAGTTCGCTCATTGAGAGCAAAGGGCGCTCTTCCCTCGCTGGAATTTGACTCTGATACCAACGACACAACAATGGCAGATGCTTTGGACAAGGAGAAGATCAAGGAGCTGTTGACCGCGGAAGCCCAGTCATTTTTACCTCTTGGAACTGAACTTCCAGAGGAAGAGTGGGATGTCGCAAGCGGTGAAATGCGAGTAAAATTCATTAATCTTTTCCTTTTCTTTTTGACAGCATCCTACAGTGCACGGGCCCCTTCCGCCGATCTTCCTACCACTGCCGCATTCATAGGAGGATTAGTTGCGCAAGAGATCATCAAAATGATTACAAAGCAGTATGTACCTATATCTGCAGGTAACGCTTCTTCTCCTGCAGATGACCAGCTCGGAGTACTTGTGGTAGACTTGGTTGAAACTTGGACCGGTACTATCTAGAGAGATGAGTAGTTTTTTTTTTTGCAAGTATCGATTGTACAGTTCACTACTGCTACATACTGGAGTCATACTTTCAGCCATATATTCATTGTGTTGGCGGCCTGCCTCATGCCTTGCAGTTCTGAAGGAATATACTACATCCTCCTGAAGAACAACTGTCCGGAGCCCCTACCTCCCAAAAAATGACATCTACCTGGAGACTTCGCTCTCGCAGCAACCGTGATATGCACTTCACATAAAAAAGACATCACTGAAGTAATCACAACTAGTCATCCCAGGCGCAAGTGCCCAGAACAATAACAATAGGCTCAGCACCTTGGTCTGCCATCTATAGGGGCGTCCAGTGTACATCCTACGATCGAACAAATCAATATACCCCTGCCGTACTACACCCGCAGCAGCCAAGACTTACTCTCATCTGGCTGTAGCCATATGCTCAGGGGGCGCCTAGTAGTGTTTAGTGGGGATCATACCTGCAATGAGGGAATGTGGAAAGTTATACTAATAGTGGAACGAGTTGCTTATCACGATTCATTGGCGAGAGACTTTATCCTCGCATGCTACTGGAGCTACAAGTTCATAGTTTCATTAGCCGTTGGGCTGCCAATCGTCAGATTTATGCTGAACTGAACTGTCAACAAAGCTTCAACGTCAAAAATCTGGAAAGAATTCGCGATGCGCAATCATAGCGGTCGTTCCATCCATCGACGAATGGCACTCATATGGAAGTCGGGTTATTTGACTTGTGGATGCGCTGTCATCAACGTACTCGGCCAGAGTAGTCCGTCCAGAAGTCTCTAGTAGTGACATCCCTCAGGCTTTCACTCGTATTCCAGTGATGGTTTTGGACTGTTTAAGCAACGTGTGCCGTTTGGATGAATAGACAGCTGGCGTGGGCTCAGATTGCACGTCACGTTTTTTCATGTAGTACATTCTCCGTGGTATATTCACCTTATCCCCTCTATTTTCTCCTGCGTTTGCTACTGTTACGAACTCATGATACTCCGCCTTTCCTGCATCCACATTAGTAAGTTAATCGGGGCCTGAATCACTTCTATTGAAGTTCTGCACTAGGGATGCGGCTATTGTAGGACCGTTCAAAGAAATGTCCGAGATGGATCCAGACTATCGCCTTCATCACCAGACTGAAACTACCAAGAAATGCTAAGACTTCAAGTGGGAACACCTTGGTAGCATTTTGAATGCGATCAACGATCTTGCACAACTATGAGGAGGAACTCCAAAGGTACTCGAAAATGTGCCTACTTTATTGATGCTCATGTGAGTATTGACGCGCTGGGGTTATGTTGCCAAGATATCAACCACTTCCGCTGCTTCCCCCATAACGACTTTGAACTCTCATGCAATTTCAGCGAGCTTGTGTCACTATGATAACGCGAAAGCTTATAAGGAAACGAACTTCGAGTTTTTCAATAGTTTGACGCAGCCTTCAAACGACTCAAAGTTACCATGGTCTTCTTGTCTCTGCTTTCCGTTGTTGTAGTCGCAGTCGCAGGAGTTTACGCATTTCCGGGAAACTTGACCCAGATGCGCGAGATTCGCCGTGCGGTGACTGCCCAGCAGACATCTCCCGGTCAGGGTACCTTCGACGGTGTTTTCTACTCCTACTTTACCTCTGGCTCTTCCGACACTATTTTCACCAATATCGCCGGAGGGCAGTACGAGATTCAGTGGGATGGAAACGGCGATTTTGTCGTCGGCCAGGGTACAAACCCCGGAAGTACATCTGCGTAAGTTGTACGGCAGTGTGTGTACCAGTCACTCAATCCGATTCAAAATCCTCCAGGTCTGTCACCTTCGGCGGTTCCTTTGAGCCAAACCCGGATGCTGAAGTCATCCTCTCTGTCTACGGTTGGTCCTAAGACTCGACTAGTGTCTAGTATACTATAACTGACACGTCAGTAAAACGTATACAGGCTGGTCGGAGAATCCTCTGGTCGAATATTACATCAATGAATTCAACAACGGCGGCAAATTCGACATTACCTTCGATGCCACACATAAGGGCACCGTTACCTCTGATGGATCATTGTATAATATCTACACCCACCAACAAGTAAACCAGCCATCTATTCAAGGTACCGCAACCTTCAACCAGTACATCTCTGTCCGCTCAAGCGAGCGTACTAGCGGAACAGTCACAGTCGGAAACCATGTCAACGCATGGGCTTCGCTTGGAATGCATTTGGGTCAAATGAACTATCAGATTGTGGCAGTAGAGGGGCTCTCCGGCAGCGGACAGGCGACTATCACCGTCAGGGGATAAAACTATGCGTTTGTCTGTCATTATCTGATAATCACAACGTAAATGGGCAGCAGTCTTCGTAATTTTAAAGTTAGGTGGTGAATGGGTATGCATATGGTTTAAATTTCACTGTGACAGTCTGTGTAAGTTTGGTGCAAGTGGTGAAGTGGTGAAGTATCCAGTTCAAACTCTTTATTTGTTATTTGTAAGTTCCAGATCCAACGCTTTGACATCACAAATGAGGTAATCTGCCTTTCTTGCAATATCGCCATGAAAAACTGCTTTCTCCACCGGAAGTTTCTGATAGGCTCCGAGTCGTCACCAGATTAAACTCGAAGTACCGGCATATTTTAGCCTTCAATTTACATTTCACAAACTTCTTGAATGTGGATGCCAGGCATATGATTGGGTTGATTCCGGTCTCGCAGAGCCTTATTATGGACCGGGCTCCCCGTCTTACGACAGCCATGCTTTTAACCATATAATCTCTGGAAATCTCAATTTCACTTTGCCTCCATCATGCATTCAAGTTGGTCATATAATTTGGAAACGCCAGTATATGTGGGCAAAATTACCGCTCCTACCGGACTGTTCATCAATGGTGCCTTTGTGGATGGATCCAACAATTCCACTATCGAGTAAGCGTATCCTTTTTTCAAACTCTGCCAATGGCCGTGCTCTAATTGATAACGATAGCGTACTCAATCCTAGTCAGTCTTTCTTGAATTAGCGTGGAACCGTACCATTCATCCGCTGTGGATTGGACATTGTCTAGCTACTGGAGAGGTGATTACTCAAGTATCGGAAGGGACTAGCAAGGACGTCGATATCGCAGTTGAGGCAGCGGAGACTGCTTTTAACACCGCCTGGGGTCTGAAGGTTCCTGGTTCGGTTCGCGGGAAGCTCCTCGCGAAGCTTGCTACTTTAATGGAGGAGTCGACTGACGAGCTTGCTGCAATCGAGGCTCTGAATTCTGGTATTACTTACACTCTTGTCTCAAGTTTCCCTGGCTGAAACTTTACAATAGGATCAACGTACACTGTCATGCGTGAATGGCGAGTCCCTATGTGCATCGCATTTATAAGATACTATGCTGGCTGGGCGGACAAAATCAGCGGGCAGGTCATCGAGGTAATTGCCGATTTGTACCATGATCATTAACTGACAGTAAATATGTAGACGGATGAACGAAAACTTACTTACACTCGACATGAACCGATTGGTGTAGTAGTGAGCTCCAGCCGATATGTTTATTTATGATTAGATAACTTTTCCGCGATCTAGGGTCAAATAATTCCTTGTGAGCTACGTTTGATGAATTTATGCACCACAAGTGCCTGCTAACACTACTGGGATTCAGGGAACTCACCATGTAAGAAATTTCATTCTTCGAGTTCAACAAGGAACTAAATCCGACTCTAGTGCTTATGTTTGCGGCGAAAATCGCCCCTGGTAAGCGAATCCAGTAGGCTGTAGACATGAGCGTGTTACTAAAATACTTCGAAGCATTAGCAGCTGGAAATACCGTGGTTATGAAAGTATGTAATTGCTGATCACTGGGACCAACTCATCATACGTGAACTCATTAATCTCAGCCTTCAGAAATGACTCCTCTGACAGCTTTACGTGTCTGCACAATGGTACAGGAAGCAGGTTTTCCCCCCGGCGTGTTAAATGTTGTAGTAGGCTACGGGAACACCGTCGGTGCTGCAATGAGCTCCCACATGAAGATCGACATGATATCTTTCACCGGAAGCACTTTGACCGGCCGAACAATCATGGAGGCAGCTGCGAAGAGCAATTTGAAGAATGTCACTATGGAATTGGGCGGTAAAAGCCCAAATATCATATTCAACGACGCCGACCTGGATCAAGCAGTCAAATGGTCCACTCGTGGAATATTGTCAGTATTTTTCTACTCTATGTCGCGATAATTGACTAGCGTTAGTCTTAATCAAGGACAGATGTGTTTCGCTGGTTCGCGGATATATGTCCAATCCGGAATATATGATGAGTTTCTCACCAAATTCACGGCTCAAGCAATGCAACGTAGGATTGGGGACCCCTTCAATCCCGATTCCAACCAAGGACCGCAAATTAGCTCTCATCAAACTGAGGTTCGTAAATTCACACCTACCAGCTTGTACAAATTTTAACCTGCATTAGCGAATCATGGGCTACATTAAATCCGGAATAGAAGATGGTGCAACGGTACACTACGGTGGATATCGACATGGTGGTGAAGGTGGTAACTTTATAACGCCCACGATATTCACGAACACGACACCGGGCATGAAAATCGTCCGAGAAGAGATCTTTGGTCCTGTTAGCATTGTCATTAAATTCGATGACCAGGAAGGCAGGTACATCCGTCTAGAAACGTAAAATAGATTTCTAACTGAAGATGCGTTGTAGATGTCATACGACAAGCCAATGACACTAGTGAGTTTTGCCAATACTACATTGCTCGTCTCCTGCTCATCACCAAACTCAGCGTACGGTCTCGCCGCCGCGGTCTTCACGCAAAATATTAGTCAAGCATTTGAAGTCGGGCATGCCTTGAAGGCAGGAACAGTTTGGGTATGTGTATAGTCATGCTCACGCCTATTTTGCTACTTTATCTGCTGGATCCACAGGTGAATTGCTATACTGAACTCTCACCTGGTATACCATTTGGCGGATACAAGCAATCAGGGATAGGACGCGAATACGGTTCCTATGCCCTAGAGCAGTACGTCGAATATTCTCCGTATGTTCAGAATCTAACTCGATCGTCAGTTATGTGAACGTCAAAGCGATGCATGTAAACATTGGCCACAAATTGCCATAAACTGTGTGAATATAACCATGAACACAGTGCTAAGTAGTCGCCCTCCAATGCTAATGTTTCTGTGTCACAAAAGGCTGATTTCCAAGTGGCCACGCTGTTGTGTGTAAGAGTATGGCTGCAAATCTGACAGCTAATAAGTATAAACCACAGAGATAATGTTTATTTAAAACAATATGGCTGCATATGGTAAAATAGCGCCCGTCACAACCGTCGGCTTTATCGGGTTCCATGTTTGCATGAATGTAAATTCCCGGCTTCTAATATAAATGGCTCTTTAAAATTCTTCACCCATTAGCTTGTACCCCAAGAGCGTAATGATGAACGCATAGATGGAAGACTTCCTATGGAGAAAATTTCTTCGCCGGTTCAAGCATGTTCAAGTGCTCGCTTTGGAGACATAATTTGGAAAATTGAAATACCTTGGCAAGAAGGAAAGGGAGATGATTGAAGGGTCAACGAGGTACATCAGCCTCATCGTATGCATATGGATATAAATAATTTCGAGCCTGACGATTTTCCGTAAATCCAAATCTATCTAATATACACCGTAAAGGAAACGCTTGCTTAAGTTATACTCACAACCCTCCCTTCTTCGCTATATTCGCTATCTCTCCTCTGATCTCCTTCAGATTTCCCCTCAAAATATTCGCATCCTCGAATTTGCGCAACCTTGTGGCTTCGGCTACATAGGACTCGAGGAGGGACTCCTGTTCGAGGAGGGGTTGGAGGGCTGCGTGAAGTGCCGACTCAGTCGATACAGTGCTATTTCCGTTTCCTTTGGAGCTTTTCGACTTTGACCCGCTCCTTTTATGCGGAGACTCTCCCTTCTTTTCCAATTGCGTCGGCACTGCCCCCAATCCAACCATCCTCGCCTCCAAGAACCTCGCTGCGCGTACCGCGATAGCTGCTTGGACTCGTTCTTGGGAGCATGTTCCCCTTCTCATACTCGTGGAATTAACTTTACGACTTTCTTTGCAGCTTTTACAATTGCAAGGAAGTTCCCGAATCCTCCTGGCCAGTGTATCGTATTCAGTGAATGACTTAAGGAGGCGTTTGCGCTCGGCGGTTGCAGCTGCGGTTAGGGATGGTTGAGTTTGGGGATCGTCCGTTGTTGAGGATGCGCTGTGAGTCAAGAAGTGGTCAAAGTGAACGAGTAAATACCCGTGGCGCTCCTGCTTTAAATGAAATTTTACGTACTTCAAGGCTAAACTTGCCACCAACTCCTCAAATTGAGGTAAACTATCCTCAATCTCTTTTTCTAAACCCAAGAACGCGTCGTATAGCCCAAGGAATTCACCAACCCCAGGGCCCATCCCCAGAGTTCTTTCTCGGATATACTGTTGTCTCAACAAGACAGGTTTGCATTCGCGACATATCCGTACACCTTTGAGAAACTTTTCTTCTTCTTCGTTTCCATCCGTTCCAGAAGGGGTTTGTGTTTTAAGATCGACACTAGCAGTCCGTTTCCGGACGCCATAATCAACTCCTTCCTCTACTTGCTCAATCTGGCGAGTCTTGGGATCGACGACAAATAAAATCGAGCAAGGCTAAAGCGACTCAGTGAGTTAGGTGGTGAGATATAGTAAAATAAAGGGCGTACCTCTAGTCTCTGCGGTCTCTTGACACCTAATGCACAAATAACCCTCCCACAAAGACGACAGTGATGTTTTCGATTAGATAACGGATGGAATGATGCATCACAGTGTGGGCAGCGAGAGACGGCAGAGTCGGGCTGCCAGGGAGATATACGCTGCTCTGCAGCTGAAAACAGAACAATGAGTAGACACAAGGACCTATAAAATAAAGCGTACATCGTATACTCTCAGTGAGAAAAGAACTACCCATTTTTCTGATATCCAAAGTTTCGAAAAACGACGAAGTTCGTGTCCTCGGGTCGCTTAGTCTAGGCCGGGCGGAGCTAGCCTCTTTCACTGACCCGTTCAGTGACGTTGGATCTGGGAAATGTAAAGCGATGATCTTTTCCAACCTCCTCTCCAACTTTGTTCTCTCAATTCTTTTCTGAGTATGATCCCCTGGACCATCACGGGCGACTTTGCGAGCGGCGATAAATTCATCTGTTCGGTGTCTGTATTTGCCTCCGGGTTGAAAGCCCGGTCTGTAGGGAGCTTTTTGGGTCCTATGAATCTTTGGAGAAGGGGCCGGAGTTGGGGAAGCAGTACTAGCACGTGAGTCTGGAGGTAAAGAAGGGGTGACTCCGAGTGATGGGGATGGGGAGCTTGAAACCGGAAAAGCTGGGTTGGGAATTGGCTCAGGGATTGGTTCTGTAGAGGAGATACGTGTTGGGGAAGTCGGCGCTGATGAAGGGATAGAATCGGACCGCGCTGGGATTAACATTGGACTAGGTCGATGATTGGGACTCGATGTGCCAAGATTCTGGTTAGGCACCGACACTAAACTGGGTCGCGCAAGGGGACTGGAAGCATGCGGACGGACTCGCCGGAACGTAGATGGAGCAGGAGCAGGAGGTGGAACCAATGTCGAGGTCACTGAGGATGAGGCTACAGCATCAGGCTTTATGGATGCGGAAGCCGAGGACGAAGCTTCTGCTTCAGGAACATTCGAGTTGGCTGGTGGAGATATTGGGGCTTCTGGCTTTAAAATATTGGTTCCAATAGACTGAGCTTTGTTAGAATTAGGATTGGCTGGTGGGGGCACCGAGGTTTCTGGCTTCGGACCGTTGATTCCAATAGACCGAGGCCTGTTAGAATTAGAATTGGCTGGTGGAGATACTGGGGCTTCTGGCTTTGCGGCTGTCCAGTTGGGAATTATATTCGAACTTGACTGCGAGGTAGTCTTGGAGTGTCTTTTTGGCTAAAAGAAGATCAGTGAAGTATCTGGACAAGGATTTGGACATACTTTATAGGTTGCATATCGCGCAGGTTTCCCGTCACCTGAGAGTGAACTCATAAGACTAGCACGGGCGTCTAATAGTATCATGTCGCTTTGACACTTGACTGTCAACTTCTGGCCGACATGTTGCCCTCATATTTCACTCTTCTCTTCGACGATGGCGATCCAACTGGTGACCAGCCTCAACCAGATCTTCCACCAGGAATGCCTCCAACCGGTATGTGTGATAACTGTTCCTCGCAATCGTCTAATTTCACACTCTGCAGCCACCTTCGAAGGCCCCTGGTTAACCACGCAATTGGTTCTATCTGGCTCTATTGGACTGCTGTCATTCCTGATATTCTCCTATGCAAGAATGAGATGGCCGTTGTTGTACGCCCCAAGAACAAAGCTGAAGGGCAAGTCCATTAATCGTTTTGTTTCTCTTGATATTCACATTCGGCTACTAGGCTTTTCTCCTCACGAAGCTCATGCGCACCAAGCCTTCTTTGGCTGGATTCTTCCTACAATCAGAATTTCGGAGTTTACTGTGTTACAGATTGTTGGATTGGACGCCGCGGTGGTGAGTCTTTCAGTGAAATCCACAAACGCTACTAACTCGTGCCTCAAGCTATTAAATTTCTTCAAGATGGCTTTTTACCTCTTTTCTGTCTGCTCTTTCTTTGCAATTACTGCTTTGATGCCGTTAAACTGGAAGGTACCTATAAATCATATCTATCATAGCAGTTCTCTCATTAACATTCTCTGCCCGAAGCATAACAAGAAACTCGGAGATGACGACGACGGCAACGAATCTGATGGCGACTGGGATACTCTGTTTGTCTCTTATTCCTTTGAGCCTTCCAAAAATTCTACTCTCCCTATGGACGATAGCTGGCTAGGTCTCATCTCTGACGCAAACACCTATCTTTCAGTACACCTGATCTTCACATATCTATTCACCGGTCTCGCCCTCTACTTTATTTACAAAAACTATCGTCGGTTCATTCGATCCCGTCAATTGTTTTCCCTCGAACTCGTTCACTCTATTCCTGCCCGTACAGTCATGGTCACCAACCTCCCGCAACACCTTCGTGGCGAACGTCCTTTGGCAGAGTATTTCGAAAGCATGAGTATGAGCGTGGAGAGCGTTTCTGTCGTACGCGAAGTGGGGAGTTTGGAGAAGTTATTGAGGAAACGGACTAAGGCGTTGTTGGATTTGGAGAACGCGTGGGCAGCCTATGTTGGGAATCCTAGCACGGTGGAGGAGTATGATCCAGAGAATAACGCGGTTATCAACTTGATTGAACCGGACGTGGAAAGTGGACCTACAGCTCGTCTTGTCGTACCTCATCGACAAAGGCCTACAATACGACCTGGATGGTTCAAACCTAGAGTTGATGCGCTGGAGTATTTGGAGAAGCAATTTAGTGAAATTGACGAGATTGTCAAACGGAGGAGACGAACTGGGAAGTTCAAGGCGACGAAAACTGCATTTGTAACGTTTGAGAAAATGTCCAGCGCAGTATGTAGTCACTTTCAAGCGTTCATGCTGACTCTCTGACTTGTTTTATTCCAGCAAATTGCACTTCAAACTGCCCATGCTCCGAGTCCCTTCCAGTGTATAACCTACGCCTCCCCAGAACCTCGCGATATCATTTGGGCCAATATGACACCCTCGGATCACAGTCTCCGTATCCGAGATGTTTTGATTCTGGCTGCAATTGCGTTACTATTCTTCTTTTGGGTTATCCCCATTGCTGCGCTTGCTAGTTTGCTTTCGTATGAGGAGATTAAGAAGACATTACCTTGGCTTGCTAGTCTCATTGATAAGAATGACAAGGTGCAAGCTTTGGTGCAGAATTCATTGCCCTCGGTGGCAATGATTACCCTAAATGCCTTGTTACCGTTTGCACTTGAGGGTAGGTAAATTTTTTTAAATATTTGGTGTAGCTAATTTTTTTTGTGATGTAGGCTTGACGTACCTACAAGGATATCGTGCGCGTAGTTGGATCGAGTACTCTCTGATGAAAAAGTATATCAAAGTCTCCTGTATCTTTTGAAAACTGATCTCTGGCCCTAGATATTATCTGTTCCTCTTATTCAATGTCGTTTTTATCTTCTTGGTTGCCACTACATACTGGCAATTGGTTCGGGACTTGGCCAACTTTCCGGCCAAGATTCCAGAAAAACTGGCTAAAGCTCTCCAGTCTGGTCGGGCCAGGTTCGTGTGTATCTTGGATATCTTATCATGGATGTTGAAAATGTATCCAGGAATTTCTTCCTTTCATACGCGATACTGCAAGGTATGTTATACCAGAGTATATGTTCGGCATCCACTCACTTTATAACAGGCTTGGGTATCATGCCTCTTCAGCTTTTGAACCTCGGTGTCATCATACCTCGAGTAATGATGCGTATGTTTGTTACCAGAACGCCTCGAGGTACGTTTTACTCCGAGAATTTTCATTTCTGTCAGTCATCGTCCTTCAGATTTCGCCGAGCTTAATGCACCACCCATGATCAACTACGGTGTCGTCTACCCTCAAGCTATCTTAATGTTCACTATTACCATTTTGTATAGCGTCGTACAACCTCTCATCGTTATCTTTGGAGCGATATATTTCGGTGTAGCTTATGTCGTGTACAAGTACAAGCTGCTTTTCGGTGCGTAGTGCTCCTATCTCCGAAATTTTGAAAGAGTATCTCATCAATTTATTGCAGTGTTCTATAAACCATACGAGTCACAAGGCCAGGCTTGGCCACTGACCTACGTTCGCCTTGTTTGGGGAGTCTTAATCTTCCTAATTTTTATGACCGGCTTCTTCCTTCTCTCTCAGTCGTTTGTGTTGTTCTCGCTGCTATTGCCCCTTTTGCCTGCTACCTTAATCTTGTCATGGTGGTTACATCGAACCCTCACCCCATTGAGTGGCTATGTCAATTTGAGCTCTGTATTTGAAGTGGAGCGAGGGGAAGAGACTGCTGACGTAGCGAGATTGAAGATGGGGCATCCCGTTACTTGGTCTCAAAGGTGAGATGATGTCGCGTTCGGTGTTTACGGGGACTGATTGCCTTTATTACTGGACAGTAATCTGAGCAGACGACGATATGCACAGAATGACGATACGTTATATGTCGCGCCAGAAGATGAAAGAACTGACTATGCAAGCTACCCCGTTTCTTATCTGCTTGCTCATTGGAACTTACGCATTTTACCCAGTCCCAACCACCAATGGCTAATTGGTACAACGGCGTATTGAAGTCAGTAGTGTTTTTCACTCGTGCTGCGCTTAAAATATCGATTGTTCTAACTCATCATACAGTACTGGAAAACGGCGATACGGTCATCCAGCATTGAATGGGGTATTGCCTGAACCCTGGCTTCCCTTAAAAAAGGGACAAACTCTGACCAACCACGAGCACCGCGCTAACGGTGGTCCTCGGAACGGTGCCGATCCTAATCAGGCAGTAGTCCTCACTCTTCGTAAACGTTCCAGCGTTGTACGCAGAAGCCGAGTGGTCTCTCTGACGAACAACGCCTCAATCTCGCCTGGCGCTACTGCAGACGCTTCCAACCCTTGGGAAGACTCTCTCTCTCACGCTCGCTCTCCCCACCGTACCCAAACCACACCCAATCTTCTACATCATCGTCTCAGCTTCGACCACGCCACCGGTGTCATTATGATGCCGGACGATGAAAATTGGTTAGGGGACGATGCAGATAGTGATGAAGAGGAAGATTATGGACTGGGAGATGAGACACCTGCTATTCGAATAACGCGGACTCAGACTGAACCTGCATTAGGAACTGGTAGCGACGCAGTTTCAGAGGATGAAGATTCTCCCCCTTCGCCTGGGCCTTTACTTGCTGCCAGTCCTTCGAGAACGTCGAGGTATGGGACGTATTTCCATCACCCTGAAAGGAGGCGACAAACGATACCCGGGGCATTTCCAAGGCCTTCATCCTGAGCTTTTATTTTTTTTGGATTCGATACCCACCTTAATACATGCTATATCTTATATTTGATTTTCCTATTACTAGCGGAAAAGCTGATTTGAATTTTGAGAATACTTAATAACAGCATGGGAGGTTAAGTTCATGGACTGGGATCTTGTTCAACCTCTTGGAAACGAAAGTACGGCAAACTCCGGCTACCCTGCATTGTAATCGAAAGACAAGCACTCATGATGAATCTACATGTCACTCAGCGCTGCTATCCCCCTCGCAAACTCTATCGTCGAGTTCCTTCGTCTTGCCTCTCATGTCATTGAGGTAGGCCGCGCGAATAACGACGCGGAATGGCATAAACTAGCCGCACATTGTCAAACCATCAATAGCAGCATGCGGGTGACTGAGGGGTGTCTGACCCAGGATGAACATGCTCTGGAGAACCTTGGATACCGCTGTCGAAAGGTATCAGATGATCTGCTCCTTAGGTTGCATAAGCTTGCACCTGCAGAGCGAGAAAGCAGCACAAAGGATGTCTTGATAAAGGAAGATATAGAGACCCTCGCGATCAGGATATCGGAATTCCAGAGTGAGCTTGAGATGAATGTGGTACCTTTTCTTCGGTACGTTAGCACATCAGCAATGTTCACCTATTCTATACGATCTATGCTATAGGGCTGCTATCAATCCCCAACTAGAAACACTCCCTGCTCTAGACACTGAACTTAGTCAACTCATTCATTCTGCGTCAGGCAACCTTTCCTTGCTTTCTAAACGTTTCGATGCGCAAGATGCCCCGATGAAGACCCAGAGCCACGGTCTTCTCCACCAGCTTGACCCCACTCCCGTTGACCACGCCTCGTTAGATGACACCTTGCCCGATCCCTCAAACCCAATTTGGGCGGGAAAGACAAACATCATCCAAGACTTTATCCTCGATGGCCTTGCTTTTACTTCGATGAAGGATCGTGAAGAACAAGTGGCTGAAGCCCATCATGACACTTTTGGATGGATATTCCAAGATGTTAATGGACCTGGAGGCAGTTTCCGGCGATGGTTAAATAGTGACGACCAGGGCGGGCTCTACTGGATTAATGGAAAGGCAGGATCAGGGAAGTCGACATTGATGAGGTTCATATACGATCATCCCACTACTACTGAACAACTTAGGGTCTGGGCAGGTGCGAAACCGCTAGCAATGGCTGGATTCTTCTTTTGGACTAGCGGTTCTCCAGAACAACGATCCCAGACCGGTCTAGTTCGGTATCTTCTCTTTCAGCTCCTCCAACAGCATCGGGAGTTGATTCCAACAGTCTTTGCGGAGCTTTGGAAATCCTGTTGGAACGCTACAACGAAAGAGAGGATCCAAATGTCGCTCGCTTGGTCGCTTGCACAACTAATGGAATCTCTTAAACTCTTACTCCGCCATGCGTCCAGAAAGACCAGGATTTGTCTTTTCATCGACGGGCTGGATGAATTTGATGGAGACCACAAGGAGATCATCCAACTTTTTCGAGACATCGTTAATTCAGATACCAAAGTTTGTTTGTCTAGCAGACCATGGCTTGTATTCGAAGCGTCATTTGACTCCATCCCGAGTCTTAGACTGCAGGATCTAACATTTAACGATATGGCGCGGTATGTCAATGACAACCTGAGAAAGGACGCTCGGATACGCCGGATCTTGAAGAAGGAGCCGAGCGTGGAACTCGTTTCAGAGCTGGCGAAGAGGGCAGACGGTGTGTTTTTGTGGGTGACACTTGTTACGGGTATCCTCGTGAAACAATTTGAGGCAGGCGACACGGTCTCCCATCTTTCGCGGCGGTTGCGCATCCTCCCGACCGACCTTGATGACTTGTTTCGTTATATGCTGTTTGACGCCCGAGATGCGTCAGAAATTAAGGACATGTCGCAGGTTTTTCAGTTGATTCGAGCCAGGGAAGTAGTATCTGACTTCACGAGAAACGACAACTCGGCATCGTTGACGATCTATGCCCTTGCCCTCGCCGATGAGGAAAGTCTCAAGCTCGCGCTTAAAGTGCCGATTCAACGGGTCAGCGATGAGGAACTATTGGAGCTCTGTCAGCAAACGAAGGATCGTCTGAGTGGCTGTTGCGCAGGTCTCCTCGAGGTGCACGAAAAGCACGATAGCAACAACAACATTCGCTTTGTGGGTGAAGACGATCAAGCAGACAGTTCGCTTGTTGCATGTGGCAAAGTGAACTACATTCACAGAACGGTCAGAGACTTTATTATGAGTCCAGGTGTTTGGAACGACCTATTGCAATACAGTGGTGACTTCGATGCTCATCTTTGGCATCTTGGCTCCTGTGTATTGCAGCTCAAACTTCGTTTCGTTGAGCCGAAACGCCATCGCAGATTAGATGAATGGTGGCCTGATATTGTGGTAGCCATGACTCATGCACGCTATGTGGAAAGGGATTGGCAAATTGGGACAATGTTGCTGGACGAGCTCAACAAGACAATGGACTGGTATTGGCTTAAGCGAGGAACCGGAGACGATAATTGGGCTCGTAATACATTTTGGACATATGAAATGCGAGGTAAGATGGTGTTTCATGATCCCTTTCTTTCACTCGCTACCAAGTTTGGCCTGGTTCACTATGTCGACGCAAAGCTTGCCACTGGCGAGTTCGGCTACAAGGGTGGGATACCTCTTCTAACATATGCCACCGAATACTTGTTTAACCGCCGTCAGTCCATATATCCATTGTCCAGTCCTGACCTCGTGGCCGTCCTGCTCAAGCATGGCGCTGATCCAAACCTGCACTACCCTGGCCTGGCTTCTAAAGACGAAACTCCTTGGTTGAGCACGTTGAAGCATGCTAGGCAAGCTTATCGCCTCGGGTGGTTCACATACTACGACACATCAACGAGATGGGTGGATGCCTTGAGGCTATTGATCGAACATGGCGCAGATCCCAACGCCTTCATCTCCGAGACAATGAAAGACCCAGCTGTCAATGTCGCGCAGCTCATCGACTTGATTTTGACAAGATTTGGCTCGAAAGACGTCTATGATCTTCGCGAAACGTTAATGGAACATCTGAAAGAGACGACCAGACTCGTGTAGTCCTTGCTGAATCTTCTCGCTACGTATGGTGCTGGACTTTTGTGTCCAGACCCTTTACTAATTCCCTTAACCCGATTCCCTACTGGTAGCCTATATAGTATGTGATGACATACGCTTTTGCACAGGAAGAATATTCGTGCCCGCGACAAAGCTATTACATTCTGAGATAGGATAGCAAAACTGTAACATACTAACACAAGCCCCTGCGGCTCCGGCCCGGAACGGGTATCCTTCGCTTGTTCCCAAAAAGGAACGCCGAGTGATGTGGGCTTGATCCGAACCTACAATACAAAGATTAGAAGGCCAGTAGAATATCGGACTAAATTAGAGCTAAAAATGCAAAATGAAAGCAACACAAAGACCTCTCTACAGCTCTCTCTACCTTAAGGCATTTGCAATGAATCCTAGCCTAGTTGCGACGACGAAGTCATTTGGTGTTGGAAAGAACACATTTGCTACAGCCCCGAAACAGCGGCTGCGCCCAATCTTAGTACAAAATAAATGCCGACTTCACCTCATTTGGGATATTCGGGAGGTTTTTTTATGGTGAAGAGACCAGAAGGTGGGAAGGAGCAGAGATGTCTTCTCTGACATCAAAGTAAGCGTTAAAAGGGACCACATCGGTTACACACTACATACGTACCGCTACTACCGTTCCATTTGTCAAGCGGTTTTAGAGTCTGCTTACAGGAGACAAGTTCCATTTGGGCAATTTTTATATGGTTTCCGAAGTTCCGAGTCCCCTCTAAGCTCTCCCATCGTGCTACTGGGCGACCTTCCGTGGGGATTTAGGATCCTAGATTATTTCTAAATGTTGTGACAGGTATGATTTGATTAATCTAGAAAAGTTTAGAAAAATCATTTCAGACCGTGGACCAAAAAATTCTAAGGCTAAATTTGCAGTCATTCGTTGCATCTACATTCTCTACGAAGCGGAGCAACCCACAAAGAAGAGAAAACATGTACAAAGTGAACACGCATCGATTTGACGCGTTCTCTGGTATGCTAATTGCGTTAATTGGTAATTGAGCTCTAGCATTATATGGTATCTAACTGTACCACTTAGCTTCCCAGTCACTCCAGGCTTGGTCCTGTGCACATAACAAACTTAGTATGAGCACTAATAAGCACTCGGTTGTACTGGAGCGCACATATAAGTCGGTCCAACTCTTGCATAAATTGATTAAATGTCGAGCGAATCTAGCGATCATCAAAACTTTTCCAAAAAGAGGTTTAGAAACGTGATGGAGCTTTAGAAGAGGGGGGTAGGGCCTCTTCTAAAATAAGGTTTAGAAACGCAACTTTTGCCATCAATCCACCTTTGACCCTTATGCGGGCTGTCGGACTGTCACGCTTTTAGGTATTTAGAAAATAATCTAGGTTTTTTCGGCCCACGGAAGGTCACCCACTACGTACGTGCACGGTGCAATTACAAATGATTCTGGCCTGAGAGTGATTCGGTTTACCATATCATGCCACCCTGAAGATTTTCGCAACTATTCAACTTGAAGTTCACAGGATCGGGGTCATGCGAATATTTCCTGTATGAGAGTCGAAGCGGTTTAGGGATAAGACTAACGGACATCCTAATCTGACCGGGTATTACTTATTTAATTGAATGCTATTATGGAAGTCACGACATACCGCTTTGACAACGAGCCACATTTCGCCTGAAAGACTACACTGAACGGCTCAAACGGAAAAAAGGGAAATTTTCGACGGAAAAATTGTCAAGATTATTGACTAATGAACTAATGGAGCAGCTTTGAGTCTACCTCCTCCAATAGACGACTGTCCGAAAAGCTAGTCACGGGCACTTGTGAAAGAGCATATGCATCAGGAAGTGCGGTCTCAATGGGCTCTGGCTTCGAGTATAAAAAGACGAGCAAGCACCTGTAGCATCACGTCAACACCGTTCATCATGAACAGCCCACTTCCACCACAGACTCGAATTCTCATCGTAGGATCTGGACCTTCTGGCTTAGCTGCTGGAATATCAATGCTCTGTAATGGCATCCAACCTTCGGAGCTCGTCATTGTAGACTCCGTAGAGAAGGGCTCGAACACGTCTAGAGCCATAGCTATCCACGCCGCTACCCTTGAGGTGAGTGAAGTGGTTGTTTCATCAGGAACATTCGTTGTTGAAAGATTTTCAGGCGTTGGATCGTTATGATTGCGCTTCCAGAGTAATCAAGTTGGGCGTCAAGAGTTAGTATCTAATCTCCCGAGACTCAAAAATACACTGACGATCGAATGATAGATACTGACTGGAAATTGGGTGACAAAAATGGTCCATTCTTCCAGAGCAGCTTCGAGTACAATTCTCGCCATACGAAGTACCCGTTTTTTCTCTCACTTTCGCAAAAAATTACAGAGCACGTCCTGGAAGAGAGGTTGAATGAGCTGGGGGTCAAGGTCTTGAGGCCCTTTCACGTCAGTGGAATGAAGGAGAGCCCCACTGGCAAAGGAATGGATGTTCTATTCGAGTCAGGGGAGATAATCAAAGCAGAATATGTGATAGGCGCTGATGGCGCGAGATCAACGGTGAGCATATATTCATCTTTTTACAAGAACATAAACTGAAAAACTTGTCTTAGGTGCGACGGTTATCAGACATTAAATTTGCCGATCCCGATGGAAAATCGTTTGAGGATTCCGTGGAAAGCGAACTTGCCCAAATGGTAATGGCAGACGTGTCATTCTCAAGCCCACTTCCAGACTCACCGTCTTTGTTAACGGCGACAAGGGACGGAATGTTCTTGCTAATGTCATTGGGCAAGCCTGTTGTTACTGACATGTTATACAACTCTTCCGAGACTGTATATCGAATTGGCTTCAGTGTTCCCCTTACCTTGGGTGAACCACCTTCCAATCCCCATTGGAATATTTTGAGGAGCATATCAATCGTTATGCCCCGCTCTTTTTGTCTTCGGACCCCACTGTCAATCCTAATCCGATAAACATAACCAAAATGTATTGGACCACTCGGTTCCGGCTCCACTCTGCTATTGCCGAGGTTTTCTTCAAACGCATACATGGGGGGTTTATTTTTTTGGTCGGGTGAGTCCAAAGTAATAAAATAGTGCTCCTGTCAAACTCACTCCATCGAAAGTGATGCGGCCCACATTCATAGTCCAGCCGGAGGTAAGTAATCTCGTTTCCTCTATTATCCGAGTACTTATCCTCCGAAGGACAAGGCATGAACCTTGGCTTAAGAGATGCTCTAGGTTTGGGTCCTGTCCTTGCAGAGCACGTCCTCAAGGGGTCCGGAGGAGATTTAGCCGCCCTTGAGAGCTACGCAACGTTGAGACGTATCCGTGGGCTCAATATGATACAGTTGACCAAGAGACTTTTGAGCGCCATAAATTTTGTCATGCAGCCACACTACTTTGATTGGCCGGCCAAAGTTATACGTCTGCTTTCGCGTATCTCTCTGATACAAAGGAAGTTTGCGTACCAGCTTAGTGGACTTGGAAATCCCTGAGGCTTGTCACGTCTCTAGAGTATCAATTTAGGATATACATAATTTGGAGTCTGATACTATGCTCAATTTATTTTTTGTATAAAGTAACCGCAAGTGATATGATCCTTGCCTCTCCCGGCAAATCTAGACGGTCGGCCAAAGCTGTGAATATCATGTTCGGCAGAAACCGACAGGAACACGGCATCCATTTGGCCTACATTTATGGCAGAAATACAAAACCATATCAAAGAACAACATAAACACTACTTGATATGTAGGTAGGTATGCATTAGGATACAATGGGCCCATGAAGTAAATGATACAAGTCCAATGAGTTGTGCAGTCCAATAATTAGGGTACCACCATTTAACGAAATAAAATCTACTTGCGGGGCGAACTAGTCGGTGAACTGAAGGCCGAAGCAGGACGATCCAGCCTATTGCGCAGTCGTTCTACTTCACGTTCAAGACTGAGAGGATGAATGGTCAGTGTTCATCTTACGAGAATATGGAACAACATACTTCAAAGACTTTTGTTTATAATCAGCTGCTTCGCGCTCTGCGCGTCGTTTAGCTGATTGTAGCAGGTTGTCTTGTGTATGCTAAAACGAGAGAATCTGTCAGCATACCGACATCGACTTTAGGAAAACATAAGTACCAATTCATCCATCGATTTCCTCAACATAGCAAGCTGATTCTCATAGCCTTTTCGTTCATCGTCTAATTTAGCCCTCTGCCGGTCGATATCGAATTTAGAATCTCTGGAGAGTCGATGCGCATGGCCTTTGCCAGTGAGTTGACTGGTAATCTCCTCGATGCGACTATCAGTTTTGCGCGATAAGGTGGCAGGCCGAGAGGAGCTAGCGTAGGACTTTGTTTCAAGGTCAATAATTCGCACATTCAGTTCTTTCACTTGATTCTCCAAGTTCGCCTATTAAGCCGAGTTGTAACATATACGTAGGAGCGCTAATGACCGAAAGACTCACATTAATGCGATCCAGCTCTGAGTTGTCGACCCTAACTTTGCCTAGTTCAATTTGACATTCGTTTGCGAATGCCTCGGCTTTCTTCATTCGATCGAAAGCATTGGTGACTCGGTCTTCTTGTTCATCCAGTGAGCGCTCCAAGTCTTGCTTTTCCAGAAGGAGGCGTTGAAACTGCTGGTCTGTGGACATCTTTTGCGTGTCAACGTGGTCTATTTTTATACCTTCCAGCTCTGCCTGAAGGGCCCGCCGAGCTTTCTGGAGAAGAGCTCGATCCGCTTCGACATCGTCTAAAACACCACGAAGTTCGCGAACTTGAGAATGAAGCGCTACAATTTGAGATTGTTGTTCCGTTTGTGCAGCGGTGGAGGCCTCATACGCTTTCGAAACATCTGAGATCTTGGTTTCGAGTCTCTCTTTCTCCTTCCTCCAGCCACCACTACTGTAGACCTCGTCGTCAAAGCGGAGCTGGAGTTCATCATAATCAGAGCGTATCTTGCGATTGTCCTCACGCAGTCTTGTAAGGGTGTCTCGCTGGGATTGAAGTTCTATATGCTACATGGATTCATTGCGTCTCGTGGGCGGTGAAATAACACGTACCCTCGCTTAATTGAGCTAACTCAGCTGAACGAAAAAGCAAAGATGAATAACATGCGCTGATAAAGAAAAGATAGATCTCCTACCTTGGTACTTTTTGCGGGTTTGATTATTGGCGAAATCATGTTCCTCGAGGTCTTTCTGGTGCTGTGTCTTCTCGTCCTCAAGTTCCTCGGCAAGGCGTTGGTTGAGTTCTACAAGGTCGGTCGATTCGTTGCCTTCTTCTTGGAGTTTCTTTTCCAACTCCTTGATGCGCTGATGGGCAGAACGTAAAGCGTCCTCATTAGCTTTGAATTTCGCAATGGTGTCAGCTTGGCTCTTTTCAATTTCCGTTAGAGTACGACGAACTGGAAGCGAATCAGCATACGTGAAGTTCATGACTCAGACGAACTTACCAGAAGCTTCAGCCCTCGTAGCTTTAACTCTGGAAATTTCTGTATTTTCAAGACGCTCTTGGTAAGATTGCTCCTTAACCTTGAAGGCCTCCGTCGCCGCACGCAGATCTAAAGTAGAATCGTCATACGGTGTGAAGTGATATCAATAACAGAGTGGAAACGAACCAGTCTGCATAGCGGACGCTGCAGTTGAGGTAATATCATCCTCCGCTTGTTGATTCTGTATCTGGCGTTTCAAGCCTGAGAGGATGATAGTTAGTGAATCGAAAAGGAAGCAAGAAACTATCGGAACCTGATATTTCACTCTGAGCGACTTCGAGCCGTGCATTTAACTCGGCAGCTTCGGCTTGCAACTCCTTTTTTGCTTGTGATGTTTCTTGAAGCTGAGCGCGCTGGATTTCGAGATCAGATTGCATCGTGCGATGTTGTAGATGCTAAAGGGTGATTCAGATTGAGATTCTGGTTCATAAGGGAACACGTACCAGAGCTTTCCGGTTTTCTTCAAGCTGTGCATAGCTGCGTCGTTCCTCGTCGATGGTCTTTTGAAACTTGGACCAGACAGCCTGGATCCCATCAATTTGAGCAGCCTCAGCTGATCGACGTGCTTCAGCCTCCTCTTCTAAGAGCTCAGCGAGCCTCTTATTCTCCTTTGCAAGACGAGAGCGGTACTGCTGCAAAAATTGTTTGGAACCGTCGCTATTCTCGAGGTCAGCGGTCATCTCGCGGATGGATGTTTCGAGATGGTGCCGGACTCGCTCAGAAGCAGCCATCTGTAATTCGAGGACCTGGACTTGCTGCTTCAAGACAACAACTTGGCTATCCGAGTTTCTTGCATTATCTCGAGGCGTATCTCGCGAAGAGCGCCTATTGGATTTGGCAGATGTGGGGGTGGAAGGGCGAACGTCATGAACAGAAGAAACGGGCACGTTCTTGGAATACATTTCTCCCTTCAATTCTTCGTCAACGAGCTGAAGCTCACGGAGTAGGCGTGATTGGAAGGTCGAGTCTGAGGGGCTATTATCCATGATGAGTTTTCGGATGTCAGCGTGTTGGCGTTGAATTCGTTCGCTCATCCTTCGCATAGCCCCGAGACGTGCACCATCAGAGTTAGCAACCTGGTCTTCCAACTGAGTAATTCGTGTCTGATATTGACGTTGTACCTTTGCCAAACTGTTCGCGCCTGGTGTCTCGTCAACAAGACGATCAAGTTCGGCCTCTAAGGACGATTTGGAACGCTGTACAGTAACTAGTTGCTGTGAGAGTTCTTCGGTCTGACGCGACGTATTTTGAAGCTCAAGCTGTAGGCGGCGAACCTGCAGTTCAGCTTCTTGTCGAGCTCTCCGCTCCTGCTCGGCATCTGCAGTGGCACGAGCAACTCGGTCATCCTGGTTCCGGACCGCTTTCTCCTTTGCACGGATCTCTAGTCGTTCGCGCTCCGTCTCGCGCAGTAGATCCTCGGCCTCGCTGGCCAGCCGAAGCTTTGCTTTCTCCAAGGATCGAATATATGCAGCGTTCTGCTGCAATTCGTCCTGAGCATCAGCAAGTTGGCGATCAGTGACACGTTTAGCTTCTTCAAGAACGTGAACATGTTCGACGATGGTTTTGTCCTGTTTTGACTCGAGTTGCTTGATTTCCCATTCTCGATCTTTGAGATCTTTCAAAGCTTTGTTAAGATCCCTATCCGTCTTGACGTTGTGATCCTTGAGCTTAGCCACCTCCGTCTTATGAGCGGATAGAGATTTCTCTAGTTGGGAACGCCGACTTATTTCGCTCTCGAGCTGTTTCTTGGAGCTTTCCAATTGTCGTTCGTGGTTGGTTTTGTCTCGTTCAAGCTGGAGCATGACATCTTCAATGCCGTGATACTTGTTCTGAGCGGCGGACAGTTGTCTTTCCAAACTCTGTGAAAAGTTTAATGATGGAAAAGAGAGGTAACGGCTTTCATACCTCTTTTGCTTTTTGCGCTTCCGCCAATGCAGTCTCCGATTCAAAGGCACGCGAACGAAGAGATTGTAATTCAGATTCCATGCTGCGCTTCCCTTTCTCTAGTTCAGATATAGAAGTTCGCGTTTCGTCGACCAGAGCTGTAGTAGCACGCTGCTGTTGAACCAGGACCTCATGAGAGGCTTGGAGCGAAGCCAGCTCGCGAGCTGATTGCTCTAAATCGACTTTAAGCTTGCCTTGAATTTCTAAAGCTGAACGACGCGTGTCCGTGAGATCCTGTTGTAGCTTGGCCACCTGTTGGCGAAGACTAGCTAGTTCTACTTCCTTACTCTTCTCTGCCTCGTTTCGTCGCGTCTCTTCACTGGTCTTTGCCTCGAGAAGAGCTCTAAGCTCATCTAGTTCGGCCTGTGAACGTGCTCGGACAGTATCTCCCTCAGCACGATCAGCCCTTTCCGCCTCGAGTTCGGCGGCAAGAGTATCAATATCGCTTTGTAGCTCGAGTATTTCCTTCGATGCTTGTTGGTGTTCAACGGCGAGTTGCTCAAGTTCGTGAAGGAGTTCAGCTATGCGATCATCCTTCTTCTGGATCAAGTTGGAATAATCTGTAACAGTGTGATCCATTTCTACAACTTGCTCTTTGGCATGCCGGAGCTCCTGCTCCAGAGCATCTGTACGTCCTTTGAGGATGTCCCTATAACGATAATGAGTAAATTGAGGCTTTTATGATGAAAAGGCCTACTTATTACGACTCTCAACATCCAGTTTCCCTCCAAGTTCCTTGACGACAACATCGGTACGATCACGGGCGCGGGATAAGTCCTCTTCTCGTTGCATCGCAAGCTGTTTCAGATCTTCGCTGACTTTCTGAAGGGTCTCCAGATCACCGTGAAGCCGTTCAATCTCGTCATTCTGACCAGCCAGCTCAGTAACAGCGTTTTCTTCCCGAGACTTCATCTGCTTCTGCTCGTTTTCTAGGCGAACCAGATGTTCAGCGGCTTGGTCGAACATTTCACGTAAATCGGCATGGCGCTGTTCACTGTCCTTTGCCATCGCCATGGCGCGGTCGAGGTGAGATTGTAGATCATCTATATCAGCCTGAAGCTCTGCAACTTCCTCTTCTAGCTCTGCCTCATGCTTCTTGCTACGCTCCAAAAGAGCATCCTTATCGACATTGAGAGCTCTCTCAGCCTCTAACAGATCTTCCACCTTATTCTTTTCCGCCTCCAAAGACATCTTCAAATTTTCCAGAGCTTCTTTCTCTCGTTTGTCGCGTTCGGCTCGCTCTTTGTGTAAAATAAGTTCGGCATCCTTGCGACGAAGTTCCTCATCGCTCCGGGTAGCCGCAAGTAGAGGGCGGACCTGAAGAAGTGAGTACCTACAAAATTAACACAAAACAATGTTCATACCTTGGTATACAACTGCCACCAAGGCCAATCCCTCAATTCACCATATACCCTCGCATTCCGTTGGATAGTCCGGATAGCGACTGCTCGATTGAGGATCTTCTTGATCTGCCTCCGGGCAGTCCACATTCTAGCGCGCGCTTGTAGTCTTGAGAATAAATCGTAGAGAAGCATATCTCGGCGCTCTTCCATATCAGCAAGAACGCCAGCTTTGAAAAAGATCTTCGACATTCCGATCTTGAAAACAGCTTCGTCAAGCTCCAACGCACCCACCATCCTTCGACAAGCTTCTCGGCCGTCCATGTAACCTTTCGGGATGATGCCAGGAGTGAGAACTTCGTACCGCTGGCGAAATTCCACAAAGGGGAGCCTGTTAGGATAACCGAGACGAGCGATTCGGATGCCCTCCAAGACACCATTGCAGCGAAGCTGATCCAAGACCAGAGGAACATCAACTCGTCCAGGTTTTTTGTTGGCATTGGGAACAATGCAACGGACGAAATGAGGTTGGGTCGCCATTAATTGACTCATAAGACTCGAAAGCTGTTCTTTGTGTCGCTGCGCTACGGTTCTAAAGGCGCCCTTTTTCATACCCCGCTTCTTTCCGAGACTGAACATGTTCGTTTGAGCACCAGGGACAGGAGCATCGGCATAGTCGACGAAAAGGGAGGAGACATAGCGTTCGGTAGAGGATGCGAATACGCGGGTGAGATTATCGTTCAACGGGTCCTTATTCTTCTCCAACCAGCCATCTGTTCGATACTCCACCTTGGCTGCGTAATGCTGGATTAAGAACCCCTGCTCAAACCGAGCTGGTTCGTACTTTTGCTTTCCTAAGTGACTTTGTTGGAGATCGTCAGGGTCATCGCCAGCACTAGCCCATAGACTGTGAAGTTTATGGGTGAAAGTGGCATCGGTGGCTTTAGGCATGATGCATTCCTCGTCAAGACAACTGAGAACACCGATAGCACCAGCGGTACCGCTGGACTCAATCAAATCAATAGTGGGCTGCAAATCAAGACCAAAGTTTACATAGTCCCACTTGATGCCCTCACGAGAGTATTCCTCCTGCTCGAGCACGAACATGTGGTGATTGAAGAACTGCTGAAGCTTTTCATTCGTGTAGTTGATGAGAAGTTGTTCGTAGGTGTTGATTTCGAAAATTTCGAAACCTGCTATATCGAGGACTCCGATAAAGGTGGATTTCGAAGAGGGGCGATCGAGAGCTTGATTTATATGATCAACGAGAATACCAAAAGATTTCTCATAGAGCGTTTTGGACAAGGCGGCGAGTTCGTCTAGAGCCTGCTGGCGTGATCGAGCTTGCGTCACCCATTCACGGCCAGCAAGGACGCGTGGACGAAGGACAGCCCGGGTGAATTCGGCAGGCGTAATGCCAAGGAGGTGACAGACGCGTTCTGCCTGGGAGGGATCAGGCATGACCGCGTCGTCAGCACGGGTGGCGGTGATAGTGATGTTTCCTATGTGAAGCACGGCGGCAACGATACGGAAGAGGTCGAACTGTTCCGAAGGAGAGAATCCTACAACATCCAGAGCTGCTTTTAGAGCATTCCATTCCTCCCGGTCATCGACCCCATCCACTTCTCGTCTACTCTTGTTAAGAAACTCGTAGTCTTCAACTCCGCCACTGAGAAGTAGCTTTCCTGCAGACCAAGTCAGCGAGATATGTGAGTATAATTATGGAAATACCTTTGAGATCAGATCCTCCCGCCAAAAGTTGGTAGAAAACATGGAAACTTCGTTCCGCTTCGCTTCGAACGACGACGCGACTCTTTTCGAGGAGATACCAATCAATGTTTGCTCCTGCAATGCTGCCATCAGGAGCAAATGATATTCGTACAAACTTTCCGAAACGACTGGAATTATTGTTCCTCTGCGTTTGCGCGTTTCCGAAAGCTTCAAGGATGGGATTTGCCTGAAGGATCTGCCTTTCAAGAAGACCGAGTCGTCCTTTAGCCGTCAATGCAAAACCACTGCCTGTTGTCGAAGGTGAGGCAATCTGGCCGCGTTTCGTCGAGTTGGTAGGTAAACCTACTACAGGCATTGTAGAGAATGACTGGGAGCCAGTGAGGGTTGATGAGCGTGAATGTGAAGGGGTTAAAGAGCTTTGGTGTACGTCTGTAGCAATCGCGGCTAAATACTGAATGACTTTTTTCGTGCTTTCTGTCTTTCCGGCGCCGGATTCACCGCTGTGGAATGATTAGATGGAGATATGGATAAGCCAAGAAAACCGACGTTATAAGGATACTTTGGTTCTCGCGTTCTTCACCCATATTGACCCATGCTCGTTCCGCAACTGCGAAGATATGAGGAGCGTTCTCATCCCTCCGTTTACTGCGATACTGGTGGACAATAGCATCGGAATAAAGGGGAAGACTCTGGTACGGGTTGATAGCAACTAGGAACAATCCAGAATAGGTCTGAAGATATGATGAGTTGAGGAAGAAGGATATTTTGGAAACATACATATATCGCTCCTGATCCAAAGCGCAAGCGAAGATTGTGTACAACGCTGGCTTCATTGAGAAATGTGAGGTCCGCAATATCATCCACGCGATCGAACTTGGGAGGGTTCATCTTGGACAGAGTGAACAAAGGAACTCTTCGAACCTGAGAGATCTCAGCACAAGCATTGGCCATGAAATTTAGGTTCTTACTTCGCCTCCAGCCGCCATTATAATGTCACCAAATTCACCGTCTTCATTGTGAACCCATCCTGCGAGGTACCCTTCTTTGTCGTCCGGCACCCAGACCCATTTCTTTTCGTTAAACTCCTGTGTAGCGGCGGCGGCACGGGCAGCTTCTGCACTCTGCGAAAGGCGTGGTGCAGGCATATATCCAAAGACAGAACGGGGAGGACACCGCACCGGTTAAGATAGATGGGCTGTGGTAATAAAGAAGGTAATGAGAAGAAAGATCGTGGCTGTCGTGAATGCGCTCTACTACTAGCTCGCCCTCTGAGAATTGCCAAATCCGGATCTCGAGGCAGTCACGTGACTGACGCAATAGCGGAACCACGGGCCGAATGCTCCAGCACCAGATTAACCGCCAGTTTGTGTCGTCTTCCAAGTCATGTACTACCTGAAATCAAGCGAGAGGTCGGGAGGATGATATGTCTCTCACATAAATTACGAAATCACTTCCCTATTACCTATTGACTGCTACCAAGGCCAAAACCATGTTCAATTACCACCGTCACCGCCAGCTGTACCAGAGTCACAAACTCCTGCGTTCGGGTCCAAAGTCTACGAAAGTTCGCACCAGAGAATATTGCCTCACCACCTTGCAGATTGGATCAACGTAAATCAACGTAAACTCGGAAACACCAAGAATCCACTTGCCATTGAGCAAACCTCTGAAACCTCGGTCACACATTAGGGACATTGCCTTCTACGCCGGAGAATCCAAGCTCCTGCGGTAAATATAGTGCTACGCCTGCTACGGAACAAGAAGCAAAGCGTACACTTGAAACTTCCGCCGGCATTGAAGCAACGAGCGATAGCGTCTTGCGCGTTGATCTACAGTCATAAATCCGATCAGTACCACTCTGCATCGTACAATGAACGATATGTACTTACCAAGCTAGTCCTGGTAATGTTGCAGAATGCACCAATGAACTGGGAGCAGTTTCCAATGGTACCGGTACTGAAGCACGCGAGGCTGGCAAACGACAGAAATTTCAAACGCAAACACGAGAATGCTATAGTTAAAAATCTATAGTAAGTATGGGTGAGCAATATATGACATAGAACAAGGAAGATCGTATGCGGAGTTTACCTTCTTGAGCATCATACTAAGTGTTATCCTCCCGTGAGTGAGAAGTGGTGGTCATGGAGTACCACCTTTACAGTCATGAATTTCGTATTCCATTGGTCAGCCAGTATTCAAGAAAGAAGTAGATCTTAAGGAATTACGGGGAACCCATACTGCTTCGCTGGAAAATTATAAAAATTAGGGGGCTCTTTCCCCTGCGGAACTTGCCAAGTTTGGTGGGGCTTCTTGGCCATATGGAACATCCTAACCATCCTTTGGATAATTGCGTGCCACTGAAGTTAATATTCACTCAGCTCAGGCTCTGGAACGTCTATCTTGCCTATCATTTATGAGCCAGATAATTTTATGGGACCTAGAGAGATTTTTGAAGTCTCTTTTCGCCAAATATTTCGGCTTCGGCTTCAAATTCAGCTTAAGGTTTCGACTTCAGCTCCAAGTCACATGTTCGACTCTCAGATTCAGCTTTTTTACTAGCTTCGGTGCTCAGCTTGTGGCGTGATAGTTTCAGCTTTGAGACGATAACTGCTTCTGCTTGTGATTAGGTGATATTTAATCCTACTTCGATATGTCAATCCTACGTTGTATGTTATTCAACTAATGAACTATCATAGACAATGGAGTAAGATCTGTTTGAACAAGTGCTGTTTTTGAATGGAATGGTACTGCCTCAATTTTGGCGACGTCAGGTTGAGCTTGGGCTATTGGCTTGCATTTCTCTCTCATTTTGGGTTGATATTCACCCCTTTTCCCTACAATTTGGTCCATATTGAGAATATTTCCCCTCGTGATACTTCCGGTTCAGCAGTTGGGATCTCATTCAATAAGTCCAGCCTCAATTGACCCAGTTTGTATGTTAAGTACATTCTGCCTGTGCTCAACCTGCACTCAACTTCAACTGCGACCACATGAACTGGGCGCTATTTTGGGCGCTATTTTGGGCGCTATTTTAGGCGTCGCAGAGAATTTGAAGACTTGAAGTATCTTTCATTACTTTATTTATAGTATCCTTTAATAGTAGGTACTGAGTACTTAGAAGGCCCGAGTGCCTCTAACCACTACCGTGAATGTAATGGGATGAGTCTGTGTGACTGGTGTGGCTAAAGTAGTCACTGGTGTTTATTGGTAGCACGATAGCAAGAGATGATCATGTAGCCTCGGAAGTGTTGATCTGTGCCCTAATATATTTTCTTGCCAGTACTTGCAAATCTTCGCCGGCAGGGAAGTAGTCTGGCCATATAAATCTAGCGTGATATTAGTCTAGGTAGGTATGTACGACTCTTCTATTCTTGAGTTCGTGCATTCATCGTTCCCCTTGCATCATACATGTTCTGATTCTCGTGTTCTTGCATCCGCCCTTCCTTCCGCCCTTCCTTCCGCCGTGCTCGCGTTTATTCTCATGTTCTTTCTCATGTTCTTGTGTTCGTTCTCTTGTTCGTTCTCTTGTTCTCATGTTCGTTCTCATGTTCGTTCTCATGTTCGTTCTCATGTTCGTTCTCGTGTTCGTTCTCATGTTCGTTCTCATGTTCGTTCTCGTGTTTGTTCTCATGTTTGTTCTCATGTTTGTTCTCATGTTTGTTCTCATGTTTGTTCTCGTGTTCTCGTGTTCTCGTGCATGCCCTCGCGCATGCCCTCACGATCTTGGGCTCTTGTATTCTGGCCCGTCTACACAAGCACTTCTGTATAGCCTCAATGACTTTCTTGGGCATTGTTCTTGGTATGAGAAAGGTCAATGTCCATGTGTTGGAGTGATAACATATGTAAGTAAGGTAATTTTAAGTTTTCTTGAGTAAAAGAGAGAGGCAAGAAAATAAAATGACATTGATAGCTCACTGGTCCTCCTTGCAGTCCTTCCAGAGAGGCGAAGCACCATCAATGTGCGGCATCACATTTGCAACAGGGAAAGAGGGTGGTTCAACTTTTCCAGTGAAGAACAAGTGTTTGCGTTTCTCGTGTTCCTTATGTTCTTGCATTCAACCTTGCATTCTCACATCGGGTTTTATTTGTACTGGAAAAATAGCTATATACACTGTATGTTACTCAAAACTCGCCAGGATGTAATGTACGTACATATGCCAGAGCAGTAGTCCAAAGATGGACTACATCAGCTTGATCAGAGCTCCGGGAAATGTGCTGAAGAACGTCATCAAGGTTTTGAGTCTCGTCAGCTGTAAGTAGACTAGAAGGAGGGTCAACGTGCACTTCATTTAAATTCGGTGGAGGGCCATGCCGTCCATGCCAGGTACTCGTCCCTTCCTCATGCTCGTAATTTTTTCGGAGTGCTCGAAGAAGTGTTTCATCTTCAAGCCCCTCCCAGTCAACACCAAACACCTCTAGCTCTTCATCCGACATGGCATATTGGTCAACCGCATCACCCCGGATACCACGAACAAGCATATCAAACCCAAACATATCTTCAGGGCTGCGGTTGGGTCCATCTCGCTGTGAAATCCGGTGTTGATTCCAGCCTCCAACCCAAAATGCTATCGCATCATTAATAGTACCTAGAAAGAGATGGTGCAACAGCCAGATATGGGTGACATTGTCAATATCAAGACCATGATGAAGCTCCAACATAGTAAACAGATCATTCCAGTGTTGAGAGATGTAATGTGATACGTCCACCCATAGCCGTTCAATCCGCACATTGTGAACAGAACTGCAGAAAAATGAACGTCTGCCACTAAAGAAAATGAGATTTCTTACCGGCCCCAGATATAGGACCCTCGCCCAGCACCTCTGACATGTTCCATGAAAGCTGCAACCCAGATATTTTCTATTCCATGATCACCTCGAACGCGTGATGGAAGTCCATACTGATATGCAGCAGAGATAAATAAGGAAAGTACTGTTGGTGAACGATTGTTGTTGTTTGCCCTCATTCCAGTAATCATCCGAGAATAACCATCAATAAAACCATGAATAACAATTCCCCATCGTATGAGTCCTATACACATAAAAAAAAGTCAACATACGTAAGTTTATAAAAAATGGCAAAAACATACGATGATGACCATCATGGTGCCAAAGCGAGTTTGGACCCGGCACGTTGTAGCGACGCCTTCGTATACGAATACGTTCAAAGACTCGGTGAACTGGATCAATGCGGCGAAGTGATTCCTGAATGCGCTCTCGAGGTAGAATGTGGCCTAAGCTCCGAAGCATGCCATGTAAGATTCGAATCCCAGCTCGTGGATAATGAGACCGTAACAAACGTGTTATACCGTCCAAATCCCCATCAGACATATTGGACAAATAACCTGATGAAGAAGCTATAGACGACGCCACATTCTGAACATCCGACGGAAGTTCTTCAGCTGGAGGATGAGTGTCAGATGGTGCAGGATCAAGGAGATCCCCATTATCTTCATCTTCAGGTTGTTCTGCGCTGTTTGCATTGGAAGGAAAGGGATTATTACCCGATGGAGCAAGTCCATACTCGAGTAAGGAACGCCTAACAGTGTTACGACTGAGACCCAAAAAATGCCCAATACCTGATGTTGTACGTTGAGTATATGCCCAATTCAAGAAATCACGGTTGATAATAGTACGGGGGCGACCACGCTGTCCTGTACGGTCATGAGAAACAATTATTGGACGACCTTGATGAGACCTTTCGTTATAGTCATTGTAAAGAGCACGGACATCAGTCAGCATCATTTGTAGATTCATACGGAGAGTTTGCCATTCCGTTGAATCTACAAAGGTCTCAGAATGCTGTCCAACTCCAATGAATAAACTAAGTATCAAATGATAAAATAAATGCGTACTTGGTCAACGACTGTTGAGAAGTCGTTGAGATCCTCTCCTAGAATCTCCAAGAGAAATACATCTGTTTCTTGGCTGCGAACATGACTGACAGCTGATTCAAAGTGATGATAGTATTCGCGAAATTCATTTTGTAACAATAAGTTTGAGGCTTCAAGAGAATGGCTGGAATCAATACTGCTGGCAACGCAGAGTTGATTTTTTGACCAGTTAAGAGCCAGAAGCGAAGTGATAGCATAGAGTAGAAAAAGTGACATAGACCATATTCGTAACATGATCGTAGTGAAAAGAAAAGGTTATTTCGTACGGCAGGCACAACTTCAAACTTGTCATAACTTTTGAGATCTATGGCATACATTCATAAGGAGAATATGCATAATTTAGATACATTGTAAATCCTTCCACTACACTAGAATTCCTCTGCTATCAGAGTACTGACGTAGTAATATTTTGTGTTCGAGCTCGGCCTCAGGTGGCGTGAGAACTTTATAAAGTTCCATCACTTTCTTCTTTCTAACTTCGACTGACATGGCCTCAGAGCCAGAATCTAATGAACTTTTTCAGTCCATTAATGCAGTCAACGAGTTTGACAGCTTGCTGCAAACTATTTTGACGGGTGAGTATTAGCTATGGAAAATATATTAACTTTTAAGTATTTATCTGGTTAGATGTTTCGATCCATATTACATTGGCCCCTCACCGAGAAAGCCCAGCATCTGGAATTCACTCCTTGTACAACATACCAATGCTCTGCTCAGAGCTGCTCTGTCAATCTGGAGCAACGATGGCTCCATTGAATTCATTAATTTGCGCACTCAAACGTGAACTCAATATTAACACAGAGGCAGCAGCAACACTTCCTCCTGAACTTTATGAAGCTCTTTTGGATGAAGAGCATACATATCTTGCAACTACTGTGGTTCCGGATATCAGTATCCGGATTATTTCACAAGTTCAGGGATTTCGCTTTCTTGGTCCTCTCCGTAACGCGACTACCAATAGTCTACAGCGTTCTCTGTTCACAGATGTCCTGGCTATGGATTTTAGCTCTATATCTGTCCAATCGTTTCTTACCTCATATGAGCGTTCTCCATTCATTCCATTTATCCATCATCAACACTTTATCATAATTCTAATTAACGCACCTGTTTATGCGGTGCAAGTCTCTCTTTCATCAAGTCAATATAATCTCCCATCATCTGAAGGAGGCATTGTTTGCTCCCAACGAGACCATATTGCTTTGGCCTCCGAGTTTTCTCCTTCGAACCAGAATCTCTCGTCACCTAGAGAAGGAATGGTTAATTACCGACGGGAATGTGTTGCTTTGGCCTCCGAGTTTTCTCCTTCGAACCAGAATCTCTCGTCACCTAGAGAAGGAATGGTTAATTCCCGACGGGAACGTGTTGCTTTGGTCTCTCATCCATATCAAACAGTAGACCGACGTCGTCCACATCCTCCACTTCACTCATCTTTCTCATTGACGTCAGTATCTGATGCGTCTATTGAGAACCATTGGCTATCTACAGATAATTCACGCATCCAAATCTCTGCACCCCTTGCGAATACTATTCGAGAAGCCTGTGAAGGCTTTGACATTCCATATCTGTCGGTACAGTTTGAGCAACATCGTGGTGTTAATGCTTCTTTATTTGAAATAGTTCAGCTCTGTCAAAGAGCAGGTCACCTACTCCACGCTCTTGGATATCGCTCTGCGAAAGGTAGCCTTGCATCTCAAAGCTACACTTATATGAATGGGCGTACGCAGTCTTTTTCTGATATCCTAGCTGAACTGGGCTGGAATCCAAAGGAATATATAAAAAAGCGTAATCTTTTCTCCTGGGCTGAAGATGCAGTGCAAAGTAAATCTTGGAAAAACAGAGTTTTACTCAGCTCATCTCGGGGTAATATCCTTTCTGTTTCATTTCCACACATCCTGGCTGACATTAATTCTTCGATCAGAAAAATCCTTGATGCCTACTGCTTTGAAAACTTGGCGTCAAATGGTATACCTATGGGGAGACCCTGGATTTATTGCTACGAAGCAGCAACTGGATCCTCGATCCAAGAATGCTATTGAACGAGATGCAGCTCGTCTACGCCAAAAGCATATGAAGGATTTCCGAAGTGATATAGAGAATTCGATCGAATAGCTTACAGATTTCATACTGACCTTCATTCAAACAGCACGTATACCACTCTTTTACCATACTTTACTACTTACTTACCTACCTTTAATAACGAGCATCACTCCTACTTTCAATTAACACTTCAAATGTTTTTATTAATTAAAGACGTTGTATATTGGTTGATTACTGGCGATTTCTCCAGGCTGCTTCACGGAGATAATAATTATGACGGACTTGTTGATTATGTTCAGCCCGACTCTGGTCTCGCCTACGAGTAGTTACATGACTTCCTTCACTGGAAGCTGCTCCACCGCGGAGGCGTAATACTGTTTTTTCTGAAGGAAGCATGGTGCCATGGAGAAGTCCTGAATCAAAACTCCTGTGAAGTGATTAAAAAATAACCAGAAATCCAAAGAAAGGAAAGCGTACCATAGTGTATTTCTTCTGGACTCAATGTAATATCCATACTGAATAGCGCAAAAGGCAAATTCACTCCATTTTTGCTCTGCTTGAAGTTCAAACTGTGCACAAAGAGATGGTGTACAGTCATCATCACAGTGTTGAGGAGCAGTATAACCTTTACAGTTGAAGAGATTCAATCCAGATAAACCTACACGTTCACATGCTTTTGATTGTTCATTGATTTTGTTGATTAGCGCAGGGTGAATTGCTCGTGCAGTTCGCATGAGCATAGCAGACAACTGATTAGATAAGTCAACGAGAAAAGATGATATGAAATCTGCAGATACCTTTGCTTGTTCAAAGAGAATGATTATTCCCTCGTATGTTTCAGCGGTAATTCCAGCATAAGAAGTGTAATGGTCTGCCCGCCGTCCACCAGAAGGTTGCGAGCACCAAACGGAATCATTTGACCAGTGGTCCAAAATGCGAACCGTCTTCCTCGATGAACTGGCTGAACTCCTAGTGCACTTTGTGAGTACTGCAAGATTTCCGCAAAAGTACTATCGGAAAATGCGTTGTACCACACAAAATCACACTGTAAATATACTCAATAAACCGAGGTAAAAAAATACAAGCCAGATCTTACGAGTTTGTCATTCCTAAATAACTTGAAGATCTGTTTTCCACATCGCTGTAGAACTTCTTCATCAGCGGCTATACGCTTTAAGCCATGGGCCCCGATCTTATCAGGATGTACAATCCGTGCAACACCACGCGTCGCTTTATGTCCCTAAAATTTATTGAATATTCGATGAAAATGTAAAAAGATACTCTAGCTACTTACCTGTCGCGGTTTCATCTGTTGTTCTGTTGGTACTTTGGAAACGCCAACACCTTTCCATCGTGATATGAACCCTGGCTCTTCATTTAATGTAACATTTATATGTTGCACACAACGTTTTTCTGTAGGCTGATCTGTGCATTTGGAGCAATGTTTCACCTCAGGATCATGTACCTGGGCATCTAAGTCTTTGAGCAAGTTGCGAAGTACCAGAGTTTGTTCGACGATCAAAAGAATTGTAGGATCCCAGGTTTTCCGAATTCCAGAAAGGTTATGTGTGTTTTCCACAATTTCATTGAGATACTTCATGGTGCTTCGATAAAGATCCGGCACTTTCGTATCATAAACCTGTGATATGAATAAGTCTCTTAGCCAAAAAATAAACGGTTTAACGGCACCTTGTATCCAGCTGCATCCAATGACCATGATAACCACTGCTCCCAAGCTGCCGTGAAGTTCTCTTCAGAACACAAAAAATAAACTGCGGCTGGATTAGCTACGTGGGGGATAAGGCGAGGATTTTTAGCAAAAGCATTGAATAAATCCTTTCCCTTGATCATTTGTTTATGGTTGTTCTAAACGTAATTATAATTCAAGCTATACAAATATCAAGCTGAAACGGAATGCTCACAGTATCATATTTTGAGACAGGATTATTGGATACTAGTATGTCCGCTTCGGAAGTCCATACATTTGGAGTCCACCGATCTAAAACGTCTCCCAATACCAAGCCAAAACCATGAAGCCGTAGTAAACGTGCATGGTGAGGATCTTGGGAATGGTGATAACCATACGCTGGATGACTTAACTCAAGGATCGTTGTGGCCAAACCCGATTTCTGTAATTTCCTTCAATTCATCAACTAGTATAAAGAAAATCTCTTACAACAACAGCCTTGATGAATTCTGAAGTCTTGAAGATGGAAGAAGTAACCTTTTTCATGTTTTGTATTGTCAAAGCTACCACACGCTGCTTTGACTCAAAGGCAATGGTGCTGTCCTCAGAGGTCTACATAGAAATTAAAATACACCTGAAAAACAGTAGCCTATCTCACATTTAGAAGATTATCTTGCAAACTCTTTTGCCAACGTCGGCATCTCAATATATGTCCTGACTCTGACTCTGATATACTCTGTGAGGGTTCTGAGACAGAAGATTTATCGAGCTCATCAAGCTCATCATCCACTTCATGGATGATATCCAAAACTAAGTTTCTTTGCCTATGAGAGAACTGAAGGATTGAATAATAAGAGATCAATGAGATATAAAACGTAGAAACTCACGTTGAGGGCGATGTAACGTTGCCAAGCTGCTAGTTGTATTATAGCTGTGTCCATCTCGTTATAAGAAACCAGTACAAAAAACACTCAGAAAAACATTTAGTGTATCTGTATCGGTAATGTCTTCGAAGTCACCGATATAGATGGCTTCTTCCAACCATTCTAAGATTACATCCATCTATTAAACTGTAAGCATTTGAAGAATAGTATAAGGTAGCATACTTTTTCAGGACATGCCAGCCAGGATTCCAGCCAAGGTCGACGCCAAACCTCCAGCTCAGTTTCAGATATTAGACGTGAACTATTTTGGGTTTTCCGAGCAGCTTCAGTGAAGCTTGAATGGAGAGATCGATGTTCAGCAATACACTGTTGTAGTTCTGTCGTCAAAGATTGAGGAAAAGGCGGGATACGGTTGGGATAAGGCAGCAAAATATACGACATGATAATCGACGACAAAAACGATTGGCGATCGGCGATCGGTATTTACGGAACGAATTAATCACGTGACTGCCTTTATAATTCAGGCGTCTTTTCTTTCTCTTGATCCTTCACCCTCACTCCTTAGCTCAGTCGCCGATTGGTTTATGGGCAAGCTAGTATTGTCCACGACACTAAGCTGTGTTGTCTATTTCCTCTATTATACCCTTTATCTGATTTCTTCTTCTCTTCTTTGTCAATGTCTGGCTCTTGAACCCAAGATCAACAGGTAAGTCTCTAAATCTTGTATCTCTCTAGTTCTGACTGCCATCTTAGGTAGTTTCTGGCTCTCAATCTTGTTCATAATGGGCCCAGCAGCCTTTTGGCTTATGGAACCTATGTTCAAGTTTGTGTGTCTTGAAAGAAATACTCTGAACATGACTGGGACCCTTGGCCTTACTCACTTGAAAGCATTGTTACTGCCTCATATACAAGGTATTGTACTTGCTCTATGGCCGGTAAGCACACCATTTTCTTCCTTCCTGCCACCTTCAGATCCTAAGTCTGTCTTAGGCATTCTACATGCCTACACGCCTACTCTCCTGCATGCCCCTACTCGTTCTAAACGCCCCGACCCGTTTTACATGCCCTGACCTGTCCTATGCCGACGACCCGTCCTACGCCAATGACCCGTCCTACGCCAATGACCTGTCCTACACCAACGACTCGTCCTACGCTGACAACTCGTTTTACACGGCCCGACCCGTTTTACACGCCCACAACCCGTCCTACGCCCACAACCTGTCACACGCCCACGACTCGTTCTACACGCCCTGACCTGTTTTACACGCCCTAACCCATCCTACGCCCACAACCTGTTCTACGCCCACGACTCGTTCTACGCCCACGACTCGTTCTACGTCCACGACTCGTTCTACGGCCACGACTCGTTCGACTCGTTCTACGGCCACGACTCATTCTACGGCCATGACCTGTCCTACGGCCACGACTCGTTCTACGGCCATGACCCATCCTACAGCCATGACCCGTCCTACGGCCATGACCCATCCTACGGCCATGACCCGTCCTATGGCCATGACCCGTCCTACGGCCATGACCCGTCCTACGGCCATGACCAGTCCTACGGCCATGACCTGTCCTACGGCCATGACCCGTCCTACAGCCACGACCCGTCCTACGGCCATGACCCGTCCTATGGCCATGACCCGTCCTACGGCCACGACCCGTCCTACAGCCACGACCCGTCCTACAGCCACGACCCGTCCTACAGCCATGACCCGTCCTATGGCCACGACCCGTCCTACGGCCACAACCCGTCCTACGGCCACAACCCGTCCTACGGCCACGACCCGTCCTACGGCCACGACCCGTCCTACGGCCATGACCCGTCCTACGGCCACGACCCGTCCTACGGCCACAACTCGTTCTACGGCCACAACTCGTTCTACGGCCACAACTCGTTCTACACGCCCCGACCCGTTTTACACGCCCTGACCCATCCTATGCCCACAACCCGCCACACACCCACGACTCGTTCTACACGCCCTGACCCGTCCTACACCCATGACCCCATGACCCATCCTACACCCATGACCCATTCTACACACCCCGACCCGACCGACCCTTCTTACATGCCCGATCCATCTTATGCCCCTGACCGACCCTTCTTACATGCCCGACCCATCTTATGCGCCCAACTCACCTGACCCGTCCTTATACACCCAACTTGTCGGATACGCCCAACACATACTACGTGTCCCGATGACAGTCCACCTTCACGCCGGCTTACAGCGCTATCCGTCACTATTAACCACCATTGCCGGTAAACCACGGCACCTTCTTCCCTCCTGGCACCATTGTCCAACTGTGTCTTCTCTTTGGTCCTGTCTTCTCAACGCCCATCTGCTTCATGTTCTCTCATCAACTTCCCATTTCCTCCGCGACATTCCAGTTCCTCCGTGACATTCCAGTTCCTCAATGATATTCCAGTTCACCGCGATGTTCCATAGCTGTATTGTAATTTAAGTGACCGAAAAATTTCAATCAATTTGGGTTATTTACACAGTGAACCTATATGAGTAGTAAAAATAAATAAAGTAACAAGTGTGCGGAAACAAGTGTTCGGAAACAAGCTTATTTAATGAACAGTATAAGAACCTATTCCTCCCAAGATTTCGGTCAATAACCAGTGATGAACAGCAACCTGGACGGTGTGAGGTTCCGAGTTTCCATCATATGACTGCCTCAAAAGTTTGATGAGGTACGACACTGGGATGAGCATGGATCGAGTACAAGTCTTGAATGAAATAGTGCCGTTTGACAAGAGACGTTCGCGTGATGTTTCACTAAGGGTACTGGGAGCGTATGCCCTGTGGTCATCATCGACGAGACATACCTTGAAAAAATAAGCTTCACCTTAAGTAAAGCATATGAGAACTCACTCGGATTTCCGTCTCGTCAAGTAATATTCTAGGTGCTCCAGAAGTCGCCCAGCAGAACATCTTCATACGATAGAATGGTTGGTTCAAATTATCCAGCGAGTCAGAGATTAAAGCATGAAAACGGCCTTTGACACTGTCGAGCAAGGGAAGAGATGGAGCTCCAACGCCTTCCAGGAACTCCTGAAACAAGGTGTTAAAGGAAGAGTGTGATCCTGTCCTAGCGAAGGCTTCAGTCAAAGCTTGTTGATTGGATTCACTGATGTTTTCAGAAAACTTCAAGCGAAGTTGTGAGAAGGAGGTGATATTAGTGTTGAGTACGTCGACAACAAACTCAGAGGTTCCACCGCAAAAGCTTCGAGCGATCTAGAAGAATAAACTCAACATCAAAAAAAAAATTAAAGTTTACTGAATCTCACTTCAGTTAAATCGTAGATACCCTTGCAGGGGAGCTTGAGACCTTCCAAAAACGCTTGGAAATAAGGATGCTCAACAGAAGTAGCACCTATAATGGCGTTATGAAGCATGGTCCAAGCAAGTGAACAGTGAAGTTCTTCAGATCGAGGGTTTAAGGACGACATCTATCACCAGTATCAGTCTGTGATCCATGACTGTCAATAAGTATGAGCCCTTACTGCAAAATTTTGATGATAAGTAAAGAAATGCTCGTTAAAAGCTGAAAGGTTGTTTTCCGTGTGATCGAGTTCAGTCCAAGCTTTCAGTGTACGGTAAAGCTCTGGGAAATGCTCCATAACCAAGAACTTGGTGAGAACTCGAAGATCATATCCAGAGAGGAGATAAATCAAGAGTAAAGGATTGATTTTTGATGGGTACTGTCCATGAACTAGCGCAAGGCCAACAATCCCACCAAATAGACGAAGCTCATCACGTTTGACATCAGAGAGCGAGAAAGTGGAAAGGAGCGGGATCGTCGCTAAAGTCATGTAATCTTCAATGAGAGGAACACAGAAATCACCCAATTTCTGTTCAAGATGATGTGTGAAGATGTGATTCATGACTTCAACCTCTAAGCCATGACCTGAAGAAACAAGATGTTCCTCTCCGAATTGATCGAGAACAACCCTGTGAAGTTCTCATAAGATACTGAACAAGAAAAGAACGCAAGGAAAACTCACTGCATAAACATGCGATTCTCACAGAGTAATGGAGTCCAATCCTCATTTTGAACAGCGCGACGCATATGAACCATGAGCTGTGCAGCCATTGCTTCCAAAGTTGGTCCCCTGATTGAGACAGCTGGAGAATCTGCGTTGTAGACTTCGCGGTATTGTTGCGAAACTGCGCGGAAAATATAATGCTTCCGCTCGTACGAAAAAAACTCGGGTAAAGTTTCCGAACGAGGCAGAGGGGTATAGAAGGACTCCCAGAGTTTCGCGATGGGTGGAGCAACCTAAGCATGTGTCATTGTATCGACATCAAATCAAATTGAAGACAGCTCACGCTTACTGCCGGAGTCACCATGGACCTAGTAGCTGGGCGAGCTAGACATAATAGGTGAGAAATGAATGCACCACAAAAAGTTGACAATAGAACGCACCCAGTACATCTGAAGTTATGGAAGCGGGAAGAACTGAAGACATGTAATGAAACCAAGGAATATTAAGCCAAGTTCGATCTACTTACTCGTACTAGACAAAGCCACTGCTGAGGTTGTGATATCCAAAGGCTCTGAAAGCAATCGGTCAGGTAAGAGAGTCGACGTCAGTCACTGGAGAACGCAGGAGAACGCAGGCTTACCTGGCATCCTGGATGTAAACAAAGATGGAGGAGCTAAATAGACAGAAGTGAGTCGGAAATTGAGTCATATCGAGTAGATAACATACCCGAGTTGGATGATCCAGCTACAGTAGCAATATTGCCAAGTAGTTGAGCTGTAACAACTTCCTGTAAAGAGAGAAATTGCGTGTAAATAATAGACCAGTTACAAGTAGTTAAGGACTTACTTCCTCTTCATCTGACTCTGAAGGCTCACAGCCATATTCGATAGCTTCTTCATCGAGTGCCTCAAACCCACGGTCAATCTCGGCATCAATATCATTTAACAAAAGGCCATAGGTACGAAGACCGAGGCATCGGTGAGGTCGAATACTATCATCTGAGCCTAAGCAAAGCTCATGGAGGTTGGCGTTGAAAACGGTTGCATCAGAACGAATGACTAAAGAAAAGCGTATCAGATTAGGTTATGGATGGTGAGCAATTCAATATTAACACACCGAAATGAAGAATGAAACGATTCTCAGGAGTGACTACGTATCTGGCAATGGCAAATCGTCTGCTATCTTGAATAAGATCGCTCAGTGTCAGACCATCCCCAACAGCTACTGTAACAAGTTTGGGCGTTCGTGCACTGTTGTTTATATGCCCATTCCCAGAAAATCCGAGAAGTTCAATAGGAAGTATGTTCTCAGTCGAAAACAGGCTACGCCTCTCAGAGACGTTGGGAAACTGTACCCCACTCTCAGTGCACAGTTCAACCAATCTTCCCATAAATTCCCGGACGCATGTTGTGAGAGGTAAATTCTCGAAGATGCGAAGAAGACCGAGAGATGTCAAAAGCGTTTTGAAGGCCGGCATATGTCTGGTATAGTGATAAAACGAGTCAGGAAGCTTGTGCTGCTGGATAAATAAGTTAATAGGTGCACCGTCATTAAAAAGGCTATAACCATACCTTTCTGTCCAGACGGTTTGGCATGGGAAACCGTATGAGTACTTCGACGTTTACACCCATCCCATCCTCTGTAAGCGTGTGATTGATAGTAGGCGTTAGTGGTCCACTAAGTGCCGGGGCACGCTTCCCCTTTTTTCGAATCTTCTTCCTTTCGCTCGACGAACCATCTCCGGAAGCAGCTGCATGTTCCAACCGCCCCTGATTGACTCTACTGATAGTAGTCTGAACAGGGGGGCTGCTCGAGGAAGCTGGTGTACGACCGGCTACGTTCGCAAGCATGTTCAAGCTGGAGTATGGCCTGATTGGTGCAGCCTGAACTGGAAAAGTTTGTGCAACAGTCTGAATGGGAGCGGCAGTTGCAAGTGGAGTGGGTGTCTGAGTGAGAGGGGTACCGAATGTCTGAGCAGGAAGGGGAGAGGCGCCGAACGTCTGAGCAGGAGGGGGAGAGGCGCCGAACGTCTGAGCAGGAGGGGGAGAGGCGCCGAATGTCTGAGCAGGAGGGGGAGGGGTGCCGAATATCTGAGCCGGAGGAGGAAAAGCGGACTGGGCGAGAGGCATAGGAGAGGGTGCTACCTGTGGCAAAGTCGAAGGCTGAGAGCCAACCAGTTGTTGAGACATGAACTGTGCTGCAAGGGAGGGATTTTGGCGCAAAAAAGAAAGGACTTGGTCGGGATTCAAAGAGTTCATCGCTGCCAACAGAATATATCAGCCGAAAGAAACGATAAAAGTCACAGTCGTCGTTGGTCAAACTCACTTGTGCAATATCAATGAAGGGAATGAGTACAAAATCTCGCAAAGAAGGAACAAAAAGGCAAGTGATAAACGAATGATCTTTCGAGGAAGAAGGTGACCACGGCATGGAATTTCCAGGTCCTTTTAAACAATCGGTGTAACGCTGGGGGAATATCCAAAACTTATTGAGTCTGAAGCTGCTGGAGCTGAGATTTGAAACGCTTGAATACGAAACATGAGGCAAATTGGAGCTGGGGGAAAAGGTCTCTAAGGCGGGGGAAATTGTCACTTTATTGGGGGAAATTGCTTGCTAATTACATCATAGCCTATTAGACGTTGGTTCAAACACTGTGGATACTGTACCAAGGGTGACTGAATCTTTGTAGAGTTCAATTCTCGCAGAATTCTGAAAAGCTGAAGTTATTGGAAAATAGTGGGAATCATGAAGTCGAAGCTGAACTACGTCCGGTTGAAGCCGAAATCCACCGACTCAGGCTGAACCCGAAACCATTGATGTTTCCAATCAAAAGCTGAATACATCTACAAAATGCCGAAATATTTGGTGAAAACAGACCTCATAAAACAGACCTCATAGAGATTCAACTGGCACTGTAAAGTCCAGGGGTAATCAAGTTCAAGTCAGGTATTTACTTCAACTTTCGAGAAAATCACTGACTGCTTCCTGCTTTAAGCCGTTATCATCGGAGGAATGAGCCTTTTTGACAGTCTTCGCTCGTTGGTATTCCAAGACACAATCACGGTCTGTTTTCCACTGTTCACTGTCGATGGACAGACAAGATAGTTAATGGTGAGATTCAAATTATTTGTGGGTCAGAAGGGAAGTTGACATTCAATATGGAGAAGTGTGTTTTGTGACTTTGTCCAGCATTTTCAAGACATACTTACAAATGGTGTATTCAAGTAAACCAACGACGTCGCATTGTCGTTGAACGCGCGTGCTAAACTATCGTCTTAATAGGGGCAATTGAACCTAGGGTCTGGATTCTGGATCTAACCCTTGACATTCGGATTCAGCAATTAAATGGAGAAACGGAGAGGTCCAACCTCATCTATTGCAGATAATGTTTGGGTTCATTTTTCTAAATTGCTCACCACTAGCTCACCACCCTCTGTGTTATTGATAATTCAGGCTCTTCAAGGTGAGGAGAGTTGAGTCGTTCGTTTCGATTACCTGGAAGTCCAGATTTCTGAGTAGCGCGTGTGCAACCTTGATCAAGGGAGTAAGTGAGGACTTGTTATCGACGAAAAGAATAGTCAAAAAATGTGTTTTTCCGTTGAGAACGGTAAATGGACAATGATCATCTTATACTTGTCGAACTAGGAACTCAACTTCTGGGGGCTCCCCCATAGCTCGTCGACATAATGATAATGCCTTGTGACTGCTTTGGAACTCGGAGAAAAAAGACATTCCCGGGACAGGTCTGTACAGATCTCTTACGTCGACATTCCCTGAGAGTCGCTTCACTTTGAGTAAGCTGGTCCTTGATCTAGGATGGTCAGGATGGTCAAGAAGTCCGCGTTCTGCGCAGGAAATAGCCTTTTTCATTCACAGTTTTACAACGAAGCATTTTAGACGGGTTCCTTGCCAACTTCCTAACATCTGCTATGTAGTTCAGTTTTGGTCAGGGGGTTGGCTGGCTAATGGAATATAAGATCAAGACGATATCTCCCAGAGTTCTCACTCGCACCGACCAACGATGCTCAACTACCGCAAGGTAAGCTCTGGTTACTTTCTAATCACCTACTTATTACTCAGCAATAAATATTGTAGCTTCTCAGCTACAGCACCCTCGCTTTCACACTTGCAATCCCTGTCGTTTGCCAGGCCAGCTGTTTTGAAAGTGATATCACTGGGAACTGCGTCCAGTTCGCCCCAACATTCTGCAACACAGTCGGGAATCTCGTGGTAATTAGTGACGCTCATAATAGAACAGTACCGACTGGATTCATTGTAGATCGGTGCGCAAAACACTGTCGCCTTTTGCTTCAATGCCCTCGGCAGCGAGCTTGGCACATACAAATGTAATTTTCCTTTATCGGCTCATAACGCTCCGCGCTGAATTGAGAATAATGAATCGCAGGCGACTTCACAATTTTTAATGAATTTCCTGGCCAGGATGGGAATCCTGCAGGTGTATCCAGCTGTAATACCGTGCTAACGAGTATCGCGGAGCTGTGTCCTGTGGTACGCTCTTTGTCTTTTCATGGTGTGTTTATCAATGTTGATCCAAAATTCATTTCTACAGGCTGGTGGCCAGGCGGCGGGCGGCGAGCACTTTGGGTTCACTATGGAGCTGACTGCAGGAGCCTGCCCAGAAAATGTAGTCAACGATTGAACATGGCTCTTTCTATTGATTTTTTGGTCTTCAATGGAATAGCCAAGAAAACCAAGGAGGTAATTGAATAACTAGCTTTCGAGATAACAGAATTGATTGGGTACAGTAAATGAGAGGGGTTCAATCTGGCTGAATTTGATTATTTGATATTGGCCGAGATAAAGACGAGCGTTCTCGAGAGCCATAAATGATAGTAGGTTGCATGAGATACCGTGGCTTCCGACAAACTATATATAAAAAATCAAGGCTCAAACCAGAAACAAACACGCTAACGTTAGAAATTGAACCCGCGAATTCAGATAAGAACGCCCCGAACTTGTGGACCGTCGAGTTGACAATGAGAAGACCAAGATATAGTTGTCAAGCCTAGATAAACATTCCCCCATCAACCATGGGTCTATTCTTCAGATTTATGGCCTGTGAGGGTCTACTACTATTCGACGGCATACGCCACTCGGCCTCTGCACCCCCGCCCAACAACGCCCTATGCACATCGACCATTGTGCTGTCATCCCACTGATACTGGTCTTCCGATAGATGCGAAAAGTCGGAATTTGCGAGAGTTTTTGGTGGAGGTGATGGGATGCGGGGAAAGGGAAGAAGAAGGAGGGTTGGTTGAGACTCGAAGGCGAATGCGGCATACGTCAAGACAGCAGCAGATGTTGTAGAATGGATGACATTCGGCGGAGCAAAGCGTTCAAAAGATGTTGCATTCCCAACGAATCTCACTGGAGCATCCTGGAATGCAATTGGTACATTGGAGACATATGTTGGTGCAGGGTACGTGTCTAGCATTATGATACGCGATGGATCTAGTTCATCGATTAGATGTTTTGCGTATGGATGCATCAGTGTGAGGGGTAGACGCGTGAAGGTTTCAGAGACGACGATGGTGCAGCGGGACCAAGAAGGCGTAAAGATTAAAGATACCTGGAAGCACTCGTGAACAAAAAGAACTGAAAATAAAGAAAGACTTACTTGTACGCCATCGACATAAATACCCCCACTCTGCTCTCCAAGCTTACACCCTTTTGCCCAGTATTTTCCCGCCTCTCCAAACGCGACAACTAGAGGTTGCTTTGGTTTTGCTTGAGAGATGATTTTGATTTCCGGTGTCGATACCTGTGCCGCTGCTTCACTTCGACTAGAAAGCGGGTTGTATTCATCTTCTTCATCCGATTCAACAGCGTATCTCGGTGGTGCTGTATCTGCAAGCGGATCGATATCCTGAGAGGTTTTTCCGTCAACTTGAGAATCTAAAGAGTGGAATGAAGTGCTTGACTGACCATGTTATTTGAAGGACGCGTCAGTGACGGCGCTTAGATCGACTGGCGCCTGTACTTATTTAATCACGTCTGAAATTTCGACCATAGACTCAAGTATATATATATATTCGAGCTCAGGTTCAAGCTCAAGCTCAAGACGCGGCAAGAATGGATATACATGGCAACCTACTCAGTACGTACCTATAAAGCAAATTTTTTTAAAATGAAGACAGCCCAAATGACTCGACTGCCAACAAACTGGTACGAGGGACTAAAACGTACGCAATCGTATCACTTCGCGTTATGCTATTATACATGATGAAAAACTCAGCAAACCACATACCGGAAAAATGACCCATCAATCTAGTACCTCTTGAGTTGACGACGGGCAAGTAACGAAAGCCGAAATGCGATGAGAGCCAAAGCCTGCCAGCTCACTAGAAATCCTTGCGTCAACTTCGTGCATCCGCCAGCATAGCGGAATACAAAGGCCCAAACCCGAATCCCCAAGTCCAGTAATACAACTCCCCGCATACTATGTTGGCTCGGTATTATCGATGGGGTTGTTGAGCGCTTCTCAAATATACCCGCAAAGCTAGAAAAGTACCACTGAAACAATGTACGCCGGGTGGATAACTGGTATATATGACCACTCAATCAATGGTGGGTGTGGGGTAATAGTACTAGGAGAAGCCGTTTTAGCGGAGTTGGCAATCAGCACTCTGAAGGACGCAGTGAAACATTCAACGAATCAAAACTGGCATTGGAATCGCTCGTTGTTACTGACAGAGTCTCTTTTCGGAAAGGACAAAAACCAATTGATTCCAAGCTTAAACTCAACGCTCAACTGTTGTCCCTGGGGCGTCCGACACTGAGGGGGGAACCAGGTTGCGGCCTAAACAATTTCGGAACATCGGTGCGGGCCCTTCCTTGTTTATTCGTTCGTTCATATATGCACGCACCTACCTGCCGCGATGTCACAGTAAGTACATGAGTAGAAGGCACCAACCTCGAAGAAGAATCATCTTCTAGTCACTGAGTCAGGAAAACGACACACTCCACATTTCCCCCCAAGGTATTTTGTGTCCTCGGGTCTCGCAATGTCAGAACCAAATCTCTATAGTCAAAGGGGAAACAAACTTCGCCAGAATCTGGTTACATCTCCCCTCGTTCCTCCTCATCGTACTTTCTCAAGCGTACTTCCGAAAGATACGGAAAGTCGGATTTCGAGAAGTAGGACATTCCGCCGAATTTGAAAGCGTCAAAGCATATTCGAATACGGGGTACGTACGTGGTAATACTAATACGCCCTGAATCCAGTTCATCGATGAGCAAAATATGTCTACACGCAAGTATGCCATGACAGAAAAATCCGGCTGGCGCCAACATATTACTTGATCAGGCGCCGTCAATGGTACCGAAACAAGCCAAGGTGGAGTAACAGAGGGCACTCTAGGTTCGTCGAGGAGTCGAAATCAAGTGTCGCATTTGGCGACTCGCCGGGTACATAGTGGAATCCCATCAGTCAGCACCTTATCTACTACGGCCGCCGGTGCTGGCGTAAATGCCCCATAATAAAGTTTTTGATGCTCACGAGTGCTTCCAGGTATGCCAAATCGTCTGCCTCGCTCCCCGCACCATTGACATTTCTGAAACCTTCACGCGTCTATCCACCACATTGATGCTTTCATATCGACTCCTACTTGCATGCAAATAACCAAGCAAGACTCAAGAATAACTGAAACAATCTACCATGATAACTATCTGCACCAAAATCGGCATTTCAATCAAAGGCCAACCCAAGGACTATTCAACTACTGTCAAGCTCAACTTCAGTGCCTGCGCGCAGCGAGGCGTTATACAAGATCGGTACAGCTTGGGGCCTTAACACGCAACATAAAAAGCTCAACGGTTGAACCCTGTTGAACCACATACCGAAATACGTTCGACTATACTCAGGAACATCGATATCAATTTCAACGCCGTTGTCCTTGACCTTGCCTAGAATGGTATAGCGCGCGCTCTGTATCGTGCAGATTCTACAATGAGGGAGTCCCAGACAACCAGTCTGTTCTGCTTTGAATGATAGCTCGGCAACTTTAATCCTTTTGCTGCCAGTGCAGTGTTTGGGTTGGACTAGGACAATAGACAACCTCCAAATGGATGTCAGTGATTTAAGATAGCCCATCAAGCATGACCGTGACACTAAGGCCTCAGGAAATTTCCGAATATTCACTAGTACCAAACTATTACTCCTACTACTCACATCAACGGGAACCAGCAACCCGGGGTCACTGTTGAAATTTGGGTGGTCGCTGTTGTGGCGAGTCTAGATAAACACAAAGTCAACATTCCTTTACTTGTATCACCGAAACGTGTTTACCCAGACGGAATGGAATATAGTGATGTCAACATTACAACTTTTGTGGCTTGTCCTCATCTCTTTGTTTCAAATGATTCCACGATTCCAAATGACTTGCCCTCGTCTTTGCTCATTTCGCCATGCATCTTATTTTACTTCAGCCCAACCAAAGTACTTAGGCGTAGATTGGAATTAATGTCACCGACCGGTTGCAATATCTTCTTTCATGGCGATACCGGGATACCTGGATTTTGATTATTTTTTCTAGTCACGGTCAAGATGGAGGTGAAGATACGCCGTACTGCTTCTGCCACGTTAACGTAAAACAGTAAACGACCCAGACAGGCACAATATCAATCTACGTATTCTCATAAACATGTACTAACTGGGACTGTTGACTCCTAAAGTTAGAGTTGTTTTAGCATCCGATCGAGGTTCCCGTTCATCATGGGATCTGGCTAGCTTGATACTACTGTCCATCTGTGGTACTGTGTATGAAATTTCTACCTCTGCTATTCAAAGTTGTCTACATTTGTTCCCCTGGCTGCTGTTTGGGGGGGGGGGGCTTGAGGTCCGTCCTCTCATATGAATTCAGGGTGTGTTTATGCACAGGGTTTTTTTTTTTTTTGGTCAGTGCCGTATGTATTTAAGGTCGAAAAACACACCACAAATAGGACATAATTCCTACCATGATTTCACTTCTGACTTTACCAGGAATTGCAGCTCTGGCTCTGGCTGTATCTCTGCTCTATTTCCTTCTGCGTCCCCAGCCCAAGCTTGCTTTACCCTACCCTCCAGGTCCTAAATCTGCCAACCTGCCTACTCTCGATGCCTGGATCAGATATCAGGAGTGGGGAACAGAATATGGTGTGTCTGCACCACACAGTTGCGCGAGGCTGATTCTCAAAATGATATTTTTCTCAGGGGATTTCATCTATATTCGTGCCAAGAACATGCTCATTACGAACAGTGCTCAAGTGGCTGTAGATTTACTGGACAAGCGTGCGCGCATTTACTCAGACCGAGAAACTACTGTTTCAGCACAACTGTGAGTACTATGTGTTACTATGTGTAGTCTCAGTTTTGTTTTGCTCAGCTGTTTCAAGGTGCGAGGCCGATCGTATACTTGGACTACAGGTGAACCATACAAACTGTCCATCGATTTACTTTACTTATGAAACATCTGTTTATAGCGATATGCCGACAGATGGCGGAAGAATAGGAGGTTTTTTCACCAATCTTTCAATCAAACCGCCTGCACTCGCTTTTATCCGATGCAATATGCGAAAATCAACGATTTTCTGCATAAATTGACAGTTGCACCAGAACAGTTTACACAACACACCATGATGTATGTCTAACTACTCCTACATATCTACTACTTAGTAATCTTCCCTACTGTGTAGACTCTCTCAGAGTCTCATGTACGCTTCATTATATGGACTGGACATCAGCAGCGGGGATCCTCTTCTACAGAAAGCCAGTGCAACCATGCATACATTTGGTCAAATGATGTACACTGGCTTCCCCATCCTAGAACGATTTCCATGGCTGCGTTTCATGCCCTCCTCGTTCCCTGGTTGTGGGTTTAAACAAGCGGCAAAGGACTTCATCCAAAATTTGAACGACTTGAATGAAATCCCGTTTGATAGGGCAATGAATAACTTGGTGGACAAAGTTTTTGAGTTCAGGCCGCCATTGTGTACTAAGCCAATTTTTATATAATCCAGAAATCAGGTGTTGGTACCTCCCTTATTGCTGAACTGGCTCTTGAAAGACCAGCAGATCTCGATATGATCAAGACGATGGGTACTGTTGGCTTTGGAGGTAATGACCCGACATGTTTATGTATGCATGTACTGATTAAACAAACGTCTACTAGCTGCCTCGGATACTGTATGTTCCACCCGAATACTTACGATTTCCGAAACTCATTCACTGTCAAACAGACAATGTCTGCCATCAGTTCCTTCCTCCTCGTCATGACCCTCTATCCCAAGGTTCAGGCTAAAGCACAAGCTGAGATTGATCGCGTTATTGGGAGAGATCGATTGCCTACATTCGAGGACCGTCGGTCTCTTCCTTATATCGAAGCAATCTACCGTGAAGTAATGCGCTTGCACCCACCCCTCCCCCTTGGTATGGAACTCTCATTCAAAGTGACTAGTTGTTCTTAAGATTTGTACATTTAGGGGAGAACCATGTTTCGAGCGAGGATGATTTTTACAGAGGTTACCATATTCCCAAAGGTTTGACTATTTGAGTTCCTCCGATGCTATCTTCTTTCACTATCATTTGTTTAGGATGTGTGATCCTTCCCAATATTTGGTTAGTAAGATTATACGCTCTTTCCTGAAGCTTGTCAACTGAAACGAATTCCTAGGGCTATGAATCGAGACCCCAATGTGTACTCTGAGCCTGATGAGTTTATCCCTGAACGTTTCTTGAACTCGCCAGATGGGCCATTTACAAGTATCAATGACATCCATGCCTATGGATTTGGACGAAGGTTGGTTAATTGATGTTCAACTGTGTTCCACCATACTGAAATTGTGTTTCAATACCTTACAGAGTCTGTGTAGGCCGCTACGTCGCTGATAATACGGTGTGGCTTACTATAGCATCTGTCCTGGCCACGCTCGATCTACGCAAGGCCAAGGATGATGAGGGCAGGGAAATTCATATTTCCGGAGAGTTTACTCCGCACTTTTTCCGGTACGCAAACTCTTTTGTGCTTCTCTGTTGATTTAACGCGCGCGCTCTGCCTTGATTCCAGCCACCCCAAGCCATACCAATCTTGTATTAGGCCTCGCGACTCGCAAGCGCTGGAATTGATTCAATTGGTAGCTACTGAATTAAAATAATATATCTGTACATACATACATAGTGCTGTAACCTGTAAGTAGTAGTAGTATCATGTAGTTAAGTACTATCGAACATTCGAAGTACAAAGGACTATTGTGACGTAATTGTGTATACAATGATTGGGCGCTTATTTCCTATTGTAGCTCAACGTTCATTGTTCTTCGCGAGACTTATAAGTAATTAAGTGAGCTGAGCTTTTTCTACTTCCACCCTTGAGCGCTCTAGTGTCGCACTCTCCTTTTCTTTTTATTTGCTTGGCTGAGCCTAAATATGCAAACTACTGTCCTTTTGTTGTCGCTCTTTTCTCTCTCTTACGCACTTCCAGTTCCATGGAAGAACGATTCTTTTTCACGGATTTTTTCAAGAACAACTGTTACGAATGCAACGGCGTCCACGACATCCAATAAATACGTAGTTGCTCACCACATGGTTGGAAACACTTTTCCATACACTTCACAAAACTGGCTCAATGATATCATCCTCGCCCATGCTTCTGGTATTGACGGTTTTGCTCTGAACATGGGTAGTGACTCATGGCAACCTGCAAGAGTGGCCGATGCGTGCGTTGCCTCAATCATCTCTATTTTTCCGTTATCTGACATTAGACCTTTGTAGATACGCTGCTGCTCAAAACTCGTCCCTCAACTTCAAGATGTTCCTTTCTCTGGACATGTCGTACGTACGCTGTTCTCTCTATATATGAAAGTAGTCAATCGTCTCTGCCAGTGTTCTTCCTTGCACATCTAACGACGATGCTGCGTCTTTACGCTCCCTAGTTTCCACATACCTCTCACACCCTAATCAATTGCTATACTCCCGTAAATCTTCTACTCAACTACCGCTTGTGTCGACCTTTGCCGGGGAATCGTGTCAATTCGGTCAAAGCTCGGTCGCAGAGGGATGGAGTACTCAGTTTGCGCAACATCCCGAGTTGAAAGGGAAAATCACCTTCGTACCATCATTCTTTGTCGCCCCTGCTCAAATGTCCGAGTTCCATGATATTGTTGATGGAACGTTCAATGTAAGTAGCTTCCTTGAGCTTATATTGTTTCCACTAACCAACTTACAGTGGAATGGCGGATGGCCAGTTAAGCTGACGACCGACTCCACCGGATCGTCTGCGACGTCGCTCTCTTCATCTTTAAAGGGCCTTCTCGGGGTCAGCACTACAACCAACCCAATTGGTTCGCTATCTGATCTTCTTGGAAACTCGAACAGCGAGGCATCTTCCTCGTCGGTCACTTCCGGAGTATCTAGCCTCGAAGACGCTTTGAGCGGTTTCATTGGTTCATCTGACTCTGACAGTCAATTTATCAACGCTCTTTCGGCGAATTCGACATCGGACAATGTCTATATTGCTGCAGTCAGTCCCTGGTTCTTCACCCATTTTGGCCAAAATTCCTTCAACAAGAACGCGAGTTGAATTCTTCGTCATACGGCTGAAAGTACCGACTGACATCTCGCTCCTTAGTTTCTCTATCTTGCGGACCAGCATCTCTACTCCAAACGCTGGGAGTCCCTAATATCAGCCCAAGCACCTCTTGGAGACGATGCTGATCCAACGAATACAACATCAGCCCAACCAATCGCACCTCAAGTCGACATTGTTGAGCTGATAACATGGAACGATTATGGCGAGTCCCAGTCAGTACTAGCTCTTTTGCGTTGCTGCATCGTAACAAAACCTCATCACCACTGCTACTTTTCAGTTACCTTGGTCCCATTGAAGGAGCTCTCCCAGCTGGCAGTGAAGCATGGACAGACGGTATGAATCATACTGGTAAGTATATGTCGTAACCTCTCCCTTGGTGGTACTAACCTGGATGTATTTATATAGGATGGCTCTCTCTGACATCGTACTATGCCACAGCTTTCAAAACCGGGTCGTATCCTAACATTTCCTCAAGCGAGGAACGCCTTGTAATGTGGGCGCGTACCCACCCCGCATCCGCCAACGCAACTTCCGATGACATTGGTCCCGTGCTAGGCAGTGAATTGGTGAGTTTCCGACGTGCCTTTTTCTCTCCTAGGTCTGCTCACGCTCGATACAACTACTCAATCCAATAGGTCCTCGATGCCATTTGGGCTATCACCTTGCTTTCCGAACCCGCGAACGTCACACTGGAAATCATCCCTTCCTCAAACTCATCTTCTACAACTCCCCTTGCTTCCCAGACTTTTTCTGTTCCTGCCGGTATAAGCAAACTTACGATCCCCATCTCGGTCCCCGATTCTTTGGACAGTGTCAGCATGCAAGGTGCGGTTGAGCGTGGAGGAGATGTCGTTATGAAGTTGGATGCTGGGAGCCAAGGGTTCACTTTCGTTGCCCAACCTCAAACATTCAATTATAATGCCTGGGTCGGGTGCGTGGGTGGAGGATGTGTGGTTTGAATCTCTTATTCTTAATGTTCTTATCCCTGTAAAGTTGTATTGCTTACCCTCGAGTTTTCAGTAATGTATCCGTAGCACTTGGTCTACTGTTGTATAGTATAGTAACAACGCAATGTATTGTTTTGATTCTGCAAGGAAACACTGGCAGTAAAAAAGATCAACTATCATATCCATAAGTATCGTATTACAGATGGGTGAGTGTGGCATGAAATTTTCATAGCATAAGTATTGGGAGGTTCACATGCGATTGGCACACTGGGTACCAAACCCTAGCTAAATACCGGCTATCATAGGCTGACCTGTCGCCTTAAGAGACTGTGCTACAGTAGGACGGTAAGGAACGATGGATCGTATTCCCTTATATCGAGCATGGCCCGAAATCGCTTGAACAACGAGTCCAGAGTCAGTATTATCCTGTAACGTAATGGTCAAACACCCAAGAATACCCAAGACGGTTTGGATGTAGATATTAACTCACGGTAACGCATGCTGGGATCCATGTCTGAATTGGGCCCCTTGATGTATGTAGAGGGACTTGAGCAAACACCATGAGCTGTAAACAATAATTGAGTAGGAGAACGAAGGAGGGGGTCAACAGTAAGACGTACCGGGCTCTCCTTTTTATCAAACAAAGGTGCTATTTCTTTTCGGAAACAACTAAACTCGTTTTCCTTCCGATCTCCATTCCGGGGGTCAATGTAGGATACAAAGTAAACCCGTTCTGGCTCAGTAGGCTGCGCGCAAAAGTTGATGTCAAAAAAATTAACGGGAATGAGATGATTATTACCCTGTATTGGCGTAAGTGTGGCCGAGTGACTTGTCCATAGGCCCAATCTGTGTATGCGTTACTAGCATTGAGACGTCTAATACGCACAGTCTCTCCAATCTAAAAATTTTCGCGTCAGTTACAGAGTAATCAAGATCGAACTTGCGTTGACCTTAAAGTAATCGACGCCAGTAATCAGTCCTGGATCGCCGACCCCCGCGATACGAGCCATTTCCTCAGAATGGGCATGTGAGGAGGAGGAACTGTTTCGTGTCTGCGAGCTAGAGGACGATCGACGAGCGCCCGAATGATCCCTGAGGTCTGAGGGTGGAGTCTGAAGCTTCGGAGCATACCAAGGCTTGGGGCCAGACGAGTGGCTAGTAGGGTTCTGAGTGTATGCGGGGTGATAGGGACCAGGAGGATGAGCACTAGAAGTAGGCAAGACGTAGCCTTCCGGATACCATCTTTGGGCGCACATTGTACAGCTCAGGCGAGTGAGGGGAGATAAAATGTTGCATTTCCAGTAAAAATTCGAGAATTTATTGGTCTTTGCGCTGGTCAAAGCAGTGAGAAAGTCGAAATAAGACCACAAAGAGCGGACAAAGGAAAATGCAATTCCATAGCTAGTACTTAAACAATAGACGTTCGTGCAACAGTGGTCAAAATTTGAGCAGGGTACGGTTCCCGAGCAGGATCAGGTAGAAATCAAAAGTCTAGAGCTCAAGTATATACGCCGTCCGTCACACATTACATAAATTATAAGAAATTAGGTTTGCTTATCACCATGCCGCAATCCGGCTCTGGACTCGCCGCTTGCTACTTAGCTTTTCGGGTACACAGTCGTTAATATCCTTGTCTGAGCAATGGGATACTGGGGAATGACACCTTTTCATGCCAAAGAAGGAAGCCCCACTGCTCACTTCAATTGATCTCTCATTTTGGCACAAGAAGAGGAGCCCACCGATCCTGCCTGCAACCTGAGCATGAGGATAGGTGATAGGCTAAGACTCACCCAATGATTAGTAGTATAAAGACAACAACCAAGATGACAACTCCAGTGTCACAGCCGAAGGCAATACTACAGATGCTGAAATAAGTTGTGCTAGAAATCAGTCAGATAATTACTATTGAAGTACTAAGGCGAAAGTCACATAGCCCAAGCGGGGCCTTAATCACTCCCTGGCATCAAGGCCATGATAAAGAGGGTCCTATAAACTAAAGAATCTCTAGTGATCGAGTTTGTAACACCTCTTGCAATGGGTCTTACCCCTGTCATGTGGACTACTAGATATGTACCAATGTTTGATACCAATGATATATTGTGGTCGTTTAACACCAACTTTTCACAGACTTCGATGTTCATGATGGTCTTCCGAGTCAATAACTTGCCAATAACAATGCCAGAAACCCTCCAGGAGTGACCCCGACTCCCGCATCTGGATCCGCTTCGATGGGTGGTTCCAACCAAAGTCAAGGTAAGAACAGCAGTGTAGCTCTCAAAATATTAAGGATTGCCTCTGCCATGGCACTCAGCACATGATGTTGGTCTCTCCGCCGTAAACCTTTAATAGGGCGAGTCCTATATTATCTGATTGCACAGACAGTGATACTTTTGAAAGCCTCCCATTGCACCTGTTTGGCAGGCCAGCGCAAAGGTTGTGCAAAGGTGCCGCCCCGCTGAGTCTCCGCCATCCTCACTGACTATTCAAGGCGGGCGCCGAGCTTGAAGCCAGATTGCGGCATGGTTATAAACAAACCTAATTTCTTATAATTTATGTAATTGTGACGGACGGCGTATATATTTGAGCTCTAGACTTTTGATTTCTACCTGATCCTGCTCGGGAACCGTAGCAGGGGGGCATTGTTCTCTGTCGAAAGGTAGCTGCTTCTTTTTCCTTCAACAATGACCTACATCTGGGATCTCATTCGGATCTGAAAGTCGAGTTCGGGCCGTCGAACGGCGCCTAATTTTTCCCTGTTTACAAGTTTACAAGTTGATATTCATCTGTTCATGCACTCTTCTCGTTCTCTCCAAATTTTCAAGATCCAGAGGCGGCAACGATCTTCTTTCCAATTAAACTCGGGGTCACATAAAGAAAAAAGACGGAAAAGCACAGTTCAGTTGGAAGACAGTCGCTCATTTGAGGTACGTCGGTCTTGGTCTCAGCGCGTGGTTTTAGCTGAGTATAGAGTGGCAGGCGAAAACCTCAGCATGTTCGCATTTTTGCATGCAAAACAGAGTACCGGGACATCGTAATTACTCAACAAATATTAATATCGAATATCAAAGCAAATTCCTGCGTACTTTCTTACAAAAATCTGCGAATCAATCAGTGAATGAAAAAACTAATCTTTCCCTCCCCGATCATGACACCCAACACCTTTTGAAAAAGTCGCAAGAGGTATGAAGCTTTTCCACGTGTTCGGCGAGACTCTCATACCTTTGAACTATAGGTTATCCGCCTTTCCCCCATTGTGATACGGGCTCGGGAACATTCGCTACGTCGTGTTCAGCAGCACATATCTAGTCTCTATGGCCCGATGTTCAGGGTTCAACTTTTTGGTAGTACGCGATATGGAGTTTCCTTCCCAGATAGTGATTTGGATATGGTCATACTGGTATGCGCATCCTGAGACCACCCGGTTGATGTCTGACTCGTAACAGGATCCAAACCATCCAAAAGGAGCGCCCCAATCAGACTGTGTGTATACAAAGTGCTTTACCAACTCTTGCTACTAATATGACCTATCAGCAAAGCATCATATCAAGTACACAATACATGCCATATTGTCTCCTCTTTCTGAATCGTCTTAGGGCTTTAGCACAAAACCTTCGCAAAACAAATAATTTTGTTGACGTGTTTCCGATACCAAATGCCAAGGTTCTTTGTCTCCATTAGCAAATATCTTACTGATGACATAATGTCCACCAAGATTCCAATAGGCCAGTTTCTGCTAAAAAGTATGATGATTGAGTTGGATCCTTATCCTTTGCAGTTAAATTCAAGGATCGTGTAAACAACCTTATGATTGACCTCAATATTAATGACCGTGGAGGTGACGTGCTTACCGTTCTCTTTCTGAGCACCAGGATATACTCACCGTTGAAGAAGGTTTGGTCAACACACGACTAATCGAAGAATATTGTAATGTACTCCCGATTTTGCGTCCAATGTTGGCGTTTATCAAGTTATGGGCCAAGCCACTACAACTCAATAATTCTTCCATATCCCACGCAACATTTAGTAGCTATGCCTTTGCCCTAATGACTATCGCTGTTCTTCAAGTGCGTTTGTTATATTTAATGGATCAAATCCTTAATGACTCGTCATGGTACATGTAGAACATGGGACTATTACCGAATTTACACTACTGGGTCGACGGAAGCCCTTTGATCGAAGACTCAGAAATTCTCGATTCTAAAGGAAGGACCTATCTCGCCAAATTTCGTCGTATGGATCCGGATACTTGGCGGCCTATCGTCGGCTTCACATTAAAGGAAGCCTTGTATGCTTGGTTCAAGTGTGTATCTTACTACGTCTTAGCACTGACATATTCCTGACTTGTCTGTATACCTCCTCAGGTATTGGGGTACTGAATACCCCTATAGATACCCTCATGTCGTAGACGTCAAAATTGGCATTATGTCTAGACCGAACGATGCCTACTACACAACTGAACCCATCTCTGCGATGAGACGACGCACCAACAAATCCAAGCTCATACTAGTGGATCCTTTTGAACGCGACAGAGTACGTTCACTCGACCTCTAAACTCGTAGCCTCATAGTCACTTATGGTTCTTCGTGTCTCTTACACAGGTTATCACCGCGAATATCTCATCAGATTCAATGAACAAGTTTCGACAAGAATGTGGGATTATGATGAACCGACTTATACCTTCGAATACGAGTATACTGGACGCACGAATCACAGACGTAAGATTCCTTCGCCAGGGCGCATTTGAGAAGGAAAAAAGGAATCAAGGAGGAATACCATTCTTACCAAGAATCCTCCGCGGTAACGGAAAAATGGCGAAATTGGTCTTACCCAAACACACCCTTCTTCAAAAGAAAATCCAGGTCCGCCCTACCAAAAAGAATAGTGCAGATGATGGCGAGCCACGGCCGATGAAAGACACCATTGGATATGCTATACTTGATGAACCTCGGAATACGATTTGGGACATGGGACAGAGGAAAAGGGAAACTACGCGTCCATCCCAGCTGTCGCTCGAGCTTAAACAAAAAGAGCACAGCTATGAGAGCTAGTCTTCTTGAATCTTAGATCAAATAGTGTAGTTCAGACTCCCCAATTTTAATTCTTCAAAATTTTAGCCTGGTGAATATATCATAGTTCTGGAGTATGGGCGGGATTTGACCATGCAATGACTCTAGCTTGTTGTCTTTATAAATGTGTAGAACTCTACGGTTTTATTTAAGATTACAGGTAAAATAAAACATGCGGTAAGCGAGTTATATATAGTATTAACTAATAGTGGTAAAATATCCAGATATGCACCTGACCATAAAACGACCAAGTAGACCCGAGGGCCGTAAGAAAAGAACCCGGTAAATGATAAAAGGTAACCCGGTGGGCGAATTCTCCCACACTATATAGTCTAGACAAGTGTTTACATTGGTATATGTAAAATTAACAGCATCAGTATGCTGCCCATTTTGGAACGGGCGCCAGGAAAAAAATAGGACTGCCTCCTTATCATAAAAATGCTGCCAAGGGTGATGGGGGAGACAGTAAAATTGTGCTACCGCTTTGTCACCCTTGGGGAGGCAGCAAGATAATGCTGCCTCCCAGTCCTCCTTAGCAGCATAATAATGCTGTCAAGGGGATTGCAGAGACAGCAGAATAATGCTGCCTCCTCCCCCCCAGCTGTCTCATCTTCCTCAATGGCATAATAATGCTGTCAAGGGGATTGAGGAGACAGCAGAATAATGCTGCCCCCTTGACAGCAGTATTATGCTGTAGTTGTCTCATCTTCCTTGACGGCATAATAATACTGTCAAAGGGATTGGGGAGACAGCACTATTAAGCAGTCAAGCTGGGAAGGAAAGCAATGGTTCCTCCTCATACGATAATACCCTTTGACAGCATAATACTGCTCTCAGGAAGAGGCAGCGAAATAATGCTGCCCGCTACTTCTCCTTAGCGGCATAATAATGCTGTCAAGGGAACAGCAGATCAATGTCTGACATGTCTCGCTTGACAGCATTATTATGCAGTGGAGCTAGGGAGAAAAGGAACAGATTCTCCTTGTACCCCTTGACAGCATAATAGTGCTCTCAGGGGATTTGAGAGGCAGAAAAATGATGCTGCCTCCTGCTCCTCCTTGGTGGCATAATAATGCTGTCAAGCGCATTGGAAGACAGAAAAATACTGCTACCTTCTCATTCTCCCTGGCAGCGTTATGATGCAGTCACGCTGGGAGACAGCAGAATAATACTTTCTCCCAGCTGATTATTTTTTGGCTGGCCAAAGCGCCTTAATTTCTGCCATTTCCTTGATGGCATAATCATGCTCTCAAGGGTGATGGAACAGCAAAATAATGCTGCGTTCTCATTCCCCTTGACAGCATTATTATGCTGCCAACTTGGTTTGATCAGAGTAAGGAAATTTTAATCGGATCTACTCCCAGGATAGTAATCAAAGGGCTTGGGACAGCTGAACCTCCTCCGTTGTAGTACTTACATCTGCCTTGTGTGTCTGCACTCATAATACACAGCCACATACAGCCACATTGCAAATTTTTGCTTAAACTAGGCATCTTCAGGCAGCTGGGCCAACGGATAAGGATTACAATATGGTTTATTAATGTGCACCTCTCATGCCTGACACTTGTGAGCTTCCATCGCGTCCAACTTTTGTGCCCAGTCCTGGAGCTGTTCCTCATCCAGATCGGCCCATGCTTTCTCCATTCTAGCCTGGATTTTTTCCTCTTCAGCCTTTGCCTTCCTCTCCTTTCTCTCAAGTTCCCAGATGCATACTTTCTTCTCATAGAGGCGTTGATTTTGTGGAGAAGTGGAATCCCGCAAACCTAATAGATAGCGTGGTCGGACATTCCGGGGAGAATATTCATTTTGAGCACCATGCTGTTCGACATGCTTCCTATTTTAACTGTGAGACCACTGTGGACTATTGAACAAATCATTCATACACACTTTTGATGGGCAAGTTGCGCTTTGTCCAGAATAATGTCATGATGACTATGGATCCATGAGTAAACAAAACAAGAAATTGACGAGTGGCCACAGAATCAATCATGAAGCAGAATTGGAGAATAGCATACCAAATATAACTGACGCGAGAATAGTCCTTTTGGATGGCCTTTGCTTCTTTTGATTGTGCTTCAGACTGCTCAGCGCATTTCCTGCAAACATGTTGATAATTTATTAGAAGAGATGGATATAGACTTACCTTGCCATACGTTCCCGAGCCTTTCGATTATATTCCTCTGCATTTCTAATGTACAGATCATATGGAATCGGTACTCATCAATGAATAATACTTCCTACACACCTGTGGCGATAATCTTTGGAGGCCGCAGCGCTCTTGAGCTGTTTTTCACGTTTAGCCATATTCTTTCTGGAGCTCATGTCTATAAATGAATGCTCCTATGAGCTGTCCATTATATTAAAAGAAATATGTGAGGACATACTTGAGTTCAGGGGGAGGATGCGGAAAACGAGTGATGGTTCAGAGTCAAGTTAGTACTGCAACGTAATCACACTTAATTCTTAATTTCGAGTTCGTCATTTGTGCATTATTTCATTTATTAGCTCTTTCTTTTGGATCTCAATGACATCAAAATGTAGAGAACATGTATGAATTATGCATAGCATACAGAAAGTAATATTTGTGAGACATCCAGCCTTGAGGAATTCAGATGACAGTCAAAACTAGTACTACAACTACATATTGGCACTGCATAGACGGTCCAGTTCCATCTCCTCTTCCTTGCATCGCAGAAAACTTTCAAATTCAAATATATATCAGCACACACATCTTCCATAAATTTACAATTGGCCTTCGCGAAATCGATGGCTTCCAGTGTGGCAATGTGTTGGTGAGTGTTGGCGAGTGTTGGCGACTTTGTTGGCGATGCAGAAATTAGTGTTCGTGATATGTTGGCCATGTGAAATCCACTAGAACTTAGGAAGTGGAAGAGTGTGGATGGGAAATTGCCCAATGCGGTTTAATTTGAGGGCCAGACTGAGATTGTATGTTTCATTATCTGGTATGGTAATCTACTTTTTCGCTGAGTACCGGCTACCTGAAACAATTTACCAGAGTATGTATTGAACCTCCACCTACTCGGGAAGTAACTCGGGAAGTATCTCAGCCTTCCTCAACCCTCCTCAGCTTTTCAAGTGGTCAATGCTGTCTGACTACAATATACAGATAATTAAGGTATGAAGTGGTTAACAGTCCCATTAAGGAACAGCCAACCCTTGTGTGGTGTGCACACCACGAATGTATGACATCGGCAATTAGGGCTGCTCAATTCCACTCGCCCTGTCACTCACAAGTGAAATCAAATGCGAGCTGATATGATGAGAAACAAGGGCTCCTGGACCCAGCCTGATCCTGACATAATTAATGAGCTGTTTTACGGAGGCGACGGAAGGGGGTGGGCTGTTCTGAGGCGAGCAACCAGAGCTCTACCCTGTTCTACCGGACACAAGACCCTGTTGAGATCAAACGGCACTACCGGCTTGCGTTTGATTTCACTCATGAGTGACTTGTGAGTGACATGGCGAGTGGAATTGAGCAGCCCTATTGGCAATCTGTTCATTCACTACAGTTCACTTGGCTGTGTAGTCAAGAGTGACGGTAACTTAGTCACCGTAACGGGTCCCCACGGGGTCAAAAAATCACACCTGTAGATCCTGCAGTAGCGGGTACAGGTTTCCCCGTGACCGTATTCATTGACACATACTGTATAATCAATTGGTTGGGCGCCTGAATTGGGATATCAGGCTAAATGTTGAAGATTTGGGCTGATAGACCATAATCAGGCGCTCAGATGACCTATTGCCAAAATAATTCTGCCAAGGGCATTAGATTTAGGGAGACAGCAAAATAATACTGCCTCCTCCTCCCTCTTGACAGGACTATTCTGCTGCCAGGGGTGCTGTGGAGACAATAGCGTACTGCTGCCACCTTGTTCCTCAAATAATTCTATTCTGCTGTCTCAGCAACACCTTTGGCAGAATTATTCTGCTGCCAAGGGCATTAGGGAGACAGCAAAGTAATGCTGCCTCCTCCCCCCTTGACAGGATTATTCTGCTGTCAAATGTGCTGGGGAGACAGCAGAATACTGCTACACCATAATGCTGTCAAGGGGGACAAGAAGGCAGCATTATTTTGCTATCTCCTCAGTCCTCTTGACAGCATTATTGTGCTGCCTTTCAAATCCTTGAGGGGACTATGATGCTGTCAAGGCTAAGAGGATCCTTTGCTCCCTGGGTCAACTGCATAATAATGCTGTAAAGGGCATTGGGGAGATAGCAGAATACTGCTATCTCCCATCTCGCTTGGCAGCAGTATCTTGCTAAGTTTCAAATTCCCCTGAGAGCACTATTATGCAGCCAAAGGAATTATCCCTTTTCTCCCCAGCTCGACGGCATAATAATGCTGTCAAGCAAGATGGGGAAGCAGCATTATTCTGCTGTCTCCTCAATGCCCTTGACAGCATTATTGTGCCGCCAAGCCTGAGGAGTATGAGGTAGCATTATCTTGCTGCCCTTGAAATTCCCTCTTTGAGGGGACAGCAAAATAATGCTGTCATGGGCACTGAGGTGATAGCACAATTTTGCTGTCTCCCCAGTCTATCTATCGATGTTTCCCTTGGCAGCATTTTTATGCCATCAAGGGGATGAGGAGGCAGTAGTATTATTTTCCTGGCGCCCGTTCCAAACTGGGCAGCATACTGATGCTGCAAAAAATTATATATATCAAAATGTAATCTGCTAGTCGAGACACAGCATGGAATTGCTGGTCCAGCAGCCTCAATCTACATATACCAATGTAAACGCTTGTCTAGACTACATAGTGTGGGAGAATTTGCCCACTGGGTTACTTTTTATCATTTACCGGGTTCTTTTCTTACGGCTCTCGGGTCTACTTGGTCGGTTTATCGTCTGGCACATAGGCCAAAATATCTGGAAGATGCTCAGGTTCAAGTCAAGCCACCTAGGTCAGGCCCCAGTTATCGACCGCATAAGTGACATTTTGTTCAACCGAAAGGGACGTAGGAGTCATTAGGAAGTAGTGTATACAAGAAAAATGTACATGTACGTGTACAATGGACAACAGACGTGATAAATTAAGAAGGAAGATCTAACACAGCGACCATAATCAACGCCTATCATCATCTCCGGGCCCTCCTCCTCTCCCCCACGGCCTCTTCCTCTTCCTGGTTCTGATTATTATACAACATAGAGCTCGACCGATTAGTCGTCCGCTCCACCATAGACGTCCCGTCTTCAAATTTGGTTCGGAAGAGCACATTCGCATTGGAAAACAAACCGTCTTTCAACGACACGACGATAAACTGGGCTTTTGAGAACCGTGTGCGGATGATGTGACCGATGTGTTGTGTGTGCGACAAGTCCAACGCTGCATCGATCTCATCGAGGATGTATAGCGGGGCAGGTTTGAATTGGAGGAGAGCCATGATCAATGATAATGCGATGAGAGACCTGAGGCGAGAGTTGAGCATCGGTAGTGAGGAATGAAAGAGAGCGCTCGCTTACCGTTGTCCCCCACTCAGTTCAGTCAAACTCTGTTTCCAGATTGACCCTAAACGCACCTTGACCTCTAGGCCATCCATGAGATCGCGGCCCTCTGGGGGCTCTAGTTTCGCGAAATTACCGGGAAGGAGCTCTCCAAATATTTGACCAAAATCCCTATTTTGATGGACATGAGTTTCATCGAAATCACTCGAGGTGAAAGCAGCTTACACAGTGACTTTCTTCCAGGTTGTTTGTAAGGCGTCGCGCTTGTACTGGTCGAGCTCACCAATCGTTGCTTCGATCTTCTGCTTGTCCTGTTTCACAGTCGAAAGGTTCTTTTTCAGGTCCGTCTCTCGCTTCTCAACGCTACGCTATATGTTAAGCACCATACCGATACCAGAGAAAGATCGAAGGAACTTACTCGTCGATCATATTGATGACCTTCGGGTTGATCTTCTTCTTTTTCGCTTTTTGAGATTTAGTCAACTCTTCTAGTCGTTTCTTCATCTCTTCGCGATTCATGCTGCTAAAGTGATATATGGTGTTTGCGTTCCCGAACATTCTAAAACCGAATGATATGTCAACAAGCGATGATTGACGCAAAGTTAAAAATCACTTGCTTTTTCTCTTCAGCTATCCATTCGTGCTGCTGCTCAAGCCCTTCGACCCTCTTACCGTAATCTTCCTTTTTCTTCTTCAGTTCAGCCTCCGTTTCCTCAAACTCGGTCACTTTCGCGTTCAGCTCGGCAATCGACTTTTTTTTATCCTTCATCAACTTCTCGAGGGCTTTGAGTTCGTTGTCGAAACGGCTGAGTGCAGCGCGCTCCTCATTGAGTGACTTAGTAACTCGGTCGTAGTCGGCCTAACCCGCAGCGTGATAAGTAGAACACATAGCGATTGACGTATCTAGACTCACCTGGCAGCTCTGATATTCCTTTTCAATCTTCTGCAGTTGATTTTTCGACTTTTCAATGGCGGCTTTGACTTCTTCCACGGTTCTCCTGGCTGATGCGATTTCGTTCTCGCATTGCTCTGATAGGATACTTGAACGTTATTTAGAGGGATTAGGTAGGCTTCAGTACGTACCAAGCTCTAAAGCAGCAGTTTGGTGTTCTTTCTGCTTCGTTTTGACAACAACGGCTTGTTTTTGTACGGCCGCTTTCTGTTTCGAGATGTTCGCCTACAACGACTAGTTAATATTTCGCTTGGACAAAAACGAAAACAAGCCAACTTTAAGTTCCTCGATCTTGCCGTCCTTGTTATTCTTGAACTCCTCCATGTCTTTCTGGAGTTTCTTGCATTCCGCATCGTTGTCTTTTTGCTTCTTCTTTGCGTCTTGAACAGCAGCAGTAAGAGAGGTGATAGCCTCTTTCAAGGAATCGACTTGTGCGCGGAGCTGTGAATTCGTCAGTGATATCTTTATACGAGAGAGAAAGCCAAGTTACTCTTTCAGCGTTACTCTCCCCGTTCTGTTCTTCCGCCAGTTTCAGCTCGTGTTCCTTGATCTGCGCTTCCTTCGAAATCGTCTTATACGATTCCCTTTTCCGCCTCGATGAGTCACCGTTCCACTGTCTCTCGAACTCGGCTAAATTAGCCTCGGCCGTGGCCAATTTATCCTCAAGGTCCAACAGCTCCTGTACTTTGATAAGAATACCGCTTGAAGATGGTGCAGAGCCACCAGAAAGGGTTCCAGAGGGATCATAAACATCTCCTTGGAGTGTAACGGAGCGCTGGCCGACATCGAAAGTGACACGTTTGGCCGATTCGACGTCATCACAGACAAAGGTTCCTCCGAATACGTGTGCGACAGCGTTGTCGAGTTTTTCATCGTACTTGAGAAGGTCCAGGGCAGGGCGAGCTTTCCCTTGAGAGACCTGGGCTGCAGCACGGATTTTCTGTCAAGAGGGGTTAATCAATACACATTAAATATAAGCGACAGACATACATCTTCTCGAATCCGGAACGCCTTGATCTTGTTCAAAGGCAAGAAAGTAGTCCTCTTCTTTGTTACACCTTTAGCCATGAGAGCCTTGCCGACGTTCTCATCCCTGACGATGACATGATACAACCGATTACCAGCGGTGATCTCGAGGGCCGTAACTTTGTTGTAATCGTTCGGTTGGATGGCAATGAGGCGGCCAACGCAGCCTTTGACTGTTGTTTTGTCGAACCCGAAAGGAGCGTTATACTCGAAATCTAATCCGCCAACGTTCTGTCGAGCTCGGTCTCGTTGCTAGTAGTGGTATCAGTCAGAAACTCGAAACCTTCGATATCAAAAAACCTTACCTCTGTCAAAGTGCGCACTTCAGCTCTAAGCTCTGCTACACGAGCTTCACCTTCCTGTTCGGCCTCAGCAGTCCATCCACAGGCGGCTAGACGTTTCTGTGCATCGGCCAATGCCCTTCTGGTTGACTCCACACGCTTTTTTCCCTCTCCGGCGTCCTTTTCAACCTTCTTGAACTGAGCTTCTACACCCACGAGTTCCTTCTTACTCATCTCTAGCTTCATCCGAGCTTGTTCTTCTTCTGCAGCTCCCTGAGCAACCAGTGCGCGAGCGTCGGCAATCTGACCCATGTAACCCCCACCGGTGGCGCTGTTGTTGGCGTTCTTGGAGGAAAGGCCAGTAGTAAGAGTTTGAAGAAGTTCTTCGTTGGATGACAGTTTCCCTTGGATAGTGGCGTGTTCGGCTTTAATGGCGTTGTAATCGGCCTCTAGACTTTCAACCTCGGCTTTCTTCTGCTTCAACGCGTCTTCCGCCTAAAAGAAAGAAGGATGAGATTTTTGCATGCCCATAAAATGAAAAACTGTAAAAGCTTACCGTTTTGACCGCTTCTTCTGAAGTTTCAATCCTACCCTCGTCGTCCCGCATCGTCCCCCGCGTAAGCTCTTCCAGTGTGTGAAGCTTCACCCGTTCTTTGTCAATAGTAGCCTGCTCTTCCTCGAGTTTGCTGAGCTTTCCGCCGCGTTTCTTCTCGGCATCGCGCTGCTTCTGAACTTTCTCCGTCTCTTTTTCTGCCGACTCGATCTCCTTTGCACACTCTTCCGCCTCTTTCTTCGTGCTTTTCGCGTCCGCCTTGACCTGCTCGATCTCCCCTGCTGCATGTTCTACACCTCGGATAAGAGACTCATACTCCCATGCGGTCATCACGCGGTCCAGCTGCTCCAACTCCTTTTCCGACTTTTGATATTCCAGGAATGTACGTTTTTCCTCTCGAAGCTTGTTCAGCTTGGGAATTATCTCTTCATCGAGGACAGAGGTGATTTCCTGGACGCGCTTGTCTTTTTTGGCCATAGTTTTGATAGACTTCTCTTTCCGGTCTTCGAACATGCGAGTACCAGCTGCTTCTTCAACCATCCCGAGAATTTCTTGAGGGCGCATGTTAAGAACCTAGAGATCAGAGGTTATACACGAACGTTGTTTGGAGAATGGGCGGTGGTACCTTGGTAATACGACCTTGCATGATCACGAAATTGGGATTGTTGATGTTCAACTGGACCGACTGAAAGAGACTTTGCACGTCTTGCTGTGTGTGTTTGTGCCCATTGATAAGGTACTTGGAGACATTAGGCAAGCCAAACTGAAACAAGTCAGCAGAAAGTCGGTGAATAAACTAACGGTTCACGCACCTGTCTTGTAACCGTGATTTGTTTCCAATTCTCATAGGCGATGGGGCTTCTCTCTCTATCCGAGTTGTCGAATACAATAGTGACACTGGCTTTCGTAACTCCGGCCTGCCCTCGTTTGTAAATCAGGTCTGCTTGATTCGCTGCCCGCATCTAAACCAACGCAGGCGTCAGCCATCTGAAAACTAGAGAGATCGAGGACAATTACAGTAGACATATTTGTCAGCCCGAGCACAAAAGAGATAGCATCGAGAATATTGGATTTTCCCGTTCCATTGAGACCAGTAATGGCGTTGAAAGAAGGGTCCCAGCCTGTAATCTGCGTTCTAACTGGATAAGACTTGAAGCCTGTACAAGTAATAAGTTAAAAAAGCGTTATTGAAAAGTTTTATCGTCTTCTTTACCTTCAATAACGAGCTCCTCGATTCTCATCCTACGTGGTGTTGGTTCAGTTTAACGATTACCAACGTGATTATCACGTCGCGTCACTTAGCACGTGTAGTATTGGTGTGTGCTGGTGAGTCAGCAATGTGGCTGTGCCTCATTTCACCAGCCCAAGTCGTTCCTCATTAACATTGGTAACTCCTTACGATCCTGAGCGTTTACAACAGCTCGCTGCTAACGACGAGAATGGATTCACCTAGAACACTGAGGTCTCCTACAAAGAACCTGGTTTAAGGCAACTTGGTGGGTCGTATCTCTTCATCGTTAGACTGCAAATAATGTCGATACCCCATCTAAGACTGATCGGGTAGTGCAAGCGGATCCATTACTATCAAAACCTAAACCGCCACCCACAGTATACCTCTGAAGACTCATCGGCATCGCTCAGTGGCTGAGTTACTTTATATTGAATGTAGCTGGTACGAAACCGAACGAGTATGCAGTACCTTTTATCCGATACATATTCTTGTGAGAGTTCGCGGATGAAGGAAAGAACAATAGGATCTTAAATCTTCTGCTGGCCAAGTGCGCGATTGAAATATTGCATGCGCAGTAGTGGGGGAGCACTGAGTACCGTACGTACGGTACTGAGCAGTTTACCGACGTTGAATATTTAATATCACAAGCGAGCGTCGTACTATAGCTAATAGCAACTTGTCGCGTGATCTATTGGGATCTATTCAAGAGAAGCGATCTCAGCGAGGATGGACAAGCGGAAGACTTCTGCCAACGAGTTCGGGAATGAATAATCGCACAATCGAGCCGAAACGTCTAGGCCTAGGCTTAGCTTCAACGTTCAACGTTCAACTGTCCCCTTTTATTATAACTTACTCCAACTTCAGCGCGAAAACCGTGTCGATTTTCGATCTTTGTCGTGACCTCCCAGTACATCTTGCCCTACTATTTCCACTACTGCGATGAAAAAAAAATGAAAGAACGGAATCATTATAAGCCGCCCTTCCAGAGCCGACGGTCAAAACCTAAAGGAGGAAAAGGGCGGAGAAGGCGATGAAGACTCGGGAATGGACAATATTGCGTTTGTGATTCAGACGAGCAATCTGCGGATTGGGTGGCAGAGAGCGTGTTGAGCAAGGAAAAATCGAGGAAGGCGGCGACTGTCTTCTGCTAACGGACTACTTTGAACACGCCTCCCATCCGTCATCGATTGCGGTGTATCGATGTCGTTTATCGGTAAGCTGTCCACAGGATAGAGGTCTTCGTACTTCCCTCCAACTCATTCAGGATGGAAACGAAGACCTCCTCGCCGATGGCATGCAGGTTATGTAACTTCAGAAAACAACAAATGACATCCGAAGTCATATTGGAATGGAAAGCATACATGTATAGTTTCCAAGTCGTACTGGCGATAAGGATTACATCGACTGCACTGAGGAATAACTGAGCACGTTTGACGATAGTAGTGATAAGACAGATTCTGGCAGGCTGGCAATAGGGAAGATGACGAGCGGTTTTCACCTCGTTTCAATTTCTCCGTGTCTAACTCTTGAATTGCTTTCTTACTTTTTTGGTTGCTAGGATGGTTTGTTCAGAGTCCCTTCCTTGGTGCTGTCAAATAAGCTCAACGGACAGACGCTCGTATGTACATCACAGTGATTCACTCAAGATCCTCCGCAATGACATGATACATGGTTTTTTGTTCTCGAGGCTGTGGATTGGAAGCGAAAAATACATGCATGCATATAAAGTAGTTTAAGCCTTTGCTGCAGCCTTGGCGTCCTCTGCGGCAGCAACAGCGGGATTGACCTTCTTGCCATCCTTCCAGCGGACACGGGGTGGGGGTGCACGGTTACGACGTCCTTCACGCGAGCGGACACGAACAACTGGTTTGGATACAAACATTGTTAGAATATTATCATTCGAAGAAATGGTATCAAAACGCACCATGTGAATGGATAGCACACGAGACACAGTATGCAATTTTTATGTACAGTTTCGGCACAGCGTATTCTACGCACAGAAAGTTATAGATTGATATTTTCCTGATTGAAGCCAAAAGAAAACTCACCGGCGTAAACTGAAGCCTCACTGATATCCCTGACTGCTGCGCTCTCGACCATGTTCCTTACGGTGAATCTCTTTATGGCCTTGTCCTTGCCTACACATCGCGAGCAGTTGGAGCAACGCATGAAGGTGACATGGCCACGGCCCTTCTTGTTACGGCCGCCATTTCTTCTTTTCTTGGTCTGTTGAACGGGTCTCCATGAGCATACGAAAAAGTGATATTATTGCCAGAAAAGCGTAATCCAATCTCGTTTCGTTCAATCCAACCCAAAATCCTTCGAATTACATCCAAATTCTCTTGGAAACACATTGTGGGACGTCGAAACCGAGCAGCAGCTGAAGGCGATAAGAAACTTACCATTCTGGAATGTCGAGGGGGTTGTGAACGAAAACTTGGGCGACCTAGGCTTCAAAGCGATGAGAAAAGTCACCTGATATCGTTCCGGCCTGGTTCCGGCTGAGCCTGAGAAGACCACAGATTATCTTTTTTACTTCGTTACTTCTCGCGTCGGGTCTTATTATTATTGGACTGGATGCGAGTGCATCATGGCCAACAATGAATTTACTGAAATCAAATAATCCATTTGTCCCTACTCAAATGCATGAGTCCGCTACTAATCGAGAGCCAGATGCACATGAATGCGCCGTATCTCAAGGTCAAGAAGGCGACGGGCAAGGATCTCCCTGTAACGGTCCAGGGAACATGCAGCGTAAGTCGTTAATTCTGTTTTGTATTTCGCTTTGAGTCCTATTTTCTTTGAATTTCAAGGTTCTGAACAGCTCCCATTCCATCGTCTTGCTACAACCGTAAAGTCTGTTCTGGTCCCTTCACATCTCTTCCTTGGACCTCACTCGATCACCCATCACGCTCTCTGGATACACATCTGCAACAGCAACATGTACACCACTCATTCAATCTAAATTATTTTAATGTGACACCCGCCACTAGTACCGTGCCCAAATCGCATACCTCCGAGCTTGAAATAAAGTTTTCTTGTGGACTCTTTTAAGCGTATATCCCAAGGACTGACAAAATGGGCCAAAGCAAGCGTAAATCGTGCGTCCAGTATTAATGGCTGCAGGACCTAGGGCTGGAGGCCAAGCTTATGGCTCTATTCAACCACATCTACATTGCTGGATCTACAGGACTCGGTGTCTGCGGTTTTTCAGACCCCAACTAATTCTCTCAGAACTCAGCTGTATCAAAGAAATTCCCTAAGTATAGTGCTAGCAGAAACCGGGAGGAACACCCGCTTTAATTTCCAGCTCATCTATAGTCATCTGAAATCCCAAATGTTCTACTCAGATGGGAAGATGGAGGCTCAGTTTTTCGTTCCTCGATATGCACTACCATCTTCAGTACAACTTTCTGCTTCAGCATCTAATCCCCCCTTCAGAATATGACTCGGAATGCAATCTTAGATTGGGCACTGTGAAGCAAGTTGACAATGAAGCTGATGTCTTGATTGTCAAACGACTGTCAAACGAAGGCATAACATTCTCGCTGCTCGGTACAGAGCCAGGATACTCTTGCTCTAACATTCCAAGTCCTTTTTCTGATTGTTACTATAGTTGCAGTAAACCAACGGCAGCGTTGAACATTTGACCTCCAAGCCTCCCAACAAGTATCAATAGTCTCTGAGAGCGAGATTTGACTCAGATGAACCGCCGTCCACACTCGGGACCAAAAAGCTGCTATCTGCTCAACTATCGCGTTCTCTCATTCACCAGTTAGAGGCTGGTATGATTTGCTGATTTTATTTCTTATGTTACCTAGATGATAATTTATCATTTACCAAGGCTCAACTGTTGCAATACTTGCACTGCTGTTCCTCCCTATGAACCGTTATGCTCCAGCACTTGCAACTGTGATAGGGATTTTTTTCTCGCCTGTAATGTAAATACTATGGGCGTAGAATCAGTGGTAAGGCTACGTGGATTTGGAGCGGCTTTCGAGCATGAACCCACGCAGTTCCTTTATTTGACAATGTAAACAAAAACTGTCAGGAATGGATGCAGTGTCTACTTATGAAAAGTGAGACTGCAGCCACTCATTCTTTGCTCTTCTGGAGAACCTACCACTGGGGGCATTCCAGTCTATTGCCAGTACTTCAATTTTTTGCTTCCAAGATTCGTTTTGCTTTGATAGACAAACTATTTGAAGATATCAATTGGCAGTATCTACCACAGCTCTCCATATCTGGATCAAACATGTTCCTGCGCTCCTGTACACTCTGTTTAGAAGTTGAATCACTGCCAGGCGGATTAGGATTAGGATTGAGTTCTGCTGGATTTGGTTTTCAGCCGACTTGGCAATTTTTTTACACTGGCATGATGCTTACTGCATTCATCTCTGGTTTGTAGTCTTTATAGATCGAACTAGAACTCATGATTTTAAAATAAAATACAGAGATAAAATAAAACATGCGGTTAAATAGAATGATAATACTAGATACTACCAAGTCATTTAAGCGACAAGATCTGTGGTCTGCTCTATCAGTTGCCTGGCGCTATCGTCCCTCGGATTGATAGTAGTCATAAACGGAAGAGGATGGCTGGAGAGTAGTCAGCCTCCGTGATGACCTTATTCCGAGCGAACACGTACCATATCATCCCCGACGTAAAAGCTGCCTCAGTCTTGATAGGTCTTCCTTTTTCATCGTTTCCAGGCTTGATCTCAAAAACACTCAGGATACACGCGATGGATATCCATAGCTGACCCTCAGCCATGAACCTCCCAGGACAGATTCTCCGGCCGTAACCTTGCCATACAAGTAAGTAGTTGTTAAAAGAAATCGAAAATGTCATACCGAAAGCGACATAGACTGGATCCACGATGGCAGGGTCATTTGAGAGGAAGCGGTCGGGGTTGAAGGCCATTGGATCTGGATAGGTGGTCGGATCGTGAAGGATTGTCCTGAGAAGAGAGTAAGTAAAGAAGATTTACGATGGTGAAGTTTCATTCACCAACTGTTGCCGAGAACTAATGTCCCTGCGGGAATGCGATAGCCTCCAAATTCGTCCTCTTTGGTAGCCATGTGCGGAAGCCCTAGATTACAATTATAACGAAGTTCGCTCGGCTCAAGCATCACAAGATTCAGATACATTTATACTGACCTAGAGGTGCCACAGGATTCCAGCTAACGCGTGGATTTAAAACAGCAGAACCAGGAGTTGTGGAGTAGAATAACTCACCGAAGCACTTCCTTGACGATGGCGTCAATGTAAGGCAGAGAACCTCGGTCGCTGAAGTCAGGAAGTCTGCACGAGCCAATGACCGAGTCGAGTTCGCGTCTAGCTTTGATTTGAACCTCAGGATAGAGAACCATGGCGAGCATGAATGACGACAATGAAGACACGATCTACGATAGATATTAGTACGCGCTGAACTTGGGCGGAGACGCTTGATGATGTACACTTTCTGCTCCAGCTGTAATGCGATCAAACACAACGTCAATAACAGGTGTTATGAGTTACTCACCGGCATACGCTAATCCAGCACAGTTCCGGATGGTCTCTGTCTCCGTGGTGATAGAAGACTCGCTGAGATCCTTGCGGAGCTCAAGATCACTGAGGAGGTTTGAAACAAAACTTGGTGACGCTGTGCCAAGTTTCTACAATATAACAGTTGTGAACCCGCCGATATGAAACGGAACAAAGCAGACGGCGTACTACGGCATTCGTTACAGTTTGAAAAGGAGCGTTCCGCATTTGCAAGACAGACTTGCGCCAGAACGCGGCCTTCCGTTTGAATCCGGCGAAAGGCATCCAACTTGGGACATACTTCACTACGTAAGATGAGCACAAGTACTTGCGCACTCCGCAAAAAGATAAACGCACAAACAGGGAAAATATCAACGAAAAATGCTCCCGGATTAGCTGCCTTGGCCATCCCATCCAAAGCAGTCTCGGCGACAGTAATATAATGATCTTCCTCATCTTCAATTTCGATGCCGTAGGTGACGTTCATGATAATACTGGCAGAGTTACTAAGGGAAAAAAGGGAGAGAGAAAAGGAAATCGAAGAGATCACCAAGGAAAAGAAGGATTATATTAAAAGTGACGAGGAAAGGAAAGGAATGAGCTTACAATCTGAGATGGTTGATTAAATCCTCAGGATGGTGGAGCATTCGACGAACGAGTTTGTGCGCCTCCTTTAACTGAATCGGCCAGAAACTGGAGACAACCGAAGATTGAAACTGCCGGTGGAACATGGAACGGTGCATTTTCCAGCGGGGACCTAGAAATATGTTAAAGTAAGTACTTCCACGCGATAAGCGTAAGGCAACCCGCCATAAGGCATATGTCCAAAGCTCCAATCCCAACCCATCAGGTCGTTGATCATTGGTAACTCGTTACGATCCGAATAGTTGGCAGAGCGTTTTTCAAACAGCTCTTGTGCTGTAGCGTAGTTGTTAACGACGAGAATAGATTTGCCTAGAATACTGAGATAGGTGAGGTCTCCTACAAAGAACCCGGTTATATCCTGGTTCAAGGTAATGGTGGATGGACGTACCGTACTTCTTTGCCATCACATTATAACCTGCTGATTCCTTCTCTCGGGGGATGTCCTAGATAACAAGGGTCACCTACTAGGAACGAAGGGGGGAAGAGATGCGATGTACGAATAGATTACCAATGACAGGGGCAGGCTTGGGCCCAGGAGGAGTAGGCAACTGTGAGGTATGTGACCGCTGCCGTTGCATGTACAGATAGACCACAAATACACCAATTAAAACGAAAGCAATATTCGTCGTTGAGCCCAAAAATCCAGGGAGAACATTTGAAGCCATAGTTGAAGCCGAAGAATTTGCCGCACTGTAATGCTTCAGGAAGTCAAAACCCCAAACTGGAGTGGTTTTTGAAGGCAAGCCTCAAGGACATATGGTGCAAATAATATCGATACCGCATCCGAGACTGATCGGATAGTGGCAAGCGGATCCATTACTATCAAAACCCAAACCGCCACACACATAGTACACCTCTGGAGACTCGTCGTTCAGCGGCTGAAAAGTGATATTGAATCATGTAGTAGTACTAGTTGGCACAGAGCCGAACGATCTTATGCAGTGCCTTTTTGTCCGATGCGTCTTGTAAGAGTCCGAGAATGAAGGAAAGAACAATAGTATCTTGAATCTTCTGCTGGTTCCAAGATAGCTAAGTGCGCGATTGAAACATTTGCAGTAGAGGGGAGCGCTGAGCAGTTGACCGACATTGAACGTTAAACTCGAGCGACTATAGCCAGTAGAAACTCGTCGCAAAGTTCAGTGTGATCGATTGGGATCTAGCACTTTGCTTCAATAATCTCGGGGAGGATGGACAAGTGCACAGACCGGGGCGTCCCGGGAACGTTGATTCAAGCTGTCCCCTTAAAGTTACTCGCTCCAACTTGAGCGCGAAAACCGTGCCCATTTTCTATTTTTGATTTCTTTCGTAATGCCATCCGTCTTGCTTGTCATGCTGCTACGGTGCTACGGAAGAATGAAAGAACGGGGTGTTGGTTGCCCTTCCGAAGTCCAAGCCGGTCAAAATTGCAAGCGCTTCAATCCTCCTTTCTGCCATCACAGCTAGCCTAGCTAGCTGTGTAACTGTTTGGGAAGAGAATACCTCACAACATAGGTATTATCTCTGTCTCTCGTCCTCCAGGGTGGACCCAACGTCTAGTAGTGTGTTCGATGTTATGAATTCAACATAGTTACAGAGTCTGTTGTGGGAGCTTCAACCTGCTATTGGCTGCGTGTTGAAATGTACTATGCAGATTCAGAATGCTGTCGAAACAGCTTTCGGTTGGCACTAACCGTTCAGTCACCTGGTGTTGTCACTGAAGTTGAATACATAAAGTCTCCTACATACTTCAGACCCCAGCACTAGTCTCTAGCTCTTTCCCCTTTGCCGCCATGTCGCTAAAGCTTTATCGGCGCCGAAATGGCTTTGAAGCTTCACTGAATAATACTTACTGTGACGACCACGGTAACGTATTTTATACGGTGAACACGCCTATGAAACCAATAACGAAGAGAGTTACGACTATCTCCAAGCCTTTTGATATAACAACAGGTACTTGATCCTCGCCTATCCCCTCAAGAACTGGAAGGACTTAAGGCTTCCATTTCTAGGTATCGACGAGAACGCAGCGCTGGTTCTTCCAGTCTCACTGAGAAGATCTGCTGGCAGCGACCAGGAAGAGCGTGATACCGACTCCCCATCCACATCCTTATCACGTCGAGGATCGGACGCCTCTAGAAACGGCCCCGCCTTTATTTACATTGCTCAAATCGAATATAACACAAAGACGAGTTCAAAAATCCGATTTTCAACTGATCAACATACGAAGGAAGTGGAGGCCAAGACCTTTTTCAGGAAGGAAAGAAAGAGTGTTTGGGTTCCGAGGTGAATATTGAATTGTTATCATTTTGACTTGGTTCGAAACGTAACTGACCTCCCTTAGAGATCGAATATTCACTGGTGAAGACGGCAAAGAATACAGATGGCATCCTACTACCAAACTTACCGAAGTACGGTGTGTGTGTTGCATCTTTGAATGCGGAGCCTTACGCACGTTTTCCTTTCTTTTTAGTTGACTTCGAATGATGATCCAAGAACGCCAATTGCTACATATTACCGAGACACTGCATTGACGAAGGTAGAAAACGGCTACTTGGAAATCTTTCCTGAAGGCCAGCATATGGCGGATGAGATATTCGTGACCTTTATATATGTCGAACGACTCCGCACAAATACGGAGAGAGCACAGCGAGAATGAATGTATGTACCTCGTGGGGGGGCTGTTTCATCCTATAATTTATACTTACTAGTAGTGTATGTTGAACCGAGTTGCGAGGTTTTATCTTATGATAGTTAATTACTGTAGCAGTACTGTAGCGCAGTGATAGTGGCGTATCAACGAGAAGTGTTTTGGTATCAATAGGTGGACGCTGGGTGGACGTTTACACCTCCAAGCACCATTCTTGCACGTATTTACTTCGTCAACAGCAGCGTTAAATTCACCCTATCAAATTTGAACGATGATTCCAGAGACGATCCCTCTCCCAAGCCTCTCAATTTCTCCGAGAACACCCTGGTCATTCAATACCACCATATCTTTGTCTTTACCCTTCTTCGTTGCCGATTCCGGCTCCTAGAAGGCGATGATACACACAAGGAAATTTAACAGAGAAGGTAATAACAAGCTCACCCGAGACTCCGCTGAGCTACAGAAAGAGAATGCACCTATAACCCTGAATGGTCTGGGTTCTTTTAGTGAAGGATCCCAGACGATACCAAATCGGTCTCCACCAAAGTAATCATGGAAGATACGAAAGGTGTCCTGGTATGTATGCTAGAAATATATCGTTCATTCGGTAAGCTCGAAACAATAAAGAAAGCAACGCACCTGCAGATCCTGGTACAGATATTGAGCAGGTCAAAACCAGGTCGAGCGAGTGAGTTCGCGTCATTCTTATGGTACTTTGATAGGTTTGATTCGTCCAGGACGACATTCTGATGATACCTCGGGATCACCGTAGGATTCAACTTGATGACGACGTTATAGTCCTCAGTGGGATGGTCGAATATAGACTAGGGACGTTCAGATAAAAAAACTTGAAGAATATAAGGTGGCTTACCATCACTGAACCTTTTCCACTCGTTTCCATATCCTGTAGGCATTTCCACGTAGCCTGGGCCAGAGCTTGAACTCGACGAGCAACAACCGCATCCGGTCCATGCATCGTCCAAATGGCGCCTTCCTCGTCCATTCTGGTTTGAACTCTCCATACACCCGTACTGGCAGCAGTAACCGCTTTGGGCTGCTTGGAAACCAGTGCCGAGGACCCATAAAGCGGCACAAAAAGGCCGTTTTCCCACTTCCACTCCTTCAGAAACCGAATCAAAGAAGCGAATCCACGCTCTTTACTCCCCGGTACTGCCGTCCGATTCAGAGCATCACGCTCATCGTCTACTTCTACATCCCACCCATCACTGACGAAGAACTGCGCACAAAGAAGTTCGATAACCTCTTCTGAAATATGTCCCCTCAAAAGCCAATGTGATGCGAACCAGCGTTTGGCCAAACGGACGCTACCTGCAAAGGCAGGAAACTGATGGCAAAGTTTCGCTATCGCACGATGATGCTGGGGGGAATGAACAAAGAGTCGAGTGTATGATTCTCGCGCACGAATAGCGTCGTGATATTCCTTCCCCTGCCTAGCTTCCTTCGATTTTTTCGCCGCTACATGCGGCAGTCCCGAGGTGTTGTTGATGATGCGGTCAAGCAAAGTCGCTTCTCGGTCATGCCATACGCGGCCAGAGAATGCCCATCCTTCGGCATTGACTACTTCCAGCCTCGCCACGTCCAGGATGTCCGAGTCCGCCAGGCCGTTTCCAACGACAACGCCGGCCTTCAGCGCAGGGTCGTTCTTCATCAAACCCATTGCAATCCTCTCCAAAAACGCCAATTTGACCTTTTGAATCGCCTTTAGATCGTCCGGCCAACTCGCAGATTTCTCGAATTCGATTACAAAGTCGATGGGATAAACATATCGAGCGTTTGAGGGGAGTACCGACGCAATCGAGGACGGAAGAGGAACGGGGCTGAAGACACTTGTGTACCGTAACGAGTCTGAAGCAGCACTGATATTCATTACCGAGAGAGGCAATAAGTTTTCATCGTTTGAGAGCGCTTTAATGGCCTTAACAAGACCATCGAAAGCTCCTAATGCCCCCTTGGTTCCCATAGACAATCCAGAGCCGACGTAATAACGAGATACCGACTCGGGGAGCCTTACAAGCCCGTCAAAAGACGTTTGCCAGGTATGCACCGCCTCGCCTGAGATATTAAAATGGCGCTGGAGAATATGCTTGAGGATTCTTGTAGGAACATGGGCCTTTTCATCGATCGTTTGAACATCCCAGACGACACTTTCGACTATGCTTCCATCTTTGAAGCGACGGAGCTCGGCTTTATCGCCCCAAAAGTCACGAAAACGTTCGATAACTGTTGTGTCGGTCTCTGTAGCAGGGGGTCCGTGGTCGACTTGACGGAAGGCATGTTCAGTGTTGTATACCAATCCAATATGAATAGTGTGTGAAGTGGACGGATGGGCTTGGGATAATAAACGTGGAGAAGAGGACGGGTGAAGAATGGCAAGGGATTTTATACGGTTTCCGAGACCTTGACACAGCATGGAAGAGAGAGAATTCAGGACGGCATTGGAGGCGGAACCAGAGTCAAGCGTTAGATGAATGTTGGGTTTGCGGGATTTGACTGTAGACAGGTCAACACTAAACGAATGTGCATGTGAGCGATGTACTCGATGAAACAGAGTGGTTGAAAACTGACTGGACAACAGCATCGAACCGTGTTTGTAGGTCACGATGATCTTGAAGAAAAACCTCAGGAAAAGGGTCCACAGTAACAGACCCATTGGTGCTACTGTTGAGAATCTCGAGCGTTTTTTGTGCATCACCACTTAACTTGAGGAGCAATCAGAGTCATTTCGTTATCAAGAAGAACGTGCTTACTAGCTTCATGGAACCCAGGGGAACACCAGCAAGGAGGTTTACTGTCGAAGATGATTCAACAAAAACCACTTCATGATTTGACTGGTATTCATCTGGAGTGTACTGATATAACGTCAAGCTGGTAAATAAGCCTGACAAGATGTTTGCTTACCCTATGGCCTTCATCAGCTTTCACAAAGGTCGCTTCATTTTCGAAATCATGCTTCGCTAAAAAGTCCAATACAGCTCTGAAAAGTTGGTAAGAACTCAATCCTCTCCCCAGCGGTTTTCTCTTTGCTTTCCCAAGCCCTTTTCCGGCACTGGTCGGCTCTTCACCTAAAATCAACAGCACCAGCAGAGCAGTCCACCAAGGACCCTTGCTATCGAAGCCACGAACGGATACTCCTCCAGCTCCACTTTCGCCGTACCCACGTTGATTCGCCCAAACACGTATCAAAGACAGTGCGTCATTAAACGCAGGGACATTCTGCTGTATCGCATGAATGGAGAGTAGGTATGACTTGGGGGTAAGGGACGTAAGAAGAGCAGTGTTGTATAGAGGCGAAGGCAACTTGGAAGAGTCGTCTGAATCACCTTCGGATGCAACTCGGATGTTAGCGTGTGCGGGGGAGAGTCGATGAAGAGAGAGGGGAGACTGCGGGGAAAGGGTAGGGATAATGTACACCCGAGCGTTGAGCTTTGTGAAATCAGTCTGAGAGCCGTCTGCTATGAAGATTAGTCAAACCGGTTATGGATAGTTACAGAACGCACCAAGCTTTGGCTCGAGTACCAGCTTGGTTAGACGCGGATCGTCGTTTGTCGATAGATACGACACATTGACATTCAGTCCGCTTTTGGGATTTGCTATTGCTGCAGCAATTGTGGCAAGATAAAAAGCCTTTTTATGAAAAAACCGGCCATTCAAATAGTCCTTTTCTTGAAAAATGCTCTGTGAAAAGTAAGGAATACGGATGGAACCCTGATCAAATGCAACTCACTGAAGGCATTTCAACGGCCAAGTCAACGCCGTATGTGGTTCCATCGTGACCTTTGACAGAGGTTTTGTTCGCCCAACTTCCAACAAGTGTGATATCAGAGGGTTTACTGAACGCGACTTTCCACTGGGTGTCTTCTGTGGGAAGAGGTGCTGAGTACGGCACAGATACGCCGTTTTTAAGAAGGCCCCTTGCAGCTTCTAATGGATGTTTGGCTGGTATATCAGGGAGACGGGAGAGATGAGTATGAAGAGAGAGAAGAAAACGTTCTAATGGCGGTTTTCGTTTCGATTTTGGTTGAACATTGGGAAGGAGGGCATCTATCTGAATAAATATGAAGATCAGGCATAATTTCGGTAAGATAAGATAGACTTTTACCTGTAATTTGAACGTACTGGAGCGAAACAGATTGCTTGCGTCTTTGATGGCACGAATCTCTTCTCCGGTGGGTTTTGTGGATTTTTTGACGGATGAATGCTCCTCTTGGGCAACACCTTGCCATTCTTCTTCATCCAATCCCACCCCTCCATCGTTTTCCGCGTCACTCTCCGCTTCGCTGACTACAAACGGTGTTGGGTCTTCATTTACGGCTGGAGAAACTTTTCTGAGCTGAAAATACTAGATCAGGACAGCTATCGGTGTATATTTTGAGGACATACTTTGCGAGAAGTCGAACTTTCTCCTCGTTTTCGTTTCAATTCAGCGGTCATGAAGCAAAGATAAAATAGTAAGCGCCTGTCTCATTGGGCGCTTGTTCAGCCCATCGTTGAATCACCTTCCACAATATTAGACATGGTTGATTCAGGATGTGATCTAGAACGGATTCAATCGCTGAATCGCAACCTGAATCACCGGAGTGTCGAATCCCAGAAACGCGTTTCGCGACTTGATGCCATCCCATGCCCATTGCCCTCATTGTTACTAGTACAAGCTTATATAAGTGCCCGGCGCCCAACCCTGCCCAGCCGCGATTATATTTCATTGCGGCTATCGACCAGCTTTCCCACCCTCTTCATTACTGTCTATCGACTATCCGCTAGTCTATATTTTCCACTCAAACCACCGTTCGTTCTCCACGCATTCTCACTTACGAATCCAGGCCTGGCAGGTTATAATAATGTCATTATCGCTTTCTTTGATTTCTTTGAAACAGTACAACACCCTTCCAGCCGGTTAGCTGGTCCTTTAACAGCGCATTCTCCCGAGTCCCGACCGCAACCCGTTACCAACCCGTTACCCGACAGGCATGCCGAAGAAGCTATTGACAATCGAAAACGTGTAATTTTGGCCACCGGAAAAACAAGGTGAATATTTGAACCTATCATAGTGTCTGTGTCGATGGTAAGCTTAAATAAGCTGCGGAAAGTAGAGTCATCGGAGTCGGAGATCTCAAGGTATGATGACGTAAGCAGGTCAAAGCGTCATATACGACACCTTTTGCGTCAAGTTACAATATTTAAATTTTATGCGTACGGTCAACACGCTGCATTCATCAAGTCATGCTAAAACGTCTTTAAGTGCTTCACCGAGGCAATTCTAGGAGGTGAATTGTAAGTCCCTCCACGGTGTTTCACTAAATTTGTTGCTGCTTTGTTGCGATTCTAGGTTTGATCCTGAATCTAAGGACTGACGGTACATGTTACTGATCATGAGTCAATGGACAACAAACACAACTCCTTCAAAGTTTAAATACAATGAACCTACTTAACCGTCCTTTTTACATTTTTTGTGTCCAATCATTGGCTGATACTACTCGGGTCATGCCCCTCCGACTTTGGCAACACATCCTGGCATTATTGTTGATTAAGCGCTACTAAAGCAAGAAATGAGTCTAAAAACTAAATGACCTGGCAGAACCCGCTGAAACACTATTAATACTGATATTCTGAGAACTTAACCTGTATAGCATCAAGCACACTCATCGCCCCATGCCATCAGGTCGATGATACCGATATCTTGTATTTTGAGTAGATCAGTAAGTAGTGTTTCACCAAAACTGTCATACGATCTCAGCGTGTTTAGCTGGAAAGACGTAATGTCCGTCTTTCCTGGTTTGGAGGCTGAACTTACCAGTTCCAAGTATAGTCTTCTTATTTACGGTGCATAGTAGTTCCCGTCTCTTGACAGCCTGAAGGCTTGTTCCGGCCTTTTCACTCTCCCATCTTGTATATAAGGATGGATTTCGCGTAACAAGCCCTCCAGCCTGGTGCTTTCTATCCACTTTACACTCACTTCAGTTTATCCGGCTGGTCCGGTTGAGAAGCTCTCTATATTTTCCACTCGCCTCACCGTTCGTCCTCCAGGCATTCTCTTCTCACAAAAACTGACCTATGATCTCTAGAATCCTTCTTATCCCAACATCATGCGCTTTCAATCGCTTTTACCCTTTGTGACCATGACTCTCGCCCTCGCAGGCTATGGCGTCCCTGTCATCGACCCCATCTATGCTCGCACCGATGTAATAGGATCCTCCGCCATTGATGCACGATCTATTACTGGCTCGGAATTTGATTCGTCCAATAGGCGATCGATTCTTACTGCAGTTGGAAAAGTAGGCGCAAAAGCAGTGGAAGGATTGACGGACAAACATGAGGAAAAGCCCAAAGGTCACGATCACGGTCACCACGATATAGCCAAGCAAGCAATACAAACCACAGGCGAAGTGCTATCCAGTATCCTCCGACGATCGATTCTTACTGCAGTCGGAAAAGCCGGCGGAAAAGCAGTCGAAGGATTGACGGAAAAGCCCAAAGGTCACGAACACGGTCACCACGATTTAGCCAAGCAAGCAATACAAACTACAGGCGAAGTGCTATCCATTGCGCTGAACGGGGGAACTGGTAGTGATTGAGATAGTATTCTGCATTGTCACAGTACTAACTCCTTTTGTTTTTTAGACTAATGATGAACGTTGCTTTCCAAGAGTCAGTTGGCAGACTTTGGCACTGATTGAGAAGAGCTGTTGAGTTCAAGAGAAGGAATTTCAAGTAGGAAGATGCTGGAGGCAATATTTAGGTTACACTTGTGTTACATGTTAACTTGCTCATATGAAGGCCTCATGTGAAGTTGTCTCCCGAAGGCAGAATCTAACACCTCTTGACACTAACGAGTCGAGGTATGGTTAGATGATGAAATGTTAAAGTCTGATAAAGAGGCCAGCGCTCCTGATCGTGGGTGTTCTGATTTCCAACCTTTATTGTTCTCTTTTTGTGAACAATCGCAAGTCACGATGTAAATCAGATAAAACAAGGGCCCAAGCTGCCTTGTTTTTAAAGGTCTCAGTGTTTCCCTTTTCCCCCCATCACACTCGTGCACTCAGAACTAAAATACTTGCAAACCCTCCTTCCCCTACAATGAGCTCGAGCTCTGAATCCGAAGATGTCGTATTTGTCCGAGGACGAATCAACTCTAAAGATTTGGCCAGACATCCTCTAAAGTTCGTTCAAGACTACGCAGCTGTGTGTAACCCACTCTCTTCTTATTTTTTCGTTGACTTACAAAATTTCTCTAGCGTTATGATGTTCCACAGCACCTTCCTAAGAACAAACTCGTTAGTAAAATATTTGAAGGAAGAGCGCGGCTTATTCCTGTTCTTCCCAATCATACTTGGACTGTGGACCAAGGTCATATTATTCTAACGGATCGTCGAGATCCCCCTGCTCATCCTCATCATCTTGCTCCCGCAAGGGCCGATACTCAGACAAAATCTCGGCCATTCAGTAATGCATTTCCCGAGGTACCTGAGGATACATTCTCGCGCTCGCCTAGTCCAGTCATACCCGCTGAGCTTCCGCCTCCCCAACGTCTTCCTCTGGTTTTTCCGCCTGTCGGAGCCTTAGACGCTGGTGGCACGCAGCCGTTACCAGAGGACTGGATGCAACAAGTGCTCGAAGAATATGATGAAGATCACGTTGTTGTTGCTGGTGATGTAGAGTCGCTGAACCAAAAGATGAACGAGGTCTCCGCAGACATTGTGCGCATCATGTCCAAGATCAATCAAGAACGAGAACATACACAGCGCCTCATACAGTCCGTAGAGGATGTCTGCGGAAAGGAATTCATCGACCAAATAATGCGTGATGTTCACGCGACGACGAATTTCGAGATGAATCAGAAGCTCAGAGCTACGGGACTTCTGTTCCCATCGACTTTGCGTCCTGGGATAGAGGGAAGCGGAGGAAGAATGTACGTAGACGTTCTCTTTGTTCTCTGCCCTCATATTTGATTTCTAACTGCTATACTCTTATGTAGTCGAAGCAAAGTGCCTTCCAAGGATAAACAGATATTCAGCGTCGAGGGCGGGTCAGGTATCCCACTGCATCAACTCGACGACTTGCGTTTGCCATTGAAATCGCAGGATGCGGTACCCTCAGACACTTCTTTCAACGCACCTGGTCCATCAGTTAAACCACGCAAAAAGAAGACTGCTAACGAGTCGACAACGGCAGAAAAAATACCAGCTCCCTCGACATCTGGATCAAACAATACCGTAGCACCTTTGACTGGCGCTCCCATAAATGATACAGGCCTGATCTCGAATTCTTCGCACTTAGCAGAGAGTTCGGCGCAAGGTGCTAAAGGGAACAAACGTACTTGGTCTGCCCAAATTCCCGATAACCCTTTGCTGAACCCGCTTCCCCTTTGAAACGAAGAAGGGCTTCCCCCTCGCCTGAACCTGGACCTAATTATATCTGGTTGCCAAAACCAGCACCTGTCCCTTCTACGTCCTTACCTGTCGATCCTCCTCCTCCTATGCCCCAGCGTGACAGTTTATTCGGTACTCCATCCCTCGATGGTGATTCTCCTTGGACTTTTCCAACGCAGCCCATCGCGAGCTCTAGTTCCAGCCAGCCTCTACAAGCACCGCGCGAGACTTTATTTGGTATTGACTCCCTTTTCGGTGAGCCGTTGGGCTCAACTACCATGTCCAGTTTTTCTACGAGCGGCGCTACTGGGAGTTTAACCACGAACAGTGGTCAAACGACAAGTAGCTCAAGTCTACTAGCTAGCAATTTCGGGCAGCCGGCGGCTGACACTCGGCGACCTAAGCCTCTCCAGCGCGACTATCAACGTGTCTTCATTAACGAGGACGGTACAATCGAAGCACGGGACTACCGTACGCCCGAATACTTGGAGCGACATGCTCAGCTGGAGCGTGATATCGCTAAACACAAACTAGAGTATGCTTTGGACTGCCTGGTGGAGACTTTCGAATCCAGATATCCTGTTTTGTTTGTAGATGATGAGGGAAGCGAACATATCGTTCGCCTTCCTTCTACCCGCAAGATTTTGTAGAACTATGTACAAGATCAGCACTGCCATTTCGCTCGGTGTTACCCAAAAAAATACCTCGTTGCATAGAAGGCTACTATACATATTAAGCATGAGCAGATCATTTGCTTTGCACTGCCTGCCCTGCGTGCTGGGTCTCGGTGTTGCCTTGTCAGTACTTGCATAAGATAAGTATGGTTGAACGTTCTGTTGTCAGAGGGTAAACTGATCCCGGCAGTAGGATTGATTTTGCAGCTGAGTGCCATGTAGGCGGCTTGCTTTACCAGTACTTAATAGATCACTCATTGTTGAACGCGGGTTCGTGTCAAAAAGTTTATTTCAAGGGTGAACAGGCTGTTACTATGGTCTCACTAGAATCGACCGTCTGTGCTGCCATGCATGTACGCTGCCTGTGTCGGTGTCGTCGCCGGTGAGCCAAAAGGGTTGCCAGAGTCTGAAACCTCGTAAGCGGGGGAAGCTGGACCATACGGAGGTAAAGTTGTGATGTCGATTGACGTCTGGGGAGTATGTGGTTGACTGAAAGCTCCCTTCTTTGTCAACATGAGAGGCTTTATACCCGTCGTAAGATCTGGCCGAGACGGTGTTACAGGTGTCGTAGGAGGGCTAGCTGGCCTCGGAGGCGGTAACGGGGGTGGCATTGGTATACCGTCCCAAGTGTGCTGCTGCACGCTGCCGACACTACTCTGGCGTTGGGTGTCGAAAATGATAGATATCGGATATCCATGGCTGCTCATCATGTCCTCAGGTATGATGTTCTCGGGCTTGTAGTCCGGGATTGGGACAGGTGCACCAATGCTCTCCGGAGTCACTGCACGACGTTGGAGTTTCCTCTCAACGTCTGGAGTCACCTCGTCCTCCTTTAAGGTTTGGAGGTATGAGAACACCATCCAACATGCATCTAGATAGAAAAAACCGTTAGAAACATTCAGAACACGCGAGCTACGGAGGGACTTGCAAAGTTCCAACATCCACGAAGCAATGTAGACTACAACCCCAGTTCCTGGAGACAAGGCAAACGGGCTGTGACAGAGCTGCATCACCGTCGGATTGTGGTGTTGATGGAATGTACACGTCTCGAGAGCGCTATCGGACAGGGAGCGGTAGCTCATCACGAGATAATAGGTACCACCGACAAAGCTCAGAAGCAAATGTAGACCGAGAAGGAGCAAATAGCCTTGAACGAGGCCTGGTCGCTTCAACGAAGCTGCTGTAACTCCATATATCCCCAGCACGGCTATCCAAGTGAAAAGAACCGCATAAAAACAGAGTGCGATCTGGAAAGTTGTTGGCAGGAGCAGGTCTCTGATCTGATAAACCTGCGACCAGCCGGTGATCGCAAGGATTATACCACTGAGGATCCAAACGTAGGACAACGCCTAAAAACAGTCAAAGATAACCAAGACACTCGCTAAAGAGATACTCACAAGTACTCCGTATATTGGAGGTAAAAAGCAACAGCACAGTCGGGAAGCACGAGAAGACATGGCTTGAAAATAAACTAAGAATGCAGACGATCTCGCAGAGATTCGTTACAAGCAAAGAAAAATTCTACCCAGACCAGGGGCAAGAATTGTACGACGACGATTTCGGGGGCGCAGCCTCAAGTTCCTTCCTCATCAACTCCTCTGCTTTATACCCAAATCAAAGAGGCTGTGTTTGATAGCGCTTACCGCGTTTCAGCGCTGCATTTCAAATATTTTTTACATAGTGACCGTAAAACATTTAGGAGTTAGGAGACGTTGCAAACGTTGCAAAAATACTGCGAAGCAATTACTGAACGCATAGGACATAAAGTTTTATTGGCCTAGCATATAGTATACACATACATCCGCGTCGACTCTCCGCAAGGAAATCATAGCGGCAGCAACTCGGCCCAGCGATCTACACCAAAAAAGCAAAGTGCTCTACTTTTTGGGGCCTGCAACCTCGACGACAAGTAGGCCTAACCAAGGGCGATTCAGATACCAATATATAACGAAACCGACCACGAACGTACCAGGAGGAAGACTCTGTCTCAGCTTCTCAGCCTTTTCGGGGTCATCCAGAGAGAGTGTGTATAGGTATCGTGAGCATCTTAGCTTGAATTTTGTCTGGACCTTTCCACCCTGAACCCTGGAAGCAATTCGTTTTATGCGGGCCTCTGAGAAACAACATGAGCACGTTGGTGGAAAAATTTGTACAATTGCGTACGGGAGGCATCCTTGCGTTTTGAGATCTCAAGGAACTGCTTAATGTCGCTGATTTCCTTGGGCTAAGCAACAGAAAGTAAGGCTACGAGTGTACCACAGAAATTCTAAGACTCACCATTGTATCGAGATTGTTGGAGAAGATCGAGAGCAACTGTACAGGACCAGGCCCGGGCGCCAAAGCTCGCTTTGCACGTGCATGTCAGCGCCTATCAGTGAGCAATAGGATCTCGTGACGAGCTTACTTCAGTTTACTCTTAGCGCCTCAGTTCTTAATCGCGTATAGGTTGCGTATAGGTCAACGTCTGGCAAGTTATGTGAGTCTCGTCTTCTTTTTTACTGTAGAACCTCTCTAATTCTCTTTTAGGGCTTCTGTAACCATAGCGTCGCCCGAAATCTCTCGGGCAAGTTTGCACAATTCTCTACCATGGTACACGTATCTTTATACGATTCCCTTTCTGTCTCTCTATCCCCTTCTTGCATATGCATACTATGTCAAGTATGATGAATGGCTCGTTAGTGAAGAATGGACCTTTCTGGCTTGCGTCACCCTAGGTTCTGGGCATGCTCTCAGTTTCCTCGTCACCCGATGGAGCACAGCTGCTAAAGCTTGGGTTGAAACTCGCAAGGTGCGAGGCAATTCACTATCATATATCCAGTAACTGAGAACTGTACAGGCTTACTCCATAGAACAAGCCGACGCTATCCGTGTCGTGCCCGAAGTCCACAAGGGCAAGGGTGAAATCGTGCCATTAATCAAGAAGGACGCCAAAGATGTATCTTCGTATACGTTCAACTACCAAAGAGACACATACAGTGTTGCATCCGTTTCCTCGGGGACCGTGACCTTTACCAAGCTTCCTTATCCGTCTTCCGGTAATCCTCCGCTAAACACATTTCTCAAATCTCGAAGCTCCGCTTTTGGTCTCTCATCTCAAACGGTGGACCAGCTGAAGGAATTGTACGGTCTCAATGAATTCAACATTCCCATTCCGTCTTTCACTGAGCTGTTTGCGGAGCATGCTACTGCACCCTTCTTCGTGTTCCAGGTCAGAAAATAAGCTGTTGGATATGTAACTTCTCTAATATCTTTTTAGATTTTCTGTGTCGCTTTATGGTGTCTCGACGAGTACTGGTACTATAGTCTTTTTACGCTGTTCATGCTAGTCGTGTTCGAATGTACCGTAGTTTGGCAGGTGAGTTGGTACCTCATTTTTTTTACAGCTGTCTAACTCGCACACAGCGGGTCCGGACTTTAACTGAGTTCCGGACTATGTCGGTCAAGCCTTATCCCATCTTCACTTACCGTGAGGCCAAATGGCAGTTGATCTCTAGTGAAGGTCTTCTTCCCGGCGACGTCGTCAGCGTTAACCGCCAGCAATCTAGTCATCATAAACCCGCCGATCCCAAATCCAAGAAGGACAAGAAAGAAAAGGACACGAATGAGGTTAACGAAGTTAAAGAAAGTCATGCGAGTGACGAGACTACCGTGCCTGCAGACATTTTGTTGTTGCATGGACAAGTGATCGTTAACGAGGCGATGTTGTCCGGAGAGAGTACTCCCCTAGTTAAGGAAGGTGTTGATCTGCTCGTGGATGAATTGGAACGTGGAACCAGCCTAGATGTCGACGGTGCACACAAAGGTCGTGTTGTGTTTAGTGGAACAAAAATCTTGCAAGCGAATGGCTCTTCGGCGGGTGAGGTGTTCAACTGAAAATCTATGTCCTTCTGCTAACCTAACTACATTACAGTGGTCGATGGTGTACCTGAGCCTTCGCTGAAGACTCCAGATGGCGGATGCCTTGGTGTCGTCCTCAGGACTGGGTTTGGAACTGCGCAAGGCCAATTAGTGCGTGAGGTTACGATTCCAGTTATTGATGGTGTTGAAGAATGATTTCAGGTCCGCACGATGATCTTTTCTACGGAACGAGTATCAGCGAACAACTTTGAGTCTTTCCTCTTCATCGGATTCCTGTTGATTTTTGCTATCGCCGCAAGTGCCTATGTCTGGATCAAAGGTATCATATTTTTATTCATGTTAGACTGCCAGCTATTAAGCACTCCATTTGAGGTATCGAACGAGACCTGAAAAAGAGCAAACTTCTTTTGGATTGTGTGTTGATTATAACAAGCGTCGTCCCTCCTGAGCTTCCTATGGAGCTCTCTCTCGCCGTCAATGCAAGTTTAGTGGCCTTGAGCAAATACGGTACGTTATCCCGTTGCATGATATCTTTTTCCAAGCTCACCGATTTGCCAGCCATCTTCTGTACTGAGCCCTTCCGTATTCCTTTCGCTGGTCGCGTCGACGTGTGCTGTTTTGACAAGACTGGAACCATCACGGCTGAAGACTTGGTTCTTGAAGGCGTTACAGGTGTCAGGTAGACGAAGATACTTTCTTGATGCGTTGCAATTTCTGACATCGAGTAGTGATAAAGATCCCATAGCGCTTATTAATGTTCGCGAAGTCGCCCGGGAGACTACCCTCTGTCTTGCTGCCGCACATGCGCTAGTACGTCTGGATGACGGAACCATCGTGGGCGATCCTATGGAGAAGACAACTTTGGAAAATATGGACTGGGGTGTAGGAAAGAGTGCGAATCCTTTCTTGTTCAACAATTTCTCTTTTGACTTCGCATTCCAGACGATTTGGTTTCTTCATTACAAGTGAATAATAAGATGTCGTTGAATATCCGGCGCCGGTTCCAATTCAGCTCAGCTCTCAAACGAATGTGTACTGTTTCTACATTCCAAGGTCCTTCTGTTATAGGTGGAACTGGTGGAAATGCGAATCGGACTCTGATAGCGGTCAAGGGCGCTCCGGAAACTATCAAAGGGATGCTTGGTGTTGTTCCTGCCCAATACGACGAAATATACAAGGGATACACTAGACAAGGAAGCCGTGTTCTGGCTCTCGCTGTGAAAGAAATGGAATTTATGAACGGCGAAAAGGTTTATATCTTATTCTTCTTCTAACCACATATGCTGATAGGGAATGGTCTCAGATCAACAAGCTTCCCCGAGAGGTCATTGAAAGTGATCTCACTTTCGCTGGTTTCCTTGTGTTCCATTGTCCGTTGAAGGCTGACGCAGTCGATGCTCTTAGGATGTTGGCAGACTCTTCGCATCGTGTAAGAACACTTGTTGATCAAGTTTGGACCATTGCTGATCGTTTTCACTCAGTGCATCATGATTACTGGTGATAATCCATTGACTGCCGTTCATGTGGCGCGAACAGTCGAGATCGTCGACCGAGAGGTTCTCATCTTGGATTTGAAGGAGAATCCTCGTCATGACCGAGGTATACCCCTCGACTCTTACTGAGATTTTTGAGCTAAACGATTTTATCACAGACCTCACCTGGAGGACCGTCGACGAACGTAAGGTTATACCTGTTGATCCGTCGTCCCTTCTCGATTTATCTCTGTTCGACGAGTACGACATCTGCGTTACAGGCGCGGCCATGAAGCAATACGAAAACACCCCGTCTTGGAATGTCCTCGTCCAAAATACTTGGGTTTACGCTCGGGTATCTCCTGCTCAGAAAGAGTACATCCTTACGACACTCAAAAGTGCAGGCTACATCACTCTTATGGCAGGTGACGGTACCAACGACGTTGGTGCACTGAAACAAGCCCATATTGGTGTTGCTTTACTCGATGGAACTCCCGAAGATCTACAGAAAATTGCAGAGAGGCAAAAGATTGAAAGGATCAAGAACGTATATGAGAGTCAGCTGAAAATATCCTCTAGATTCAACCAGCCACCCCCTCCTGTTCCTCCAGCTATTGCGCATTTGTTCCCTGATGCGGTACAAGCTCAACAGGCTGCAGCAGCGAGCCAAAAGGAGGCTAGAAAGAAAAACCCTATGGAAAAGGTGCGATTTAAGAGGTGCTCAAATCACTCAAAGCTAACACACTGATTGTCTAGTTTGACCTCTCCGGTATCACAGATAAATTGGCTGAGATGGAAGGTGAAGATGATGTTCCAAAAATCAAGCTCGGAGATGCGTCTTGTGCTGCTCCTTTCACTTCGAAATTGTCGCACGTCTCTGCAGGTGGGTTCATTGTACAGTTCATGCCTTCACAATCTTGACAAAATGCTCTTGTTAGTCACGCATATCATTCGTCAGGGAAGATGTACCCTTGTCGCTACTATCCAGATGTACAAAATTCTTGCATTAAACTGTTTGATCACTGCGTACAGCCTTAGTGTGCAATATCTGGACGGTATCAAATTTGGTGACTACCAAGTGACTATCGCTGGTATGTTAATGTCGGTGTGCTTCCTCTGCATTTCTCGTGCCAAGGTGAATATTCTTACACCTCTCCTACTACATACTGAAACGAACGAATGCTGTAGCCTGTTGAAAAGCTTTCCCGAGAACGGCCTCTCGGAAACATCTTCAACCTCTATGTCCTTCTTTCTGTTTTACTACAGTTTGCTCTGCACATCGTTACGCTAGTATATATCACCACCTTGGCACACCGATTCGAACCGTACGTGACTCATCACAATTCAGCTATGCTCGCTAACGCTCCGACTCTTTTCAGCCCAGGCATTATTGACCTTGAGGCCAAATTCGAGCCCTCTCTGTTGAACACTGCCATCTACCTCCTAGGTCTTTCCCAACAAGTTTCAACGTTCGCCATTAACTTCCAAGGACGCCCATTCCGCGAAGGAATTCGTGAAAACTCAGCGCTATTTTACGGGTTGGTAGGAGCTAGTGCTGTAGCATTTTCGGGTGCCACGGACTTTATGCCAGAGATGAATCGGTGGTTGCAGATCGTCGAAATGAGTAGCAGCGTCAGTTTCCTGTTTTGTTGTTTGAGAGTAAACACTGTATTGACAAGCTTTATAGTTCAAATTCAAGCTGACTTCGAGCATGATTATCGATCTTGCAGGATGCTGGATTATAGAGAATGTCTGCAAATATCTGTTTGCAGACTTAGAGCCAAAACCTATGGTTACGAGTGGACGTGAGAGGAGGGAAAAGCGTCGCGCGGAGCAGTTGAAGCAAGCCGCGTTCGAAGAGTCGGAGAAGAAGGTTCAGTAAAGTTTGTAAAGGCCTAATAAGTACCGCCTTGTTTCCCTTGTAGACACATCCTTTAGTTCTAACATATCAGTATGTATACATTACACAAAAACCGTACCCGTGCACGTTATGGTCAATAATGGACGTCGTTTGCTGATTGGGGGTTCGTTCGACGTTTAGCTTACAAATCGATATAAGCGCGCGCGCCTAAAGTTGGATATTACGGATTACTCCGTACTATCACAATCAAATCAGTCCACAGGCAAAATAATGTCACAAAACTTTCTGCCCCCTGTTGATCCTACCAAACTCCCTCGTAATCTTGGCCTTGACCCCTACTACCATTTGGTCAACTGGGACTTGTTCAAAGAAGGGATTATTACTCTCCCCGACGCTGCCAATGGGGCTTCCTTAGTACGAAAGATAAAGGAAGCTCCCTTCTGGTCTCTTTTGGAACCCAAATATCTGGGTCTTGATCCCCTTCCAGATGTTCGACCTGTTGAGACCAGCCATCTATACTCTGATGATGGTCAGATCAAAGAGCTTTGGCTAGTCGTTTATAATGATGACCATTCCCTGCCCGCTCGCCACCGTCACTGGGGTATTCGATGGGCCGTCAACCGACGTTACCCGCGGACTCATGATAAATACCCCCAGGCTGCGAGGTGTCTTGAGGTTGAAACTGACCTCCAGAAGACGCATCTTGTGAACTGGGGGCCGTTAACAACTTTACACAAATTTGTCACAACATCCTCAATCGCGGTATTCTCGCTAGGGAAGTATACCCGCCAACAGAGAGTGTACCTTGAAGCGATTTCATGGCATTTACCCATACAATATCCTCCGGATGGTGTCTTCAATTGTCAAAACTGGTGTGCCGCTCTTCTTGGGATAGCAGTGGCGTGTGATATGATCAAGGTTGAAGTTGTTCGTGATGTCCTTCAGCAAGCATTGCAGCAAATTATTCCAGGTATCTATATAGCTTTCCTCCAAGTCAAGTCCTGAAGCTTATGATGATTGGTAGACCCACGCCGCGGTCCTTTCTCAATCCCAGAGTGAAACATTTGCCATCGCTCAACACCATGCTTTTACTACACCGTCAAATTTTTTTATTAGCCAAAGTCGCCCGACGACTCCATTTCAGGCTGGTGTCGACGCGTTCTATGCACACGTCAATCTTCCGCTGTGTACTGCTAACAAAGATTGACTGGTTACATATCTTCACTCTCTGGTCATTATCTTTTTAGCTTCGCTCTCGCTGCTGTTACACTTCAGACTCTACGTTGTGCCACCAGATCGATTTTTTGATCACCTGCAACAGGTGGGCTCAAGTTCATCCCTAGCATTAGCAGCAAACTCCTATGTTTGTTATCTTTCTCCGCTTCTTATGATATTAACGAAGTCATGCGCACACTAGGTTTTCTTGTGCTAGTATGGCGAGTGCGAACAATCCAAACTGACCTTTACACATACTTCTGTGGCGTCTTTGTTGGCAAGTATTTATAGTTCCTGAACGTCTCAACAATTCATCAATTCTACCCGTGCCTACAATGTTTTTCTGTAGCTGATACTTGAGAGATAGTCTTGTTATATTCAGAACTAGAAGTTGACCTCATTTCTTAGGTTGAACTCTACGTACCTTGTACACTGCGTGACTTTCCAAGTTCCTTATTTAGTACAGTCTCTGCGTACTTTGACCCATGTTCACTGTACATCTCTCGTTGTTTACGTATACACATAAAATACTTAAGCAATTAGACCTGCTTGACATGAGAAGTCCGCGACAGGAGTGTGATGCAGTTTCGGTCAGTTTACAATATTTTCTATTAAGGCATGCTATCATACTTACATACAAACAGGTTCACCATTGGGTATGTCTGTGATGACTGAATTAAATATTGATAGTAGGACCTCACCGTAATGGTATACATAAGTACCCTGGAGGGGCCCCTTGCAACTTTCCTACCACCTCACCTCCCAACTCATGACCATATGTCTTCTGAGTCGTCCTCTCAACATCTTCCAGATGAAGAGGCCCTGGCAGCTCTTGGTGCCAGCGTAATTCTTTCGTATGGGGTTTGGATAGCTGCGATAGTATGTACTGCCAAAAGAAACCCGTTTACTTTCCTTATTATTATCCTAGGTTATGATTTGGGATATCGTGATTCACATGGCTGACGATGTTGAATTACTTTTTCTACCAAGGAGATCTCGCCCACCAACAGTTGTTTACTTTTTATCTAGGTAATTATCTTTGTCGTGGTACAAAGTTCAAATAAATTTGATATTGTCTTGAACAGGTTCTTTTTTCTGGTATACTCTTTCCTCCTAATTGCAGGTAAGTAAACAAGCTGAAGTCTAAGCATAATGAAATCATGGTTGTGTTGGCGTTGTTTCATAGGTGATGCAACAAACTATAAACCTCCAACGACATTGTTAGCCTCTGTGACCATTCTTATCGCCTTAGTGTTCACACAATTTCAATTCTTCCTTCGTGTTAGGGTGATCTATTGCGAGGATAGTCGGCTCAAAACAGGATTCTTTGCTGCGCTCTGGGTGATAGCATCAGGATGCGTTTGTTTGACTGTTGCCTTTTATGGACACACTGCGGTCCATCCCGTGGATTTCAGTTATTGGGTTCCCATTCTGGCAATTTTGGTACATGACACTTGCGTGTTCCTGGCAATTTCGTACAAGATTTACAAGTTGTCTTTGGTACTTGTCTGCACTAACCCCCAGTTCAATCCTCCCGGGGTCACGGTAGAATCTAGTGGCGGGCCTGGGGGTGTTAGGCCGAGTCTCATTCAAAGTCTCAAAGCAAGAGCATTGGCTCTTGCAGGAAGAGAGCTTCCATCCTTTACTCGAGCAATCTTGCATGATGGCCAGTTCTACTACTTGTAAGTTTTTAATCCACTTACTAGAACCGTCATTTGATTGGTGAAGCAGAATAAGTCTAGCAAGTGGTGTCGTGACGCTTTCCGTAATGCTAAACACCTCGCTTCCTTACACGGATCGATTGCTGCTTGTTCCGATACATACAGTGCTAGTCAATGTCACGACAGGATATGTGTTTAGAGAAGTAAAGCTGGGTCGTATGAGGGAGCGTGAGCTTACTCTGGTATTTCAGCAATCTAAAGCGGGAGAGACTTTACCACTACATTCGATAGTACACCATCATGTGGAAGAGGAGAGGGACCCATCGTGATGTGATACTTATGTGTAGTACTGGAAAATGCAAAATAAACGCAAAAGACCAAAACAGGTCAAAATCGCAACGTTTTTTCTTCGATCAAATCGTTGCAATTTCTCAAAATGATACATATTCTTGTTTCCCAGAACGAATGCAGAGAACTCGTCAGTTGCGAGAGGAATTGAAGCCTTACTAACGAACTTGGACATGTACAAAGGTAAGCAATATACCCCTAGATATGCTACTCCGAAGACTCCGAACCATCACTTTCAGACTCCGAACCACTGTCGAACGGCTCAAGCCATGGTCGAGAAGCTAACGGATCCTAATGAAATAATAATTTGAATCTGTCACACATTGATCATGCCAAAACCTACCTCGAGACGAAAATCTTCTCGTTTCTTCTGCGCAAAGGCGATCCAAGAAGAAAACCGTTCGTAAACGGTCTGTCCTCCTTTATGCCACAGAAGCTCGGATTCCATAGAAACTTCTTCCAATTCAGCAACGCCGTGGTACTTGCAGAGGCGGGAGTTGGTCCTCGACAACACCAAGTGGTACAAACCGTCACACATGAACAGCATTGGCATAGAGCTATCAAGCTTCTTCCAGGGTGTGATGTTATCGTCTACCACGATCACTGGCGGCTGATCAAAGAGAATGGACAGGGAGCGTAAACTGGGGACAACAAGGGGATTATTGTCACTGGAGATCTCCAGTTTGGAAAGGGTTTCTCTGATTTTGAGATGGCCACCAACCAGAGTGAGGGTGAGATCTGAGATGAGGGGATGAAGTGCAAGAAAAGCAAGCACTCCTGTCCCTGTTATCCTATCCATCTTCACTGTCTCCAGAATCGCGTCTGCTCTAGAAAGGATTTCGGAGAATTTGACGATCGTGTGGTCATAGTCCTTCAAGTATGCCTGCTCTTCTTCGTCGGGGTCGTCTTCAGGCCATGGCCAGTACTCATACTTTTCTTCATATGGAACTCCGAGTTCGAGTGTGGTCAAGCAAGGTAACTCCAAGCATTCCCAGTACTTCACATGTCGGATAGCGTTCAGCGATAGACACAACGTAGAGATACTCAGCCGATATTTCGACTTGTTCAGTGAGCTGCAGTCATCAGGTTCTGACTCGGAGTTTGAATTAGATTCATTGGGAGTGAACCTACTCAAAACAAACTTTTTGAGCAAGGGAAATTGGGAGAGAATCTCGCCAATCGAAGTCCAGTTGAGCTGTTCGATCGCCAGCTCTACCAATTGCGAGAAACGTTGAAATTTTAGATAGTCGTTGAAGATCCACAATCCCGAGCCCCGATAGACCTGTAACCGTGGACACGACACGAACAAGGCTTCAAACGGCAGATCCCCCGCATCCCACTGAATGAATTTCAGTTTTGGATAATCTGTAACGTTCCAAGGCGCCTGGTCTAGATAGGAACGAAAGTAATTTTCCCAATAATTGTCAATGTCATTCGTGGAAGCAAATCGGCCCCATCTCGAACATTCATTCGTCAAGGAATCGTACAACGTATCGATGGCCACTGTCTCGCGAACGCACTCATCTTCTGGTGGCTCGGGATAATATTTCCCTCTATGAGCAATGGCAAAGTCGAGTGTTAAATCGGCCGAGTGTGATATATAGTGGTCGAGCACTTTTTGAGCGGATGGATGGTTGAGGTAAGCAGGGAGCGAAATGAACGCAGAGTTCCAGAAAAATGGATACCCCAAGACAATTCTGCGCCAGGAGGAGCAGACCCAGGTTAATAGCATGGTCGGGTAAAGCCAACCATCTTCATTTATAGTAAGGGAGCAGAAAAACGGTAGCCAAGATGGTTTGACATCGTCCGGATCTGCACGAATGAAGAAGGTGAAGATTTGACAAAGAACTTCAAGAGGAAGTCTTCGAAGAAGCGAGCCTGGTGGTCGACCGCTACCGGAAGCACGTAAGATTGGTGGTATAACCTGCATATGCATATAAAGCTCATTGACTAGTAGAAACGAGAGGACTCAGACAACGTACAGTCAAATTAAATCCCATGAATCGCTGTAGCTAGCTCTAGTGTAGGTTGAGTAGGTGTTCGAAAAGTGAAGCAGGGAGTGGCAAAACACTGTTCTGCGCCATTTTAATGCACAAAGGCACAATGGGAGTTGAAGACGCGTTGTTTTGGTGGCAATGCGGACACAAAGGGCAAGCACAATCGGTTGATCACCATCACACGAAGGCGAAAAAAGTCATTGTCTACAGTCAAAGTGTTTTTACAACGTCCCAACCGCATCTACCAATACTTTCACGCCTCTAACCCCAGTTGTCTCACCCTCGTGTATCTCCTTGAGCATCTCGGGGGCAGTGAGCCACAACTTCAACTTTTTTCTAACTTCCTTTCCCTCCTCAGCTTTTCTATCATAAGAAGCTTTAACGAGCGCCCCACAAAGCTCCGCAACTACAAACGTCCCATTTCTGTCTCCCTTTATACATACGTCTTTGATAGTTTGCCCATCATCACTGCCTACAGTATCAACAAACTGAACCGCAAATGCGAACGGATTCCATGATGCACAAGGTTCGACCGATTTAAGAGAGTGGTTGAAGTGTCCGCCTTGTAAAAGGGTTTTGTACAGCCGCGAGGTGTGTGGGAGATCTATGGGGTGCGAGGAAGCTGTCGATGGCGGAGGGTACGGCTTGGCGAGTATCCGAAGAAGAGCTTGCGATGCCTGGGATTTATCTAGTCGGGTATGGTGATGAGAGAAATATTGATGTACAACAATCAAAGCCTTACCTCCTTCAGCATATAGCATGATCTCCCCAACGACCAAACTGCTCGCCGGGTTCGTCTCATCCATCACCAGTTCACCACCTTTCTCTTCTATCCACTTCAATAGAGCTTCCGATGCTCCCTTGCGAACCTCCGCTTGTCGCGTCTCCGGCGACTTTTTCGATGTTCCAGCTCCGACACTCGCATCATCCCCGCCCCTCGCGACGCCTCCACCGTCTCTCGCAGCATCGGTCTCTCCAAGCGCTTTTATTTGAGCGACTGTGAAATGCCGTTTGGAACGTGGAACGATCAGGTATAATATCACTCTTCGTCCTTGAGGCGTTTGGATGAGGGTATTGAGGGTCGCAGGTTGGGTAATGACAGATGCAAGGCTTTTTTGCAAGAGTTTAGTGTCACTGAAACAGCTTTGATTAGCATCTTCAAATAACCGTCGAATATTGAAAAAAAAATCACTCAATTACATCCATTGCCGTTAACAGCACCATCTGCGCCTCTTCATCGATACACATGCGCTCTATATGAGGCTTGAGCGCTTTTAGTATAACCTTGCGGTCTTTTGCGTTACCCCGCGCGAGGAACTCCCTTGCAACACGGGAGCCGTCTTTGGTGTGAACGATTTCCGGAAGAAGTTCTTGAGAACTGAATAAGAAAAATTACTGGGTTTCTGACAGAGGTTGAAACCAGATAACGCTTACTTGTCGAACAGTTCTCTCCGCAATTTGTCCGCTTCGGCTAATGAGCACGGTTATGAGTCCGACCTTGACAAAAGACGGGTGCCTCACCTGCTTCTTCGGCATTACCAGAGTCTTGCATCTCCCCAAGGACGTCGAGATACTCCCACATCGCGCGGTGCACGATAGCGTGTCGGACAGCGCCTTTGTCTGGGTTGTTGAAGCTATCAAAGAGATGTTAGTTCCGTAGAATTTAAGAATATCAATAGCGCACATCGAGTCCAAATTTTCCTTGACCGCAGCCAGAATCCGACGTGTTTTTTCCTTGTCACCACCTAGACTTTTCATAACTGCAGCCAATCCTTGTTTCGCAGTCTCGCTATCTCCTTGGCTCGAAGAAAACAGCGATACTTCCTTGCCATAAAATTCCCGTACCATCCCAGCTCGTTCCACGCTATTAGCATAAAGCTCGAACGCATCGGCTAGAACGCCTGAGGCTTCACGATGCAAGAGTAGACGTTGACTCTGCAGAATTTTGCCGTGGAAGGAGGCTAGGATAAGGGGCCGGTGTGAAGGGAGGAGACGAATAAGTTTTACGAGGAGGAACTAAGTAAAGGTAAGTATTTGATGTTGGATAGCAATGCCTAAGAAATCACCTTGGCATATCGATTCCTTGCCAAATCTATATAGGTACCCTTCAACTCGTCACAAATTTCCTCCCTTTGTGCCTTTGATCCATACTTAACGAGAGTCTGAATGATACGTGAAGCGTCATGCTTGAAGACGATTTCTTTAACCTGTTGAAAAAATGAAATTCACATCATATAAAAAGCTAGAAAACAAACCTTTCCTCGTACGACTTTCATGAGCTCTGTAACATGCTCTTTACGCTTTTCCGGTGTAAAACCCTTTTCCTTACTTCTAGCTTGCGCCCATACACGCTTCGCCTCTGCAATCAAATCTGAATGTGGTTTTGCTGCTTTTCGAGATTGCTGGACGGCCTTTTGCAGAATATGTGATTCACGAGCAGAGTTGCCTCCTTCACGTTTCGACGAATCTATCTGCATTTCTTCGGTGTCATCTGGGCTAGCTTCAAAGTCAACATCGTCCTCGCCTTCCTCGTCCAAATCTGATTCTTCTTCGGCGCTATCGGCTGGTGCAGTTATTGGTTTGCTTCGCTTTAACGAGGGAGCAAGTTTTGATTTTTCAAAAGTTTTGGCTTTTTTTTGTGCAGGACCTGGCTGGGTTTTTGCTGTCCGTTTTTTGGCGTTAGTTGCGGCCATGTCGAGATTAGTGCAGAAGAAAAGTTGGAAGTGCCTGCCGAAGTAAATAAGCGCTCGCAAAGTATTCATCTCTTCCAAGATGACATCCTCGTGCGCGGGCGTAACAAGAACAGTAAGACGCACTGGATCCTCACTACTGATCGCTAGGCCATGCAGTTCCTCTTTTTTCAAGCCCGATTCTCCTTCAGTGTATCTTTCTATTTCATGTGACGTTGCACGCAGGAGTATCGTGGTTAGTTCTATGAACGAAAGAATGAACAAACAAGAGTGATCATTAACTCAGACGTTCATTCCATCACCGGCACCTCTTATTCCCTTGGAGTCATTCGTGGTTATCGAACTCTTCAATAATCAAATCCAGATCGATCCCGGGCTCGGAATCCAGTGAGGTTTTTGTAACAACATTGACATGGAGCAAAGACGGCGATAATATTTCCGACTGGGTGAGTGCTTCATAGTGCGGATTGCTATTTCCGCTTGCTTCTCCTAGCCTTACTGCTTCTGAGATATCGTGTTGTATTGCACTCCGGCGGCGGAGTCGTGCCGTCAAACCAATGGTACTAATAGTCACACTTGACTCGTCGACGCGGACTCCAATATCTCGCGGGACATCATGATGATGTCCCGCCCTAGTATATGTGGAGGGTTGTATCGCACCAGGTCTGCCTGGCTCTCCTTCATTATCGCAAACCGTGACAGCTTTCTTGTTACTATTGGCAGTCAGCAGCTCCAATTCGACTCAACGGCTTTTATTATCTGCGGAAGTTTATCTTCCACTGAGCAGCAAAGTTTATGCACGAGGTAGTCTGTCATTGGAGGGCTTGTGCGTTAAGATCGCTGCTTGTGGTCATTCCCATGTGGGACCCTTACCACTAACTATTCCAACTATACTTCTCCATCCCGCTATATTCGGAATGTTCACAAAATTCAAGGTTGTTGGGTCACAATAATCAGTGACTAGGCAGAATTTATTCTCTCTTTATGACCGGTGCCCAAATACTATATAATGGAACCTCAAACTACGAGTTTTGTTATCAAATGAATCCCCTTGTTGAAGCCATGGCTCTGGCTCTTACTGCTTCACCCTCGATCTCACTTGTTGCCTTTTATGGAATTCCGACTTTCGTATTAGCTCTGCTGTATCTCCTTGCTCGTCGCCATCGACCTAAGTTTGCATTGCCTTGCCCCCCAGGTCCAAAGTCCCCAAACATGCCTTCTCTTGATCCCTGGGTCACTTATCAAGAGTGGGGTAGAGTATACGGCTAGTTAATTTATCTGCAACATTAGACGAGAAAACACTCAGGCTGACTCGTGTTTCCACAGGAGACCTTGTCTATATTCAAGAAATGAATATGCTCATTATCAGTAGTTCTCAAGCTGCTGTGGATCTACTGGAAAAACGGGCTCGTATTTACTCGGACAGAGAAACTTCTTCTGCAATTATGGTGTAAGTCTAAACTTTGTCAATCTCCATATCGTGACTATATGCGTATTTAACTTGTGCTTGTTCTAACCTTTCAGGTCCCAAGTAGACCGTATCATGTCAGTCCAGGTAAGCAACGCTTACTTGATTAGCATACCCACCTGGATCGTCTTACTCGTGATGCAAATCCCATTATGATATAGCGGTATTCTAACAAGTGGCGGAGACATAGAAAGTTTTTTCATCAATCTTTCCGTCAATCTGCTTGCAGCCGCTTTTATCCAGCTCAATATCGGAAAATCAATGATCTTCTGCGTAACTTAGCTGTTACGCCGGAACAATTTATGCAGCATACCATGGCGTACGTCCTACTGGCCCCACTACCTACAATTTGTTGCTGATTTTATTTTCCTCGACTTTATAGATTTTCTCAGAGCCTCATGTACGCTACATTGTACGGGCTAGATATTGGCTCTGAAGATCCTCTTTTGCGGAAGGCCGAATCCGTCATAAACACATTCGGTGATCTGATGTTCCCTGGCTTCCCTAGCCTCGAACGATTTCCATGGTTGCGATACATGCCTTCTTCATTCCCAGGTTGTGGGTTTCAACGGGTAGTAAAAAAGTTCATACAAAATTTGGATGACCTAGATGCTATACCATTTGATAGAGCAGTGGAGAATCTGGTGAGTTAATCTTTCTTCGTACAAGTGCAAATACCTATCATATATCCTTTAGAAAAACGGTGCGGGCACTTCCCTTATCGCCGAACTGGCTCTTGAAAAGCCAATGGAAGTCGATATGATCAAGGCAATGGGTACTACTAGCTTTGTAGGTGAGACTAAACTATGCTGCTGTATGTGTTCGCTTACTAACAAAAACACTCAGCTGCGTCAGATACGGTATGTACCATTTAATTGGATATAAGTACTTTCCGAGAAACTGGTTATCCGCCGAACAGACAACATCTTCGATCAGCTCTTTTCTTCTTACCGTCACCCTACATCCCGAGGTTCAGGTAAAAGCACAAGCTGAAATCGATCGTGTTATTGGGAGAGACAGGTTGCCCACATTCGAAGATCGAAAATCTCTTCTTTATATTGAAGGTATTTACCGTGAAATAATGCGCTTACACCCTCCCGGCCCTCTTGGTACGAGCCTCCCATTTGTTTGAGGTAACCAGATGTTTCTTAACCTCTACTTATGTAGCAATCAACCATGTTTCGACTGAGGATGACTTCTACAATGGTTATCATATTCCTAAAGGTTTGACTGCTCCGATATCATTTGGTGTCACGTTTGATGGGTCTCTTTAGGATGCGTAGTTGTCCCTAATATCTGGTGAGATCAAACCCCCAGTCTCGCTATGAAGCTCGTCGGTTAACGTTGTTTAGGGCTATGAACCGAGACCCCAATGTGTACCCTGACCCCGATAAATTCATGCCAGAGCGTTATCTGGATTCGCCAGATGGGCCGTTTACAAACATCAATGATGTTTATGCTTTTGGATTTGGACGAAGGTCGGTCGGGTTCACTGATGATCCTGTCCAATGGTATCTTGCTAAATGTGTGGTTCTATTTCTGACATACCCTGTAGAGTCTGTGTAGGCCGCTACATGGCTGAGAACACAGTTTGGCTCACTATCGCATCTATCATGGCCACATTCGATCTATGTAAAGCCAAGGATGACGGGGGTGATGAGATTGACATTCCCGAGGAGTATACTCAGACTTTTTTCCGGTACGTCCTTATTACCTTTCTTTCTATCTTAACTCTAGTCAATACACCCCATTTCAGTCACCCCAAGCCGTACCAATCTTGCATTAAGCCTCGCGACCAGCAGGCGCTGGAGTTGATCTTGAGAGCAACTGAATAGTTTTTTTAGTACTTGTCTCTTATTCTGTTAGGACTTGGTACTTTCGTCTGTGATCTGAAAGTCAAACCTATCAAATCAAATGAGTTTCGATTCCGACAAAACTTCCAAGGACTAAAGTTGCCAGTTCGAATACTAACGACTGTGACAATGGAGGCTTCGACTGGAACTCCGACGATCACGACACTCACAAACACTTTCAGAGAACAACACAGTTAAACAGTTGAGCACAATCATTGCAAAAATACTACATCACGCAGAAGAAAAAAGAAGTATGTATGACTAAACGCCCCCTGCGGCCGCTAGAATCAACTCCGACGCTCGCGCGTCGCGAGGTCTGATACAACATCGGTACGGCTTAGGGTGACTAGAATCGGGCCATAATATTAAACCAAGAAACATATGTAGCAGATCCAGCGTACCGGAAAAAGGTCTGAGTATACTCTCCGGGAATGTCAACTTCATTACCTTCATTATCCTTGGCCTTGCGTAGATCAAGCGTGGCCAGGACGGATGCAATAGCAAGCCAAACCGTATTATCACCCATGTAGCGGCCTACACAGACTCTGTAACGTATTAGAGATCCAATTTCAGTGAAGGTATTGAGTAGCAAATCAAATCAAGGAACCTTCGGCCGAATCCAAAGGTATAAATATTGTTGATGCTTGTGAATGGCCCATCTGGTGAGTCTAAAAAAGGTTCTGGTATGAATTTATCAGGCTCTGAGTACACATTGGGGTCTCGGTTCATAGCCCTGGGAATATTCTTTAGCTCACGAGTTTCATGGCGAGAGGCGGAGCGAGATCTCACCAAATATTGGGAACGACTATGCATCCTAAAGAGACACACTAAGAGTGACATCAAATAGCATTAGCGGAGGTCAAAACCTTTAGGAATATGGTATCCCATGTAAAAATCATCTTCAGTTAAGACGTGGTTGATCCCTATATGATGAATATGAATAATTTGGTCCCATGAAATAGGAAAATCATACCAAGAGGAAGAGGGGGATGTAGACGCATTATTTCACGGTAGATAGCTTCGACGTATGGAAGAGACTGTCGGTCTTCAAAGGTCGTCAGGCGAAAGGAGCCAATGGAAGACATGGTCTGTTCGGCAAAGATAACGAGTTCATCAGAGCGGATTTATCTCAGGTATATGACTTCGTACCGTATCTGCTGCGGCTGAAGGTGATAATAAATGAAGTACAGGTTGATTAACAATATCAAGTCATACCTATGAAGCCATTGGTCCCCATTGTCTTGATCAGTTCAATCAGTTCAGGCCTTCCTTTGTTTTCAAGAGCTAGTTCAGCCACAAGGGAAGTACCAGCACCCGTTTTCTAAATAATACAAATCAGAATTGTTAATGTGATCTGCAACACCTTTGCAAAGATAGCTTTACCCACCAAGTTATTCACTGCCTTATCAAATGGGATAGTTTCTATGTCATCCAGACCTTGAGCACATTCATTCACCGCCCGTTTGAATTCACAGCCAGGGAAGGAAGAAGGCATAAAGCGTAGCCATGGAAATCGCTCGAGGGCAGGGAAGCCAGGTAAGAGTATCTGTCCGACCCTTTGAATAGTTCTTACAGTATTCTGGGCAAGAGGATCTTCGTAGCCGATCTCCAGACCATATAGTGCAGCATACATGAGACTTTGAGAGAGTCTATCGAAAATATTATTAAGCAGTAATGTTGTTAGGCGACTGTGGCGTACGCCATGGTATGTTGCATAAACTGTTCTGGCGCAGCTGTCAGGCTACATAAAAAACTGTGGATTTTCTTGTATTGGACTGGATAGAAGTGACTGCAGGCATTTTGACGAAAATGTTGCTGAAAAAACCTCCTGTTCCTCCGCCACTTATTAGAATATGTCTGTAGCCACATGGCATGACTAGTTAGTACTAGTTAGGGCGAAAATTTTAAACGAGTTGGGTCGCTTACTTGCAGCCCAATTATACGATCTGCTTTACACCTCATATGCAGAAATAGTCAACCAAAAATTCGTTGGAAATCAAATATCTGTACTCACAATTTTACTGCTAAAGATGTTTCTCGGTCCGAGTAAATTCGAGCTCGCTTTTCCAATAGATCTATGGCAACTTGAGAATTGTTTAAAATAAGCGTGTTCTTTTCACGAATATAAACAAGATCTCCTGTGGGAACATTATTGTCAGAATCATTTTATTTTGTGTAACAAGTAGCGCAAAAAAAAAAAAAACCATATTCTCTCCCCCATTCTTGATATCTGACCCATGCATCAAGAAAGGCAGGTCTGAGGTTTTTGGGCCAGGAGGACGGGGTAATGTAAGCTTGGGTTGCCGACCATGACGAGCAAGGAGATATAGAGCTAATGCAAAAGCCGTAATACCAGATGCGACCAGAAGTGAGGATGAAGATGGAGCAGAAAGAGACAGAGTCATGGTTAAACAAACAGGGATTTGACTGACATTCACACCTTCAGCAGGACACTAAGTATACCGGGAGTATTTGGTAATGTTCCTGAGTTCAAAGGAAGCTTCATCTGGATTGCAAAAATAAAGCAGAATCAATCATGACCCCCAATATGAAGACGAGCCACTGGTTACCTCACTGGAGGATCATCCAATCAAGAAAGAAGCACTCCAGGGGAGAATGAACAGCCGCCACCACAGAAGAAACTTCACCAAGCAAATCAATTGCTCAGCTGATAGTAATATCTCCAGCAGATGTGATATTGAGAGAGAATGGGAGGCTTAAAGTTAAGGTTCTGCCTCAATACATGACCCAGTTAATCGAGAGAATGAAGCGGCCCAGCAAGGTGGCGTTTTTTACCTTCTTGAAGATACCCGAAGCTTTTATCCGTAAGGATCTGGATTTCCGAAAGTAAAGCTAGGAAATGGGCGGAAGAAATATTGTGGAGGAAAAATCGCTTTGGTGAAAAATAGAGGCATATTTCGGATACTTGGATAAGAGGGAGAGCAAGGACATTCCCAATAAGTAATCAATATGTAACACCGGCCGATCCTATAACGAAGAACAAAGGGAACGGAGTATTTTTTGACGACGAAGTCGTGGGTGGTACGGGCACATCAGGTATTCGTCCAAATATCTCTAGGAAAGAGCAAGCTGTCAAATGGGCCGAAGCACAGGTTGGAATCGGGTAACTCGGTGAGCTCGCGCAGAGAGCGCAGTCCAGAGCAAGAACTGGGAACGGATGGAAGGATTGGAACATTGAGGAAACGGAAGCCAGTATAAAACTAATGATTTTGATAATGTTGAGTACGCTGAGTGTCAAAAGGCTCGAAGATTAGGAACGATGAATCGGATGGGATTGGATCTTTTTTTGGGCCATAATACGGTAAACTGGGAATTCGGAGACAATAATTGTATTTTTATCACGCAGCGCGTGATGCGTGACGAACCGTTCTGACGCGCGTTTGCACGTCTTCCGTTCCGACGTCCACCAGCATTGACCAGCAAAATGCTGCCACGCCTAGGCCGAACATCTCCACGGCTCAGAAAAATACCCAAACGAGCAGGAATATCGGTATTATCGACATCTACGCGACGAGGTGAACTAGGCCCGTCTGGTCCTTCTGTTGGTCAAATCTCTGGGCTAGGTCTCCGACATACGAACCCGCCAGACTCTCAGCCTCAATCATCGTTCCCCAGCAAGAATGATTTGGGTACAGGGTCGGAGCCAGATCCTGAAGAGCCGAGAGAAAGTAAAGGGAAGGAAAGAGAACTATCCGACCGAGAGTGGGAAATACGTACAGGTACAACTTGTCCAGTAGCTATAGCGGAATACCTTGACTGACTGCGATAGGCCGAACCATTGATATTCTCACCCAGACTCTCCCAACATTCTTCAATACAGGCCTCATGACGACCTGGGATCTGGAAACTGGCGACGCATTTCCTGCTCGTTCTTTACCTTCAATACCACATCTGCCTTCCTTGCCTCATCTATCGGACCTGCCATTACCTCTACCTCTGCCGAAGCCTCAGAAAGACACGAAACAGAAAGACGCGACCAGAATACCAATATTTGCATCCGAAATCAGCCTGACTTACACTCCGCCTACACCACTGCCGCACCCATTTCCGAGAAGGTTGGTACTGGAAGGTGTGCTTGCCTCTCGTGTCTAGCTCGTGTAATTAAATAAACTCCCTCATCAGGGAAATCGTTCTATCTCGCGTCATCTGTGTTTATCCGGCACACGCTAAACACACTTTACTCTGACTTGGGAGTAACTATAACAAAGGTGGCGGTCTCGGTTCCAAAGACTGTATCTAAGTCTGCGGAGGAAGCCCATCCAACCCCTCAACCTTCTGCATCTCGCAATAGTGGCTACACGCGCGAAAAGTCCTTTTATATTGCTCTTCGTGTCACTGGCAAGTCGAGGGTGAGTGGAACGGTAGGCCAATGGGAAGTACGCTCGACATACACCTTTTCACCGTTTGATGCAAAAATCATACATCATACCGTGAATGGTATTGAGCCAGCGCCAGAAAAGGGGGTATTTGATGCATTGTATCGGGCATTGAGGATGCCGTCGCTGGGAAGAGAGTCGCAGGGTGCGTTGAATTATGAAAAGAGAGGTAATTGAAAGAATGGATTAGAACCAACACCCCACTCGATTCATTATAGCCTTGCTTTGTGATTTATAGTAGCTTTGCCTGATCATGACCACTGAAGCACTTGTTCTGCTTCATTAGTGATACACGCTGGTTCCAACATATCGATGGGTCGCCTTTGGAGACTACGAGGAGGGTTCTTCGTCTTCGTCTCTCTCGCACAAAATAACATCACCAGTGACGGCTAGATGGGAGCGCCTGATGTGCCTTCGCCGTATGGAAATTAGATGTTGCGAGCTGTTGAATATCTGAAATGTGTCTTCCACGACTAAATACCATTGGGCAGTATATATATATAGACGGTGATATCACTATCCCATATACTGGACTTGAACATCGATTTCCTTCGTCCGTCATTAAATTCCTGTGCGCGTAACTTGGCGGTAGAGTGTTCCTGGAATGATCTCGAAGTCGCGATTTCGAGCCATGGCGCGGACTTTTTCAATCGTTCACCATCTTTTCCGGAAAATGAAACGCGTCTTCAGCGCGACGCGAATTGCTAACAGTTGCCGAAAGCCGAAGGTGCCGGTGAGATCTTAACTCATTATGCTGTGCTAGGCTGTCATGGCCATGGCCCGAACCTTTTGGCAGATCTGCCGAATCATATCCCTTTGGATGTGTTTATAGATGCTTACCACCAGGCTATACTAGTAGCTGGTATTAGTAAACTACTGCACACCTTTATGAATTCTCATTACTGCGCTCATATTTATCGGTATTCAACTTGATGCCGAGTAACCCCTGAATATCAGCAGAACATCAGTATCAGCCGAGGCTCGGAACATTGCGGTGCCGTATGATGAAATTACTTAAAGATACGACGCCTCATCACCAAAGCAAGTTTCTTTCCTTCTCCACCGTCACCACAGTCCACAATGGGGGCTTTCAATACTCTTCGATATATCGTAGCCGCTTATGGACTTGTCCTTCAGGCAAATTATCCTTTCGACTCTTTGCCTATCACAGACAGTGTCAAGGAATCCTTGAAACGACAAGTACCTATCATTGTCCAGTCATCTGCGATCTTTTCACTCTCCGTATTGTGCATGCTCTTATGGACGACGACTCTGCTGTGCACTATCCGGCTCACTATCCTCCTCGCGATGCGCTTCCGCCCAGCTTTCCGCGAAAAAATGCAGAAGCGCGCGGCTAATAAGGCTAAGAAAGCTCTAGAAGCTCAGAAGAAGAAGAAGAGGGTATCTTGGCTGAGCATTGTCATCAACCTGATCCTCAGCACTGCCATGATTGTGAATGATGCTATATACAATCGCCCTGAAGATGCTGCATCATTCCAGGAGGGTGTTCTTGCGCGCGCACAATACCTCCTTGCATTTTCCAAGACCCTCGTCATTCTCCAGATGGAAATTGTTGGCGTCTGCGTCGTATTTACCGTCATCTTCGCTGCTATCCGTCGTCGCTTCCGCACGCGGCGTGCTGCGGCTGATGAAGAGAGTCGTCTGGCACCGAGCGAGACGGTCCAAGCGGAGATGGTCCAGGCACAGCCCGGATCCGTGCTGGATGAGAAGCTCATTGACATCTCAGATGGCGTAGATGGTGTCTATGAGAAGGTGGAAGCCTATGTTTCCCGTGACAAGGCGAATAGCACTGAGTACAAGGAGGAGGGGAAGGAGGTTTTGATTGAATTGTAGGGAAATACTAACAAACGCTCGTTCGTCTTTTTCATAATCCTCCTCCCTTTGTAACCGTTCCTCCGCTATCTACTCATGCAAAGCTTCTACTATCCTATTTATTGGTTGTGTCCTTGTACTTGGTTAGCCGAAGTTGCAATAAATCCTTGCCAATCAATTACGGCGATTATTTGGCAAACAGGTTGAAAAGGTACCGTAAGCACTTAGTTGCAAGCATACCTGTATCGGGCATATATTTGGTCTACTCTACACGGACATCTACATTGACATACCAAGAGAGCCCAGCATACAGCCCGCAGCTTGTCTTCGGGACACCCAATAACACGACCCGTTCGGTCTTTTATTCCACCAGTAACGCCGGAAATACTAAGAGAAAACAAGGAACATACCTTGGTAGTAATTTCAGGTATCTTACGGAAGGAAAATGCGGCCACCCCAGTTGAACATCCCGAGCTCCCCATCTCTGCCTAGGAGATGTTCAACTGATAGTTGGTAATACTTACTTTTGCATGGGACGAAGGAGAGCATATCATGCAGCTACAACACATCACCACAAGATAGTGATCTAGCTGAAGAGCATGATAATGCAATTTCTGCAGAGTTATTGGTAGGTCCAAAAATACAGAGACACGAATGGCTACTAGGACTCTGCAGGCACAGCGAGATGACTACACTGAGCTTCGTTAACGAGTCCAGTGTGTAAGATATCATAATCGGTGTGTTCCTAGATGTAAGTACCCACGTTGTTTCTCAAGATTGGAATAATTATGCGGGCGTAAACACCGCCTGCCGATTATTTTAGGATCGCTAAACCCAAAAGTGGAAGATCTGCCAGGGGACGTCACGCAGGACGCTGAAACTAAAGATAGGTACACAAGTGCAGGTTGTCAAAACTTGCAGCGAAAACCCTAGAAAAATTAGTTTCAACAAGGTTGCATCCCCCGAATATTTGCCTCGCTGCGTGTGCCTGGTAAGTACATAGGCTGCCCTGAAGTGCTAGAACTTGGCGCGTGGTGGCTTGGAAACTACATAATTTGAGGCGCCCGGTCGTGTGGCAACCCGACGCGTCAAAATGACTTGATCATTTTCCCACTATCTTCCTTTTCTTTAACCAACACATCATCAACGAACCATTCCTCCTGTATCTCTCCGTTTCCCGTAGTCTCTCGTTGGAACATCCACATTCGTTAAACCGCAACAACACACTAACAAGCCATGTTCTCCAAATTCGCTCTCGCTGCCGCCGTGCTCTCTGTTTTCCAATGTAAACCAGTTCTTTTTTCTCAGCTCAGCTTTATTATTTTTTTTGCTAATTCGGTTTGCAAATCTAGCTGTTGTTGCTGAGACTTGCTCCAGGCAATACACTATCATGGACGGAGATACTTGCGATGGCATTTCTGCAGCGCAAAACGTGTCTACGTAAGTGGCTGTTTTTGTACTTTTTTACTCTTCCACAATTCGCTTTCTAGCTACCAGCTTGCTACCGTCAACGCTGGTACGATCAACAGCGACTGCACCAACCTCCAGCCCAGCACTACTATTTGTCTCGGGTGGGAAGGCGAGGACTGTAATACCACCTACGTTGTCGTCGCTCAAGACACTTGTGATTCTGTCACTGCTGCCTTCAACATCAACTCGACGCTGTTATATGGAAACAACCCTCAGATCGACCAGGCTTGCGACAACATCTACGTTGGAGAGGTGAACCTCTTTTACGTCAACAAGCTTGAGGACTTTTGACTAATGCAATACTTCCACTTCCAGGTACTTTGTGTAGCGTCTACTATTCAGGCTCCTCCCGCCGGCTCTGCTCCTGTTGACACTGCTATTCCGAGCACGGCCACCGCCGCTGCGTCCGCCACTCCCACTAGCACTTCGTCTAGCTCTAGCTCTAGCGACGACGGTGATGACAGTGACGATGGCGACGATGGCGACGACGACGACATGCCATTCTGCGACGAGCTTTAGATGCACTTCATCTATCTTCCACACTATCCCCGCAGCTTTTTCTCCACCTGACGATTATGGTTTTATACCCTCCCAAATCCAATTATATTTTCAATCTTTGATACGTGTACCTGCTTCGTCGGTTTGATATCCACACATACCACATTTGCAACATCTGATCCTATTTTTTTTTGTGCCCATTCGGCTTTCTAGTCCAGCTACTTGTCCGTTTTTGCACTGGTCGAAAATCTGTCTTAATAGCCTCTAGCTAGCTACAGCCCTTGGGTTTATTTCAATTTTTCTCAGCAGCGCTGGCAACGTTATTATGTACAGATTTCTCAACTACGATCTAGAAGATGCTTGTTTGAGTTTTGATATCTGTACTTTCGTACGACATACATACATACTTAGATGAAAAACCTTTTCTCAGTCCCTCCGCTTGAAAATCCATGCAAAGTACAACATAAAAATATGCAAAATGATACAATTGAGGAAAATAATTAGAAACGAGAGAATGCAACAGCCCTAATCGTCAATAACAATAACCTCCGAACTCTGCGCAGCGCGTTCGGAATTCCTTCCTCTTCCAACTGTCGCCGACTTTTTACGATTCCTTCCTTCCGTCACTTCGACTCCGTCATCATCCAAATCCAAGATCTCTCTCGAGCTACCTCGTTTCCGCTTCGTACCCGCCGCTCTAACACCTGAACGACTGGATGTTCCTTCTTCCTCATCCGAGCTGTCTACCGATATCGTTTCGGAAGGTACTGACCTGGAAGATGATGCAGAGAGGTTCCCATTGGTGGCCTTGGCTTTTCCACGTGCTTGTGTCTTCTCTGTTGTTACTTTGGAGCTGGGTGCGGGAGGAGGAGGTGGTGGTGGACGCGCGTAAAGGTGCGTCCACTGACGGGCAGTGGCATCATGTAATGGACGATCGGTGTTGAATTGGTTGGCGATAGCTCCGACTAGAAACAAACAAACACAGTTAGACCGAATCCCGCGTATAGTGTGGCGCAGTTAATCACCTAAAGGATCCCCTGCACTCAAGTCAGCCACGTTTTCATGTTATACAAGCGAAAGCAGGAGAGAAACGTACGAGGATTCGGATCCGTCAAAAGCGAGGATAATGAGAGTAGGACTTTGAATAACGAAAGAGCCGGAGACCAGTTGTTCTTGAGTATATCGATGCATATGTCGCCGCGTTCCGAGATCTGAACGGTTAGTTAGCTGGTTGAGAATCGAGGGAGATTGTAATGCCCTGTACATTCATATGGTAGATTCTGGTGCGCACAAGACATTAGGTTAAACGTGCCATTTTTGATGGAAACCCTCCTTACTCACCGAGTCTTGAAAGTCACCCGAGGAGCAGTAAACCTGTGTCGGTCATTAACAAGAGCCCGGAGCGTTGCAAACTTTGCGCGGCGTACGGATAGTCTGGCGCCAGAATAACATCCATATTAAACAACCCGCCCTCATAGACACTCCCTTCAGGCCCAGGAATCTGCCCTTTCCATAAAAACAGGTTATCGCCTGACGGAGCGAGAGTCATAGATCCCAAATCCTCCTTCGCTAAATCTGCAATTTCGCGATGAATGCGCTTCAAGGTCATCTACAGAGCGTAGATATTATTGGTAATCTCGAGAAACAAGTGCAGAACAACTTACTGCTGTGGGAGGCATATTTGAAGATATGGTGGAGTGCAACTTGGTATAGTAAAATGTATACCTGGGCCCAGTGGATGTGGCCGAGAAAGAGTTTAAGTTCGTTGACGCCGGAAATTCCGAAACGAACACGTGCTGTGTGACACATAAAATTTTGACAAAGAATCTTTCGCGCCGCCATCCGCGTTTGTCTCCTCGCGATCAGCAATGTTTCGAACGCTGCGTTTGAGCGTTGTCCCACGCTCACTCTCATTCTCTTCCCTTCATCTTCGAAATATGTCTCGACCTCACAAAAAGCCGAGAATTCAGCAAATGTCCACGGCGACGGCGACCGCGAATAAACCTCGCAGCCCTTCGCCGGCAAGTGCTGCTGGTCATTTTACCGACAAGAAGTTTCAAGACTTGAACATTGACCGAAAGTTGAAGGATAATATTAAACACGAGTGAGCAAATTACAAAAAAAAAAAAAAAGAGCCAAAGCTCAGGCGAAACTAATGAATGGTTAGATTTATGACTGAAGTTCAAGGTATGTGTTTTTTTCATCCATGTTTACACAAATACTAATGTATTTTGTGCAGCTGCAACAATAGAGGTAAAACAGGAACCCCTTACTGTTTTCAGCCAGAAGCTCATTTCGTATCCTAGCCTGGTCTCGCTGGTAAAGACCTTCTCGTACAAGCGAAAACTGGAACAGGTAGAACCAATCATGTAGTCGTCGTAAACTCTAGCCTCATCACATAACTGAAGGAAAAACCGTTGGGTTCCTTCTTCCTGCCGTTGAAAAACTCCTTCGAAACCCCAACCGTGCCCGAGGAGCAGCCATACTTGTTCTTTCGCCCACACGGGAACTGGCGCACCAGGTCGGTCATTTCTCTAGTCATTCACCCTTTTGAGCTTCAACACCCTTCTAGATTGCCAAAGAAGCACGAACTCTTCTCCCTGAATCTGCCCTCCGTATACTATGTGTAACCGGTGGAACGAGCAACCCAACCGCAGACCTCGATAGATTCATCTCGAACCATTACGACCTTATCGTTGCCACTCCGGGACGTTTGCACGACTACTTCACTGGACCTCGTAAATCTGAAGTCTACGCTAAATTCACTGGATTGCAAACTCTTGTATTGGACGAAGTCGATAGATTGCTCGATGGTGGTTTTGCTAGGGAACTTGAGGGTGTCGTTAATATGCTTCCAAAGACTCCCAGACAAAATCTTTTCTTCAGCGCCACTATCCAGCCTAAAATCCACCGGGTGGCACAGGCTTACCTTGGTGTGGGCTCAACCGGGTATGAGTTCATCTCTACCCTTAAAGAGGACGAGATGAACACTCATCAGCATGGTACGTTTCCAAGAACGCGATCTATTATTTTTCTCTCACCAGCGTTCATCTAGTTCACCAATCCTATATCATCACACCGTTCCAAAAACATCTTTCGACGTTGCTAGCCCTTTTGCATATTGACGCTCTCAAGCACGCTCTTCCTAAGGTCCGGACCTCGACGTCTACTGAGTTTTCAGGTCCATCAACCTCGTCAAAGATTATTGTATTTTTCCCTACAGCTCGACAGGTTGCTTTTGCCAATGCAGTCCTTTCCTCTTCTGGTATCAAAAAATCCCTTCCTCCCATCTTCGAGCTTCACTCTCGGAAATCCCAATCCGCGCGGACAAAGGCTTCGGATGCCTTCAGGAAGGCGTCAAGCGCCATCTTGCTGAGTAGTGATGTCGCTGCTCGTGGAGTGGACTTCCCTGGGTTCGTACATCTATTGCGCTCCCTATCTACATCACTAACTAGAAGGAAACAGTGTTACCCTCGTTGTTCAAGTCGCAATGCCTTCCTCCGCTGAACAGTACGTGCATCGTCTTGGGCGTACTGCGCGCGCAGGAGCCCAAGGCCAAGGTATCCTCATCCTTGATCCCGCTGAGGAGCGCTTTGTTTCTACACGTGAAATGAAGGAAATCACAAAAAATAGAACCTTACATCTCCGCTCCCACTTCACACGAAGCCAAAGAGCTTGAGACGTACACCCATACCTACTCCCAGCACGTCTCCTATGCCGTGGACGCCCTGGCAAACAACACCCCTGAAATAACAGCACAAGCGTACGTTGCGTTCTTGGGGTACTACAAGCAATACTCAAAGGCGACCAAATGGAGCTCAGCGGAGCTGGTGGAAGAGGCTGAAAAGTATGCAAGGAAAGTGATGGGGTGGAAGGACGTTTTGCCACCTCCGGTGTTGGCCAAGACGGTAGGTATGATGGGCTTGAAAGGTGTGAAGGGGCTGAATATTGTAAAATCTCTTCCACCGAGGGCCGATAGAACATAGATGATAGAATGATTGGTGTGCTCCCCATTATTGATTTACATACATACACTACACTACTTATACATAGTATTTAATGGACAGGGCTTGACATGAGAGCCAATCAGAGGTAGTACTCAATGTTGCATAAGGCACTTTAGCCATTTTGGCGTTTATGGAACTCACGACCACGGTATAACGGGTGCAGATCAAGTGCAGACAGGCGCAGACTAGTACAGACTGCGCGCCGAGTAGACACGGACGTGAGTAAATGAGATGATACGACCCTTGTGTGTCCATAGACATATATAAGACTTCACAGAGGTCTCGTTTTTTCTGCCTCACTCATGTCCATATGTCATCATCGGCCTCCTCATTTCTTTCGGGGGAAGAATTGGCAGTGATTGAATCCGCCTTGGCCTTTTCGTATGCGGTTCAGGTGGCTGCGACAGTACGTGCTACCAAAAAATCTACCTGCTTTACTTATTGGGTCTAGGTCATGATTTGGGATATTGTGATTCACATTGCCGACGATGTTGAGTTACTTTCTCGGCCGGGAAAATTTCGGCCACCAACAGTCATGTATTTTCTATCTAGGTGTGTTACGATGGAGTCAAACAATGCTCGATTCTTACGCTTGTGGTCAGATTCCTTTTTTTCATCTACTCCTTCGTCATAACTGCGAGTAAGTATCAAGCTCAAGGGTTACAATCTTAATAATCATTGTTGTTTGTCTGACAGATACCGCAAAAATGTGTGAGGTCACACTAACGTTGACAGCCTCTGCCATCAACGTTATTGCCATAGTGTTCACACTATTTCAATTCCTCCTTCGCGTCAAGGTGATCTACTGCGAGGGCAATCGGCTCAAGACAGGATTTTTTGTCGTCCTCTGGATGGTTGCATCAGGAGGAACCTCAATGACTTTGGCTTTTGGGATTCCAGGATGTACAATCCCATCTGTGGATTTTAGCTTTTGGGTTCCCGTTCTAGCGGTTTTGGTTTTTGACAGTTGCGTGTTTTTGGCGATTTCGTATCAGATCTTCAAATTATCTTTGATGCTCGTCTCCACCGATCCCCAGTTCAGTCCTCTTGGTGATGAATTTGGAACCGGGAGCAGGACTAGGCTGAGTTTCACGCAGAGTCTTAAAACAAGGTTGTTGGCTCTTGCGGGAAAGGGGCTTCCGTCCTTGTTCCAAGCAATCTTACATGATGGCCAGTTTTACTACTTGTGAGTTTTTTTATTGACACCAACCGCCGGTTCACCGGTTGACTATGATGCAGAATAAGTTCAGCGACTGGTGTCACCACGCTTTCTCTGCTGCTAAACACTTCGCTTCTCCCTGCATATCGACCGTTACTCGTTCCGATACATTCAGTGCTAGTCAATATCACAGCAGGATATGTGTTTAGGGAGGTAAGACTGGGACGTATGAGGGAGCATGAGCTCACTCTGGCATTTCAACAATCTACTGTGGAAGAGATTTTGTCGCTACATTCTATACATCATGATGAAGAGCCAGAAGAAGCCCCATCGTGATCGTGATAGTTGTATGTGTTAGTGCTCCTCAGACTGTGACACACACTTTCGTCTCCAACCAGAGGACGTGACGGGTGGATGAATACACTATGCAGAATTTCGGTTGGCACACCCAAGAGTCATTTCCCACTAGTGGCAAGAGATGGAGCGCATCGGTACGTCCAAAAACTGTGTTATTCCCTAAGCCTTCACTTTATATAATCATTACCTTTTTAGTAACCCGCCGGAAGCCTCTGTTTTGGCACTGAAAAGCGCATACAATCACATTCAGTTGATCTGAAACTGGTCCACTGCAAATATTACTCAATGACAATGATCTATCGCATAAAGAGATTTTTTTCCTTTCCCGTATATACTTAGGAAAAGCATCGTCGTTCAAAACGTTTGAATAGGAAGTACGTATTTTAACTAGACGTGCTGGCCCAGGGTGGAAACAAGTATCATCCTTGATTTCTCGAGGAGCACTTATCACCTATAGCCGTGAACATTACATCTCCGCTCCTACAGGACAAAACAGACCTACTTTCGGCACCTTTCTCAAGCTAAAGGCACCTTATCGACCAACACCCCGGAGATGTTGACACGTTTGTTGCGTATTTGAAGTACCGCACTCAAAGGCGACCATGTAGAACCGGTCGAAGCTACTGGAGGAGGTTAAGGGTATGCAAGGACGAGAGGAAGGAGGTTATGTCACCGGTGCTAATGATTGTCAGCCACCTGTTTGAAGTAGGCCGTTCCATTCGGAAAACTAGGATTCCGATGTCCACTTCGCACTGGAAGATATCTCAACAGTCAAAACTATATTTCGCCACTTGCTTAGGAAGCTTCATTGTTCAAATTCTAGGGCTCGGCCCTTCAACATTCAACGTTTGCAGCTTTTCTTTGGCCAATCAGTTAAACTTACTCAAAGCATTGGCGGCATCTCAAAGGGCATCTCGAAAGGCATCTTAGCTATCTCCTCCGATTTTTTGAAAGATAATCTTCAATGCGCCGCAGGGTCCCTCCAGGTGCAAAGATATCTCCAAAACAAAAGGGTTTCTCATGCCTTTTAAAGTGCCCATTGATATGGTATCCTTTGAGGCGGTGAATACCTCCAATGTTTGTGCTTCATTCATCCAGTCCAACTTGCTTCCGACGGAAATGGCCAATGGGGTTTTCAGCTGTTTCTGCAGAAACTGCGTGCAATCGTATCGTATTGAGTTAAACCGAAATATTACCGAATAGCAATGATCCATTGCACAATTTGTTCTGAAGAGCAGAGAATTTCGTGAATTTTATTCTTCCTTGTGTCACTCTGAGAATTTTGAAAAACCAAAAAGAATTGCAGAAACACTCTTTTTGTGGGGAGTCGTGGCTCGAATACTTCTTGTAAGTACAGATACATACATGTATAAATTGCAGTATTTAATCGCGTACACATAAGTTACCTACCCAGATGTATTTCTGTTAAATTTTGAAGCCGCATTCCGACCCTAACAGTGCGACATCATATAGCCTTACAGATCCCTAGCATCATTTGTACATATATAGATTCTGTAACATCTGTAGGCTCAGATAGCGAGAGTTACAGTATTAATACTCGAGCTATGACATACGTCTCCATTTCAAGTTCATGTCGGTGCGCTTTTGTTGGTTGTTTTTGGAGAGATGAGTGATGCTGGCGTGAAAATTCTAGATACCTACAAGTAGCCCAGCTCAAAAAGGGAGGATATTATTCCAAGACCAGGTTCAATAAAATGTGAACCTCTTTGGTGCTTCAAGCTAGGAGGGTCATGTACCAGGTTTCATTAATAGTATTTGAATAGTATCAAAAAAACGAACTACTAGTAAGTTACATATGCTACCATAACTGATATGAGCATTTACCTTGGGACTAGCCTCATACCAAAGCCCGAAAGAGCTTCATCAGTCTTAGTCTATAGCTTCTATATTGAATATCTCGTCGCTCGAGACAAGCTTCAATGAGCGTTTAATTGCTGTCAATAGTATTCTTGGTAGATTTGCATTGCTCGTAAATTGTAATACACTGTAGCAAGTTACTAGCAACGAGACATTTACAGTTCTGGCAGTGAAGTTATTCCTCATGCCTATATATAGATAACACCCTTGAAATTCTTCGTTCAACGTCTAGTACCCAGTGAAAGATGAAACTCTGATCGGATATAGTAGGTCAAAGCTGTAAATATCGAGCGGATCAAAATGATCTGAATGCGTCATTAACGGTAATTAGCGGATTTCTTCGCTAACTACAAGACAGCTAGGCAGGCTACATAGCGCGTGGCTCGACGGATAACGGAGGAATGTGTGAACCTTCATTGACATCAATGGTGACAGCCAGTTTTAATATTTTATTGTTAAGTGTTCATACTGGTATACTACCTACTATTTAAGTTCTCAATTCCCCCTTCGTGTTAAGGTAATCTAGTGTGGTGGTGTTCGGCTCGAGACGGAGTTCTTTGCCATGCTTTGGGTGCCTGTCAGGCGGAGCCTCTTTTACTTCGGATTTTTATGTCATTCAGGACGTATGGCAATCCATCCTCAGAATTTCTGCTATCGAGTTCCCATTTTGGCTGGCATGTTTTTGACGATTCGTATCAAAGATATATTTTACCGTTAGTGCTTGTAGGTGCTCGTTTGCACTGGTCCTCGATATATATATAAGGGCCCGAGTCTTATACAGATGTTCAAGGGGGTTGGCTCTCGTGGGGAAGGAACTTCCGTCCTTATTTCGAGCGACAGTGGTTTACATTAATTAAGAAGCGTAGCAAGTGGTAAGTTTCGCAACGCTTGCTATGTTGCTAAACAGTTCGCTTCTTCCGGCTCGACTGACGTTGCTTATTTCGATGCATCCAGTGCTGGTCAAGATCACAAGTTAGCAGCTGAGTGTGGTTAGACTGGCTCGTAGTATGAGGAAGCGTGAGTCCACTCTAATGTTCACGCTCTCACTGATAATTCAATGGGGATAAAATTGTCCACCCAATCAAGGCAAAACTGTCTTCTATATCGATGGGGGATGGTGAAACATCACAGAAAACTCACAGAGAAAGGGAAGAGAGGCTACACTGAATTTGAGTTTAAATGCGCCAATATACTAACCATTGAATGACATATTCTACTTGTACACCAGCTGTACCTTCAATTTCCGTCCGCCATCTCCTCTGATTCAAATGCCAGTTCTCCTATCATGGCTGTAAGTTTAAGATGTTCCTCATGCTCGGGATTCTCCGCCATGTTAATGTCCTCAATGTCCATATCTGGATTAAAAGAAACGTATGTCAACCAAACTTGAAATGTTTCACGATCTCAACCACACCTTTACTCTCGTCCATGATGACTAACCAGAGCAGTTTATCCACTGCCCAGTTTTTCAAAAACTCTCCTTCAGGCCCCTGAGGAGTTTCCAAGTGAATCTGCCTTGCAGTGCCTCCAATCTCTCTCCTCCGCCTAGCTGCACGTTCCATCGCTCTCACACCGGGATGGTTAGCATTAAAGCTTCCCTGGCTGGTCACCCCAGCAGTCTGGAACCTCTGAGCAGCCAGTTGTTCTTCTTCCGCCTTCCTCTCCGGCGAACGAATTCCATGGGCACTGACACCGTAATGCGGTAGAATTGAGATAACACTTGAGGGTGTTTGAGGCGGCTTTCCACTGGTAGAAAGGGGCAAAGTTCGTCCTTCTATCAAAGCCATTCTGCGCTTCGCTATGGGTGAATATACATCGTCTTTAGCGGCGTTCTTCGTATCCTTCTTGCCAACATGTCGCGTGATAAGGCCTGTAATTGGCCAATTTCGAGCCACACTAAGTGCTCCGCGACTGACGACCTTTTTGAGCGGCTTCAAGTTTTCTTCTGGTTTTTGGGGGGCAAAAAGTAGAATCAAAGCAGACGTGGTACAAAGGCGCGCAACAAGTCTTCGTGGCTTGAATACCTGAATGTTTGCAATTCGGAGGTAATGGTCTGTAACGGATTTCGCGAGGGTGTAAGTCTTGTGATGCTCCTCGTGGTGCACCGATGTCAGTGGTAACTTGGCCCAATTATACGGACTGAGGTTAGATTAGTACACAATGTCTGAGACATTTAACGAGCAAAACATACAGATAACCGACGATTGTGCTAGACGCGCCAACGACACGGAGCGGTAGACTGGTTGCCATCGCCAGATTAAGGCCTTCGATGAAACTCACCATGACCTTTTGGCTCAATCCGAATTTTTCGAAAGCTGAATTATAACTTCTGGGAAAAGTTGCATCTTGGAGTTCATCCGAGGTGACTTGTGGAATAGCCAATGGCGGAGAAAGGCTTTCAGTGTGAGAGGAGGGTTCATCATCAGGCGGTGGGAGGTACGCTTGCACCAAGATCTCTGCGTCGTCCGCATGGCGGGAGGATGAAGTGGTGGGCGACATAGCTAAACAAGAATGAGATGAAAAGGATTGGATTGTCTGAAGTGCTTATGCAGATTGGTTCCGACGGCGCGGCGTCGTCATAAATAATCATACACTACTCGGATTCAATCTCGATTCGAGTTTCTTCGTTCATTGTTCCCCTGTTCTTCTTTTCTAGATTACTTGCCCATAGCGCTGCGCCGATGGTCGAAGTAAAGCTGAAGATCAGTCCACCAATAGGTATTAAATCTAGTGCGAGAGCAGTGGCGCCGAACCTGTTTGAGAGTTAATATAAGGGATGATACGCTGAAACTCAACTCACGCAGTATACGCGCCTCTCGATCTTTCTACAAATGCCCTTCTCTCTTCAGTGCTCATACCTTTCAACTGAAAATACCGTGCATGATACCTGGGTCCAGCTTTCAGACCTATATTTCAATAAGTAAACATGTATATGTACAGTCGAAATTTGTACTCGCCGTTGTAGAACAGAAACATGATTGTACCAACTACAGGTAGCGAGTTCAACGGGAGAGATACGATATACCGCATGAGCCCATCTTTGCTAAAGCGACTAAGTGGTTTTGTGACAGAATTCCCGATTATTTTGATTCCTGAACGGCCGGTTTTTATTTCTCTCTTCGAAGCTACAAGCGCCTCGTGACCCTGCTGCAGCAGAACTGCGTCAACTGCACGTGTATATCGTGAGCGGGCATGTACTTAACCAAGCACAATAACTCACAAATCTTATTCTGCGCTTCTTCCAAAATAAACATTTTCGTCACTAGCAGAACCAAGGCATACGACTCTCCCAAAACCATAATAGCAGCTGCACCAAATGCCAATGGCCCAGAGAATATAGCGCAAAAGGCGACTTGAGGAAGGTAGGTGAACGTGAACTACAGAACTTTGATAAGGATACAGCCTCCGCTCACATCTCCTACCTCACATACCATCGCTCCAGTTATACCGCCAGATACAAGGAGACATTTGGTTAAAACTGGTTGAACGGAACGATAGAGCGAAGGATGCGAGATGAAATAGAGTAGGCCGTGTATAGGATATATAAAAGCTCCACTGAGAAGAGCATCTTTGACGATGGTTAACGAGGATGTAATGAGTTTCTGTAAAGCGTTCATGGTGGTCAGAAATAATGTGATGTCATCAAAGCAAGCGCCCATATTCAACTACTAAATACACGCCCTCTACTTGTGGTCAAGCCAAGTTATTTCACAATAGAATTGACCCCGCGAACTAGTGGACGAATCGTTATTGAAGAAAAGTCCAAAGAAAGAAGCCGTGGAACGCACCAGAAAGATACTCTTTCGCCGCGCTCGGACTCTGGAAGAAAGAAAGGTCAAAACAAAGAAGCCCAGTCGTAAGTCACAACTTGCCAGTCCCTTTATCAGCGCATACACATCTTTGTCGTGATACCTTAAGCCGGTAACTGGGTCAGTATAAGCAGCTTCTAGACCTGTAATATCGCAATAATGTTTCTGAGGAAGAACAGACGGTGGTGCCTCAATAGAAAGGTCTGCCAGAAGTTGTTAGAAATTTCGGTATTTAAGTAAACGACATCAACGCAACAAGATGAAATTTCATCCTCTCTAGTGCCCTCATCGGTATCCATAGAACTCCCAGCCGTTTCCATCCGTCGTCTTTCACGCTCTAGCCGTTCACGCTCGCGTTCTTGACCCAACACATTCTTTAAGTTTTTAGCGCGACGATTGATGTTTTTGGTGTATGCAGGGTTCTTGAATGGACGTGGAAAGTGTAGATATGACAGTTGTTCAGCCAAGCTCTGTATAAATCAAGCTCAAAGGCCGTTTCAAGCTAAAGGATTGAAGAAATTCAATCTACCGGAGTGTACACATCTTCCGTCGCTGGGAGTTTTCTTTTGAAGTTCTTCGGAGGCATGTTGCGAACGAGTTATGGATGAAGTGCAAAAGTTCAAGTGGCAGGCGCTGGCGTCTAAGTAGTTCAAAACTCCCGAACCCGAGCCGAGCGATCAAAGAAGACATCAGAATTAGACTAACAATTGACACTAGCCTCACTGCACCTCAACGTGGCTACTGAACGCTACATGTTTCCTTACCGGCCCTGGAAAAAATCACTCGTTCCCACATACTAGTTCTACCCTAATCGAAGAAACCTCATCACATACAGGAACTCTACATCTACCTCACTTTGGGCTCGCAATCTCTCCGCAAACCCTACACTTCCGTAGCTCCTCGTTTTGCTGCCACCTTTCGATAACGGGCTTGAGTTGCGTCCCGAGATCGGTGACATGGAAAGACTCTTCATGGATAATAGTGGGCGAAGAGTGCGATGGAGATGGACAGTACCAACGAAGGGAGTCTGTGGTTAACGGAGTGTATGAGGAAGCATTAGAATTTGGAGTCAGCAAGCGAACAATTGACAGATAACTCAGGAAACAAAAAATCGTGAGTCTTGACTCCAGGTATCAAGTCCATCAAGCTACGGTATAAACGGCTGCATCTCACCTATAGATTCCTTTGGCCTTTCTCGCTCGATAACAATCCCCACTGTATCAGCAAAGCGGACCGGGTTGTGAGGGGTATTGGCTGAAAACGTATAGAGTTTGTAATTTGATGAGGAAGGAAAGGTGTTCGAGTCAGCGGGATTTAAATCAAGGCCACAGCGAACGAATACGAATTGTGAAGTGGACACATGTACATAGGTATGATAAAAAGGCCACCGTGAAAACTTACCAGGCAGTAAAAACATCTCTCCCTCCCTGATCTTTATGTCCCGAAACTTTCCACCGTCAACTGTGCGGATGAGCATCGAGCCTTTGTGCTGGTAGAACCACTCCTGAATAAATGATCAGTTACCGATGTTATGTGCATCGAAAGAACGTCCGATATAATCAGAAATGGGCTTGACTCATGGCCAGACCAAAGAAACAAAAATTCGCATTCCGCTCACCTCAGTCTGATTAACATGATAATCACTTCTCTCATTCGGTCCCCCGACTGCCATGACGACAAAATCTCCGCCGCGGTAGAGACAGAAATTGTTTACCGGTGGCGAGAGCAAGTGCGCATTTTGTGAGAGCCAGAGAGGAAGATTGAGCGGTGAAGCAAGCATTGTCGCTAAAGCGCTGAAGTGGAAGTAAGTAACTTGTAACTTATAAGTTATTAGTAAGTATCGGATGCTTCCGTGCGCGATTACTCATGTCGCGCGCTCATTGGCGCGAATTTCAGGCTCATTTTATTCTTAGATTGAACAGTGAACGCATGAACGTGAAAAGATGTCGCCTCCTGATAGCATACTACGCCTCTGATCACCTCACCATGAGTACCTCTTATTAACCATCAAAAACTAGAGGCCTCAGACGAATGTACCAGCACAAAACTAAAAAACCTCGATTTGAAACATTCACGCGCCAGTCCCCTAAATTTTCCGACGGGTGGTGTAGAATATAGTCGTAAGATTAAGCAGATAGCAGCCAGATCAAGCCAGCAGTCGGCCCGGAATACACCGAAGAGCCGGGCTGTCACCTGCTGAGTTCGAGTCTAGAGCGCTGGGTAGCCCTACAATTTCATCATAACATCCCCCAAGCTCATACTCAGTGTTGCTGCCCCCCTGCGAAGCCATGAGATGGATCCCAGGCTCAGAACACACTTTTTATCCTCAGCCTGAGCATTGTAATATGAGAGTCCGATATGTATCACTTGTGTATCATGCTTCCATAATTAGTTTCACACTTAAATTAGTACTTAGTTTGAACAGTACACAGTCACGGTTGCCTTAAGATCCTGGCAGCTTGTTCGGTCGATTGAACACCCCAAGAACACTGCTCAAAAGGTTACCTTCAGTAACCCACCATTACTATATACACACGCTATACACACGCCCCTGCTAGAACCTCACGGCCTACCTGATTATGGCCAGGAGCTTTTCCTAGCTCCCCGCGCCAAGACTTCCTTGCATACTAAATTAAAATTAAAGTAAAAAACTTCAACTCAGTTGCCCATGACACTCCTTGACAGGATTTTTTTCAGCTAACATATGTACTTAATGTATCCGTTTGTCAGTTGGCCGCTCAGCAAAATTGGAGCCATTGTCCGAGTAGTTTCCTGTAGTTTCTGGCACTAATAAGTGCCGGAAAGCGGCTTCCAGTTCGCGGGTGTATTGATAATTAATTAATTCTCATCTTCCCTGTAGGCTGTTATGTACAATTACTATTTAATGCTGCGAGTAAATACACAAGGCGGGTGGGTTTTCGTGTTGATGTACATCCACATCATAGCTGCAGGTGAGTTAACTTCCTTCCATGAATCAATAACCTCTACCCACTAAATACCGCATGATTTAAGTATTAGGATTGGTGCTCACAGGATGTGATATTTCTCTCACCATGCGGGAGGAAGTGCAATACATGTGGAAGTGAGCGAGCGGCGCCCAATGTCGACCCGGTGCCCAGCGCTAACCGCGGTCCGCCATTCTTAGAAAACCCATAACGTTTGTACGATGCCTTTTCGTTTTGATGCGATATCTCCCAATCGCACTGCATGTGTATGTGAAATATTTTGCCCGGTTCTCGAAAACAAGTTAGTACATCACTAATCAGAATACTATAGTATCAACGTTGTTCTTACCACCACATGGATAGAGGGTGCTGAAGCCCCAGAAGAATATTGTTGGAGCCTAATGATTCTGCAATCTATCGCATTCTGTAGCATGCTTGTGTTACTTGAATTGGTTTTGATACTACGGGGTCTGTTCGAAATAATTTTGTGGCCTTCATCTTCAAGTTCTAATAACCAGCGTTCTAGTTTTCGCCCTGTATGACCGAAGTCGAGCAATAGGCACATTTCTTTCGCTCCTGCTCGTGTTCAGGAACGCTACAACAGCCTATAGCATATATGATCACTTATGGCGATTCCCGGCAAAGACCGAGTTTACCAGCCATTGCGTCCCTTCAATCAACATTAAAGACGTTCGTAATCCAGTCTTAGTGATCACGTTCGTCCGTATCAATATGATTTTCGATGTTTTACTAACAAACAAAGTCTAGATGCGGTGAATTGTTCGTTCAGCTGGCGATCATTACTCTAGCTATGAAGCGCACCGTGTGGGACTTTCGCCAGTATTCGCACTCGCTGCTCTCTGTCTCGAACAGAGACGGTCTGAGAGTCTTCGGCGCTATTGCTGGTGACCTACTAGTTTACTTATTGCCAGGGCGTACTCATTGACGTATCGTCGACAGTAGCATTGGTTGCGACAACCGCGACGTCAGTGAAGAAAGGAACGACTCCATATTTCTTTTTCGTTTTTCCGTGAGTTTTGAGCATGTTAAGGGTTCAGCTATTATTAAAAACTTCTACTTCCAGGCTTTTCATAGCCTTAATTTCTGCTGCAGTACGTGTTCATTGACCTTTGAACGTTTGTAGTATATCTGACCCGCCTCCAGGGATGCCACACAATTCTCAATCTGCGCAAATTGGAATCGGAATTGGAAGGCACAGATGAAAGCTTGTCCGAACAAAAGAAAGACATAGAACTAACTACTATCGGCGATGTGAATCTAACAACATGGGATACACCATGGGACGCAAGAACGTTTCAGATGATCGAGGAGGATACTATTACTAGCCCCTGGGCCTGAGCAAGATGCAGGCTGAGGGTGATACATACGATGTACGGTGGACGGAACTGTTTTGTAGTCGCTACAACCTAACATACCCTTTACCATTCTCAAACACAGGCCTAGTACCTTCAGCAACCCGTAGCTACACTGACATCATGGCCAGGAGCTCAGTTTCCCGGCGCCACCACTTCTAGTACTTAGGCTTACTTGCATACCATTGCCACCGTTACCTTTGACAGGATTTTTTAAAGTCCTACTTAACATATCTGTGCTGGAGAAGGTTCACAGAGCAACAGAAGGCATAGATTAAAAGTACTACATGTATGTATTCTTGTCTCTTCTTCCCCCATGGCACACACGTTCTTTGCGGGTCGAGCAGGACGACCCCTACTAAGGCCTTTCGGTGGTTTGGACAAATTTAAGGAAATTTGGGCAAAAACCAGACATTTTGATTCTCGGGTTTTCAGACAAAATTTGAACAAGACGGGTAGCCAAAGTGCCTAGGGCTGTAACTTGATAATTCTGTCATCAAAAATTGATGAATGTGCCTCCCATAGGTCCCCAATGGGTCAGGAATACTGGAATTACTGTGAACAGGCTTGTTTACAAGACTATGGCAGCCCCGATAGTTCTCCTTATATACGATCCGGGTTGAGAATTGGTAACAATTCTTACTTCTACCTTTTCGCGTAGCAGATTCAACTGCTGGATTGTGCGTGTCTACAATTACTCGAAAAAAACTGCACGTAGGTGAGAAGCGCTGTAACACCTGACCGCTTCCGGGGATGCCACATCAATCTTAATCTGTGGAGATTGGAATCACAATTGGAAGGCGCAGATGGGAATTCGTCCGAGTGAAAGAAAGACATAGAACTAACTACTATCGGCGATGTGAATCTAACGACGTGGGATATGGGACACAAGAACGTTTCAGGTGATCGAGGACGATACACTATCAGGAGCGAGAGGTAGCTCGACGCCAACCACATTAACTGTGTACCCGAACGTTTCAGACTCCGTGTGAATGAAACGACACACCAAGCGGCATGGTCCTCCTTTTACTTTTTTTGGATTTGGTCAACAGTTTCCAGTTTGCAAGGTCCACGACGGGGCTTCCTCTTTTTCTTCATCACGGTGTATCGAATGTAGCGACAAATTCTCCTCCATTATTGATTGTTGAAACGCCAGAGTAAGCTCGCGCTCTCTTATACGACCCAGTCTTGCTTCCCTAAACACATGTCCTGCCGTGATATTGACCAGCACTGAGTGCATCGGAACAAGCAAGGAGCGATATGCAGGAAGAAGGGATGTATTGAACAGCAGAGTAAGTGTCGTGAGACCGCTTGCTACACTTATCCTGCATCACTAATCAATAAACTGAAGGAAGGTGAATTTGAAACTCACAGGTAATAAAACTGGCCATTGTACAGAATTGCTCGAAATAAGGACGGAAGCTCCTTTCCCGCAAGGGCTACAGCCCTTGCCTTGAAGCTCTGCACGAGACTCGATCTAGTCCTGCCTCCAAATTCTACGCCAGAAGGGTTGAAGCGAGGATTCGTACGTACGAGTACCAATGACAACTTGTAGATCTGATACGAAATTGCCAGAAACACGCAACTGTCGTGGACCAAAATCGCTAAAACAGGAGCCCAAAAGCGGAAATTTATAGTCTGATGGTGCGCGCATCTTGGCTCTCTCCCATTGAAACCCAGGTTATAGGCGATTGCGCCAGATGCAAACACCCAGAGCATGGCAAAAAATCCCGTCTTGAGCCGACTGCCCTCGCAGTAAATTACCCTAACACGAAGGAAGAATTGAAACAGTGTGAATGCAAGGGCGAAAATGTTGGTCGCAGAGGCTGCCAATGTTAGTGAAGATGAACATGTTTTTGAGCTATCTATCAGACATCACCGTGGTTCAACCATGTGATGTAGCCTTGAGCTTACCTGCAGTCTGAGTTAAAAAGGAAGAGTAAATCAAAAAAAGGAATCTTTCACAAGCATCATTATCAAGAACTGGCTAGACTTTACGGTGACATACTTACCTAGATAAAAAATAAACGACTGTTGGTGGGCGAAATCTTCCTGGTAGAAAAAGTAATTCAACGTCGTCGCCGCTGTGAATCACAATATCCCAGATCATGATCTGACGACAAGAAAGGCATAATAGGTCATAAACTGAACGGATTTTTTGGAGTACATACTGTCCCAGCGATTTGGATTGCATATGAAAAAGCGAAACCGGATTGAAGGGTCGCTAATTCTTCATCTGAGGGCGAAGACATGGATATGAGCTGGGGAAGAATAGAAGACTAGGCAGAGTATATATGGATATCGTTGCCAGGGTCATACCGGCCGTTCAGTGGCGTATCCCAAAACAAACCGAATGGTGTTGGTCTGCGAGTAGTCCGGTGTGATATCAAAGTGGCCGAAACTGCATGCTAGAGAGTAGATTTGTCGCGGCCGTCAACTATATGCATGTCGTCAAAGGTAGAATACTTGGTACCGCAGAAAGCTGGGCATTTAGGTGAAATTTGTCACTTTCTCTATTCAGCACAAGTTTTGAGGGACTGGTCGATGGAACCAGGAAGACGAGGTTCCTTAAGGGCAGAAGCGAGCCCTAAAGGTTAAATAAGCGCCGATCAAACCTTAAGTTTCCGCGATATTTTAACGGCTTCTTTCAGCTTCTTTCACTGCCTTTTTTCAGTCTGGGGAAGGGCCCAGCTTCAACCACGACCCATCTTCGGGCAGCTGCCGCTGTGCGCCAGGGAACGCCTATTTCTCTTCTACTGATACCTGGAATTCAATGTTGTAAAGCTCAACGGCACGGTTTTTATCACGCCGGGCGCGATGAATTATGTGACTGTATCCAGGCTTGGTATAGTGAGTATCAATGACTATGTTCTATAGTACGGATTTACATATAGGTAAGTATTGAACTCAGGACGAACAGTCTAAGTTCGAACCATTCTCATGTAAACTTATCATTACCAGAATTACTTTTCAGATCCGCCTGTGGTATGATTTCTGAACTTCGGTCTCCAATTATGTAGCCAAGGACGGAGGGAGGGGGGTCGGCTTTTCACCAACAATGTTGCTCTAGTAATTAAAACCGCGAGGAGCTTGAGGACGGTAATGAAAAAGACAGACTTAGATTTATCCATTGTGACAGCAGGTGCTAATGAGAGGCGGGAGAAAGCAGGGTTTTGTAGATGTAAGTTTTTTGAGTCTTCAAGTTTTCATTTTCCAACTGTGGACGCGGTACATGAACTAAGTACCCCATCGCAATGGGCCTCCCTCTGCTTCATGTTGTATCGAGTGTAGTGACAAAGTTTCCTCTACTACAGATTGTTGATATGCCAGAGTAAGCTCACGCTCCTTTATACGACCTAATCTCACTTCCCTAAACACATGTCCTGCTGTGATGTTAATGAGAACAGAGTGCACCGGAATAAGCAACTGTCGAGAGGTAGGAAGAAGTGAAGTGTTTAACAACAGAGCAAGTGTCGCAACACTACTTGCTACACTTATTCTGCGTCATTAATCAATAAATTGAAGGTTCTGACAAACAACGTAAATCAGAAACCTCACAAGTAGTAAAACTGGCCATCTTGCAGGATTGCTCGAGTGAAAGACGAAAGCTCTTTTCCCGCAAGAACCAATATCCTTGCCTTGAGACTCTGCATGAGACTCGGCCCAATCCCGCTCCTGCCTCCAAATTCTACACCAAAAGGACTGAACTGGGAATTCGTGTATGCGAATAGCAAAGACAACTTGTAAATCTGATACGAAATCGCCAAAAACACACAACTGTCGTGGACCAAAATCGATAAAATAGGAACCCAAAAGCTGAAATCCACAGGTCGGGTTGTGCATCCTATGTTTTCGTCGAAATCCAAAATAAAAGAGACTCCGCCTGATGCAAGTAACCAGAGCATGGCAAAGAATCCTGTCTTGAACGGACTACCTTCGCAGTAGATCACCCTGACACGAAGGAAGAATTGAAACAGCGTCAGGATTGTGGCGATCATGTTGCTTGCGGTGGCTACCAGTATTAGTGAAGGTTCACATGTTTTTGCATTAACTATCGAACAGCGTCATCATGCCAAACGATGCAGCTTTGAACTTACTTACACGCCAATACGACGCAGGCATATAGCAGAAAAAAGACTCTGTTCAAAAGCATCAGTATCAAGAATTATTCAGCTTTACCGGTGCATACCTAGATAGAAAATAAACGACTGTGGGTGGGCGAAATCTCCCCGATAGACTCGGAAGAAGTAATTCAACATCGTCGGCGACGTGAAGCACGATATCCCAAATCATAATCTAGTGAAGGTATAATAAGTATATAGCCCAGGTTTTTCGGAAGCACGTACAGCTGCAGTCATCTGAACAACATACACAAAACCTAAGACGGAGTTGATCTCTGCCAATTCTTCATCTGAAAGAGAGGATGAAGACATAAGGACATGAGCTGCCAGGAAAAGGGTGGGTAGCAAAAATGACGACGTTGCCAGGAGAGGTATATGTATACCTTTCATCTTATTTACTTCATTGTCCAGTCAACATCTCTAGTCTGCCTGCACCTGTCTGCACACAGCCGTTCCACATTCTGGGGACATACAATGAGTTCAATGCAAAATGCCAAAAATGATCGAAACTGTCTTACGTGAAAGTGTGTCGCGAGCTTCTGACGACAGACATGGAGGTTTAAGTTACTATGAATGAGGTCAGGAACTCCTTTTAGAAGACTTTTCAGTGTCGTTTGACCACCGCGCTTCGATCCTTGACTTGGTTTGCCCCTTGAAAACTATGGCTTGTGGCTCAGGATTATACTATCCTTCATCCAATGACAAACCGTTACCCGTATCCCTGAGCTTCAGTCACGGTGATTTCGTTCAAGAAAAAAGCCAATGGGTGCGGAGGACGGCTAAAGCGTCAAAATCTGCCCACGATGGAGTCGTTCAGCGATTGCGGGTATCGATGCTGGATATGCTGCTGGGGCCTACATTCTACACAATTATAGTGCTCATGTGTCTCATTGAAATACCCCATTCATGAAAGGAGCGACAAATCTGGTATAGCGGAAAAGAGTGGTAAGTAGCATCTATAGAAGCCTATTAATAAAATGATATTGTCCCATGTATAAGTAGTCGAAGATCCCACTACACGATGCTCTGCAGTTTGACAAAGTCTGGCGTTCCCAAACCCGTCACCTATGAAAAGTGTATCAGTACCAGCTCATCAAATTAACCTATCACCGCGTACCGGATCCCAGCCAGTCGTAGCTTCAAATCCGTTCGTTCCACAGCCTGGATTGCTGCCGGATACGATATCATTGAATGCAGCGGCATTAGCATATAGCAACGGATTCAAAAATCCCAATGTCGTTCCATTGGTGGCAAGTTTATAATCATTCAAGAGCGCAATGATTCCAGCCACTGTTGGACTCGAACATGAAGTCCCTCCTACGGACCCGACTTGACCACCAATCACGACCTGGAAGCCTTCTCCTTGGGCAGAGACATCAGGGTATGCACGGCCAGATGCGTTATAAAGACCGGTATATGGGGTACTGGAGCTGTTGAGCGCTGTGAGGAATCTAGATACAGCGTAGGATTGGTAGCTTGGTTGGGCAAAGAGGCGGGAGAAACCACCGGCGGAGAAAGAGGCGGCCGTTTCGGGAGAGATACCAACGGTTGAACCGACTGCAAGAATTTAGTATCTTTCATTGATATGATCGGTGTACTCCTCACCAGTAGTTACATAGGGGCAACTGAGTACCAAGAAAAGGGTAGAAATGTCAGAGTGGGGTATGTAGTTAAGTCACCGGCGATTGAACGAACCTAGCGGGAAAGTTCGGTTGGAACAGAACTGTATTTGTGCCGTCATTGGTGGAACAGTTGCCTCCACCGACTCTAAGACAGAGAGTTAGTCAACTAGCTAGCACCTGGAAGAATATGCATATACCCATCGTCACCAGAACTGAACAGCACTGATGCACCTCTTGCTCCGAGCTCAGCAAACTTGTTGCAAACTTCAAACGCATAGTCATCGGGTACAGTTTGTTCGTCGTCGCCGTAACTTGTGCTGAATGTTTTGGGAAGGTCACCGTTCGAAAGTGTAAGGATATAATCCAACCAGTCGAGGTAGGGTTCATTCGTGTCTGTGGGTGTAAACTCGTCGGGGACGTATCGAGGAGAACCGCCGGTGCTGTAATAATACATTGGAATAGGATACGCCATTCCAGTTCCGTATTGGACATCCAGATTGGCCTCTACTCCAGGCTCGCTTTGATTGTTTTTTCCTCCATTGACGAGGACGGTGGTGAAAGTAGCATTGGTCGTATTGGGGAGGAACTTGGTAACAAAAGTCGCCAAGTCAGCACGGATGGCGTATTCCTCAAGATAGCCAGCGATTCCGAATGATGCATTGGTTGTTAGGGATGGGGTATAATTGGCGGTCTAAGTGAGAGCGATTAGAAGCAGTAAATCTTCAAAAACAGAGAATCAAATACGTGATAAAGATCCTGCAAACACGTAGGTGTGATAATTGTACTACAACTACTTGGAGTCATATCGTTAGACGCGTCCGAGTCGCCGAGACCAAGAGATTTCAAAAAGCTCGACTTTTTCATACTGCGCATGTTACCGAAATATGTCGTCGGAGAAACGAGGTTGATATGAGCGTGGAGGTGCCGTGGAAGCGAGTACTCCATAGTGCGTATGATCTGGTTACTCGAATCGGATGTGTGAGCGTAAACATGATAAGTTGTGTTCAAAAGGGTCTCAGCGAGAGAAACTGGGATAACGAGCGTGATATATCTGCTTGAAGGTAGTATTTCGACATTATCCATGCCATGCCAATTTAGCCAATCTGTGACCTCCATCTTTGTCTCCTCGCTAGGCTGCATGAGCTCTTCGACATGTTCCTTGGTCAAATGAGCTCCATAGCGAGAATGATACGGGTCAGAAGTTTCCGAGAGATGTCCCAACAGCTGATCAAAGTTAGACGGACGAAGGCCAATGCGGATAGTCAAAGGCGTGTTTGGGTCAGGAGTAGAGTGGTACTTCCAAGAAGGTGATGGTGAACCAGCAGGCCAAGAATGCTTTGTTAAAAAATCATTGTAGAGAACAGAGCGCGGCACGACACTAGCAAAGGCAGCCAAAGGAGCCAAGGCAAGCAAGACGGGAAAGATAAGCATGGGGACTCCACATATTGCCCAAACTTGATACATGGGTTTTATAGTGTAGTATTCGCTTGGAAAATTGAATTGAGCCACTACTCGGGCCGGACATCATTACGCGACTTGCTCTTAACCCTGATATCTACATGGCCCGAGCTAAGAAGAGGGCTCGGATTGACAAAGAAGAGGAGGAAATCTTCTTGGTTGGTACGTCTTCATACAGATTTATCAATCAGCTGCTTAGGTTGAGCGTATATCTAGAGTATTTTAAGCAGGTAAAAGTAGATGAAGATGGGGAATGGGTGCGTTATCCTCCCCATTGCCACTCTTCTGATTGCTCAACGTACGCTCAACAGATATACCTTGTCAAGGTAAAAACCTAGATGTCCTGACTCCCTGTGCTAAATCGGCTTTGACTTTACAGTGGGCTGGCTACGATAACCCAAACGATGATACGTACGCTATAATCTTCCCGTCTTTTGACCCCAGATGCTGACGCCTACACGCTAGTTGGGAACCTGCATCAAGTGTCGCGAACTGTCAACGACTTCTAAGCTCGTTTTGGTACGAAATAGGTACTGATAATGGAGACTATCACCCAGGGGATTCCTTTACACCGTCTCAGGAATGGATCAGTCTGTATCACGCGTAAATTCTTTGGGAATCTTGCTTGACAATGTTATAGGAAAGGAAATCGCCCATTTTGCCAAAACTCACAAAGACGATGCCAAGAACAAGAGAGAGAAGAGGATCGCTGCACAAAAAGCTCGAGAGGCAGAACAGGAGAGCCGGAAACGGTCATATGTGAGCAGAGAAGTTTTGTGAATTCTGAGTTACTGATGGTATTGAACAGGCCGGCCGATCCACGAAGACAACACGAAGTGTTCCTGTCGTAAGAAAGAAATCAAGAGAATCGTCGACCAAAACCCAAAAGGTGCTACTGCATATACTATTTCGCCCTGTTTTTATAACTCAACCCCAACATAGGAAGAGGACGACGACTCCTCAGATGATGACGGCGTTTTCCCCAAAATCGTTGCTGGAACCAAGGGCAAAAAACCTCAGCTTGCAAACGACGGGAGAAAAAACGTGAAGAAGGAGAAAGGAAAGGACGTTACGGACGACTCAGATGATGACGGCGTTTTTCCTAAAGTCGTTACTGGAACCAAAGGCAAAAAGCCTCAGCTTACAAACGACGAAAAAAAGAACGTCCGGAAAGAGAAAGGAAAGGAGCGAGTACACATTACGGACTCTTCTTCCGGGGATGACTCTGATGTGAATAATTTCGCTCCTCTGCGAATTCATTGAGAACTCATCTGGCTTTAGCGTCCATTACTTGAAAGAAAACGGAAACGGGTCAATCTATCAAAGCCTGTAGCCACTACCAAAGTCGATGTAATGTCATTGGCTCCGTATCTTAACTTTCGATCTGACACGATGTTTAGGGCAAAAAGAAGGAAGATGCTCTGTTTTTACCTGAGGAAGCGGAAAGTTCGGTAAGTTTTCTTATCCTTTTTGTCTTTCACGACTTAGACTTGATGCGAAGACTATCGAGACAAACCCCGCAGTATCATTATTTTCTGATATGCCTAGCCCGGAGAAAGATAATCCTGTGGCACACTTGTTCTCTTCCGATACAGAGGACCCAATTCCAACAAAAGCACAACCAGCTGTCGAAGCTACACAACTAACTGTTGAAGCCATGCAACCACCTGTTGAAGCCGCGCAGCCGGTCATTGAAGCCCCGCAACCAGTCGTTGAAACCTCTCCACCAGTTGTTGAAGCCATACCACCAATTGTTGAAGCCACACAACCAGCTGTTGAAGCCACAGTCTCATTGCCTCCAAGTGCCGTACCTTTATCAGTCAGATCTCCTCCAGCAGAGCCCCCTGCCGAAACCAAGTTGTCATCGCCTGGTCGTCAACCAGATGCAGGATTTTCTTCAGTCAAGCCGAAAAAGAAACCAACTTTACCACGTTTGCAAATGTCCCAATCTACATTTGCCAGTGCTCGCTCGGCTTTATCCTCGCAGACAACGGCCAAGTCCGCTACTTCTACACCAACGCTTCCCAAGCCCAGGAATCCCGGTGTCAAATCTGTGGAGGCAGCCAATAGTCCTATATCTGCTAGTGGCATCCCCACGAAACAACGCTTGGCTCAAAGCGCGATGCATATAACTACGCCAACAGAGAAGGTCCCGAATCCCATCGTCCTGTTCCTCCACAGAAATCAACATCTTTAACCGGAATGAGTTTCAAAAAAACGACCGCCTCCTGTGAAAGTGTCTCCGACTATAACGACTGCGGATATCACTCCAAATGTACCTGTTTATTCTCCAAAAGAAATGTTTTCTCCTGGCTCCGCCTTGACCCCCATGACTGCTACAAGACGACAACCTAGTATTGATCTTCCTCCCAGCTTTTCACGCCGCCCCAAGGGGTCGGAGGTTCAACATCTACCCACACAAGACCCGCGTCCATCTTCGAAGCAAGTAGCTCCAGCTGTCACCCCCGTCACGAAAACGTCTTCCTTGAGTGATAACGATGTAGAGATGATGTCTCCTCAGACGGATTTCCAACCTCCACCACCGGTATCAGCTAGGTTCGGTTTTTGTTTCGTTTTCTGTACGTCGTACTGACACATAATGTCTGCAGTAGCTCAAGCTCCCGACGCGAAGCTGAGGCCATAGATTTCATCCAATCAGCGTCCGTACTTCTCGTAAATTACTCTCGTGTTTTTTTCAAGTCGATTTATTTTTAGTATTTCCGCTCTTCCCAATACGAGGGTGACTTCACCGCTCGTAACACATAATATCTCTTCGCTTTCACAGCAGTGGGTCTTCTCGTTCTTTTGCAACGAGTTTGCGCTGATAATCTTAAAAGGGTACCTTCTAAGGAACGTGCATTATGGACTGGCGAGATTGTTCTTGAATTGCCATCAGATGACGGTTCTCCTGCTCTTCATACGATTTGCACGGAGGGCATGCTCATGCCCATAGAGAATGGCCGCCAGCCCGCATTGGCGCAAGGTGCTATTCCGTTGAAGGTAGCGATGTCGTACAACAAACCCAGACTGTCGATGCGGTCTTTCTACAGCATTGATATTTTGAATTCTGTTTTCGCGGCGTGTAATCCGGTGCACGAGTGGGGATGGTTATGTAGTGAAAGTGATGAAGAAACAGGGAAGCTGAAGAAGGTTGCTCAGTTCATGCTTAGCCAAAAATTGGTGAGTATGCATGTCTTTCTCCTCCGAACTATGGCCCTGTTGACTGATAACTCGCTGCTTAGATCGCGTCTGTACCTGTTTCGGTTGAAAGCGACGTTGTCGCGCTCCTTCTCCTCTATCCATCGACTTTCTTTCATGATTGTCTTCCTCGTGTCTTTGCTTCTTCTTTGGGTGAAATCACGCTCATTACTGCGCTCTATTCTTGGACTCTCAAAGCAGATGACCGTAATCGAGCAGAAAAAACGCGCAAGCCCTTTTATGACCGAATGGCTGCCGCCCGCAGCAGGAAGGACCCAAGGCTTCCCGATGCAATGTATCAAGGCGTCAAGGCGGTGGAAGGAGGACCATCGAGGTTCAAATCAGCAGTAAAACAAGTCGTACGAATGTTGGAGCTTCCGAACCAGATACATGAATACCTACGGTCAGGGCCCGATCGATCTCGGCCCTTCGCTTTATGGCCACCAAGAGACTCAGAAATCGCTAAAGGGTCCAAAATTCCAGCGAAGGTTTCTGATATTGAGGCAGAAATGTTGCTCGCTTTGTTGACGGAGTATCCGTCCACAGTTGATAAGGGGTTCTTGGGGAAAGAGCAGGATTTGAGAGTCATCTTTGCGCATGTCAGCTCTTTGGGTCTGCCCTTGGGTAAGGGGAATATTCGGGATATACCTGGTCTTTCTAGGTACCGCCAGTCGAATGATCTCAGGTTCATCGTTTATGGATCCAGTGACGCTGTGAATCCCCGTGTCCCCAATATTATGGATGAGATTTGGCACATAGGTGAATTATGCATTCCACTTTGTTCGACTGACAGCCGAGTTGAAGTTTTTCTTCAGGTGGTATTGTGACGTTCACCCCAAGTGCGCTGCTGCTCGATCCTCAAGGTGTATTTCAGCGTATCCAACAACTGGAGGAGCACGAATTTTGGGTGTGCTACATATTGCCTGCTGTTATTGGTATGGTTGTCTCCACTACGTACCATGGTAAGGAGCATATCATCCAGAAGCGCATTTCTTGCAAGGCGTTGGATCATAGGCGCGACTCGGAACAATCTCGGGGGTCCCCCATGGATGTGGACGATGAGTTTTGTGAACCTGTACGATGTACATGTGAAGGTTTTGTGTATGAATGGCTCCTGAAATTGGTTGACGACGAGTCGATTTCCGTAGTTGGCGCTCCACCTCTTCCACCTTCTGACCCTCGTCCAAATGGAACCGGATCTGTAGTTTACCGAGGTGTAGTGAGAGATGGCAAACCACGTAGTGCTGCGGATTGGGAAAAGCTATCCGCTAGTTATTTGTCTTCTTCCTCTGCTCCCTTCTCCCTTCCCTCTCACTCACCCACTTCTCTGTCTTTCCCTGACCTGGCTAGAGATCACCCCTCCTCTCAAGACCCCCCCTTTAACAACCCCTTTGATTCCTGGATCATGGAGCTCTTTGACAACGACATGCGCAGTAGTAGCGAAAGGCTTGAGTTTTGCCTGAATGAGTTCCAGAGATTATGTGGCAACTTACCTCGGGAGGAATGGGAGGAGGTCCTGAGGAAAGAAGCTATGAAGGACTTGGGTCGCATGCAGATCAGTCGCGGATTCAGGGAGGATTTACGACGGTTTGTGGTTTTTACAGGAACTCAAGACAGATACATTGACTCTGATAAGGGAGGTGTAAGTGTCAGTCGCTGTTTTTCACTACCTATCGATGACCTTTTTGTTTAGTTCGAATGGGTTACACCAGACTCATTCAGGTTTCATGACGAAACTGACGAATTTGATCCTTTTGACATCGCTTGAAATTGTTGTATCCTTTCCTAACTGAAGGAATGAGAATGAAACTCTACCTTTAGTTCGTTTTTGCTGATGCGTTTCCTTGTGTACGGCTTTGACATTGCCTATGTTTGTGACCTAGCTTCTTCAAGGCACTTGTGATTATGTCAGAGCTCTCCAGTGATCCAACAGGATCCAACACAAATTGAGTGACTGAAGCCCCAAACCCATTTAATTCACAATACAGAATTTGATGTCAGTTTACTCAATTAAGGAGGGGTGGAGAGCTCCTTCGTCTTTCAAGTTTCCAGGCCCTTTATAGTTTAATTCTGGGCTCGCTGTTTGCGACCAGTCAACAATACAAACCCATACTTCCCCCTTCCAAAATCTCGAGAGTGGAACGGTGTGTTTCTACTCGGTTTATAGGAACTATGTAATTCTAATTCTACGCAGATTCGATAATGATACACTACCACCACTCAGATGTGAGGAAGAAAGGGACAAAGCTGACTCATCCCGTGTCTCCTGACCTCTCTGACCCCTGCCACCAGAAGGTATCGGCAAATTTAATTGTTTGCATCGATGAGAGCTCTGTAAATACTAAAACTGTATGTTGTGCCGCTCTAGGGTGGCAGTGATCAACTAATCACAATGCAGAATGGCATGAACGTAGTGGAAATATACCACAGATTTATGAAAGATCGTAACCAGTTGGCCTTTTACAATAGCGGTATTGGAACGTATGCAAAACCATTCTGGTGGTCATGGAGTTATTGTGAAGCAAGCTGTCGATCGGTTATGTACTGAGCCGTGTACTTCTATCTATCTATCTGGTGTGCTTCACATCGTTAAACAAACATTTATTACAACCAAGAACTTTGAGAAAACTCGCATAGAGACCGATTTTTCACCCGGTTGTCCATTCGTCTCCAAGGCCTGATTCTTATACTGTCGATGTGTAGGTTGAGTTGATAACAGTCATTTTGACAGTACTTACCAATGGTGCCATCTCACAGCATTGTTCATTGTGTACCATCACACGTACAGCATAACATAATGATAAGTCAAGGGGAGCGAGTCATGAAGACCAAATGATTATGTAGCCTGAACATGAATAGTCAATGGAGGCACTAGTAAAATACAGTGTGGGTGGTGGATGATGAGAGCAGGAGAACAACAAAAGGAAAACAACGAAGGTAAAAGAGAACATAAGATGATGAAAAATAAAGTAAGGTAATGTTAAAAGCAATATTATGGGATATACTAATACACTAACATTGTAAGTTCAACAACATTCTGCTATGATATTTCAACTTGAACAGCAAAGATAGAAATGCCACATGTAGGAAGGGGAGGGTATCACACACAGAGAAACAACAGGGAATTCGAAACCCATTGACAAGAGCGAAAAAAGGAAAAAAAATAATGATTCGAGAAAAATTACATAGCTATGGACTGTGCTTCCATCTCAGATTGCTCCTCCGCGATTTCCTTCTCGAGTTTTTTCTTCATTGCGCTCACTAGAAAAGTCCTTGAGTGTTATTCACGTAAAAGCTGAGGAGGATGCACACCATCTCGAGAAATTTGCCCAGACGACATCCATCCCGAAGGAAATGCGCTAACTATCTTCTGATACAACACTTTCCGGAGGCCTTGTTCACTAACTTGCATCACTGATCCTTCCAGGGTGCTACAGTAGAGAAAATTGTCAATCACAAGCAGCCAACACAAAATGGGCAGCTACACGCACTTCTTCTCATTCTCCAACCGACAACACTCATTACTCAACAATACCAACTCCCACACGATTGCCTTCATGTTTTCTGTCATCCGATATTTCTTCGGTGGAGGCTGCGACTCTTTCTCTTTAGTTCCGGTCTTCTCTGCTTGGCTTGCAACGTGAGCAGCCAGTCCTGAGCCGCCTGCCCCGCTTAGAGGCGGGTGTGAAGTTGATGCAGTATAGTTTTCCTCATCAAGTCCGTCAGCATGTGCTTCGGGATCTTCGCTTGGATGTCGTGTTGTTACGCCATTGGAAGCAGAGTCTTCCCCACGGTGATCTACTGCTTTCAGTCGCTTCTGGCGTTGGTCTGAAGTTAAATGGATAAGGGAATGGGTGCGAATCGGAGGACGGAGACTTACCCCATGCAACGACACTCTTCTCCCATTCCTCTTCTGCTTTGGGGAAACCCTCATCCGCTTGGCGTTTCAGCTCGGAAAGGAGAGCGTCTTGTCGTCCCACAAGTAATTTAGTGTGGTCAACAAATATGGTCCGCTTGATGAGTTTCTGTCGATAGGCATGAGCACCTATTGAACGCAAAAAGAGGTCTACTTACACTCATGGTAAATTTGTTATAAGGAAATAGAGTAGGCATCAGGTTGAAAAAGTGCTCGTCATACTCGTCAAGATTGATGGCTTGTAGAGCGACGTCCGCAAGGATGGGTTTTATCCCTGGTGGGAACTTCCCTTTCTGCTCCCAGTTCTCTGCCACGATCGCGGCTTTGAGCTTTTGAAGAGAAGCTTGAAGGTCAGGGTGGAATGATGCCTGGGACGACAGAACGTTAACAAGTTAACAGAAAATATAGAACAAACCGTACGATATCCACAATCTTCCTCTTCTTTCCCCCCTCCACTACGGTCGTGTACGACACCCTCTTTCTTTTCATCCCGAGCGTCTCTCCGCCATCGCCATAGTTATCATCAGGCCCGCCATCCCCAGTATCAGGATCAGGATCGATCCAGTTCAGTTTGCGCATTGCTGCCAAATTTCCAGTCAACGGTGCATTAAGACCTGTACCATGCAAAACTGAGGGTGAGCAGCTTTTAAGAGCCCCACTCTTCTTCTTCCCAGCTTTCGATTGCCCATTTTCGGTCCCACGTTGGTGAGAGGTAGATGGACGCGCTCTGTCGTCCTCGTCGTCCATGAGAGCGATCGGCGCATCTTTGGTTCCTTCGAGCGAATTGCGGGAAGGCCCAGCGTCGGTGTTGATCTTCTTTGACTTTGGTTTCTTTGGTGAACTTCTGTAACGATATGAATAGAATATACGGGCTAGCTAATGACAAGACATACCGGTCCTTCATCAAAGCAACTTCTCCGGAAGAAACATAGAAACCTTGTTGTTTCGTTTGAGCAAAGAACTTTCGCTCGTCGACGGCAAGCTCAGAGTCATCGATAAAGGGATCTGAGACGTCGTAGTATTCACTTGTAGCGTTCTTCTTCTGTGGAACCTCGTAAGAAACTGTAGTTGACAAAAAAAATAGCAAATAGATACTTGCCTTCTTCTTCGGTTTATCCGTCTCTGCATGGCGGGCCTCTATTGCTTTGGCAGCCTTTTCTGCCTCGCTGTCACTGGTATCATCTTGTTTCTTCAGTACAGGAGTTGGCGGTCGCTGGCCAGTCTCCTTCGCAAGGGCGCTAATATCGACCGCATAGTTATCGGGCCCGCCAAGTGGAATCTTCAGCCTGACAGTCTGTAGTGGCGGCGGAGCAATCGGAACAGGTGACGGAGACCGAGCTTTCACTTTCGCTTTGGATTTAGGTTTTGTCGCCGCTGTGGAAGGCGGCGGAGGCACAGGTGATTCAATTTTATCGGCTGTTTGGGAGTCAGGTTTGGTGCTATTGTCGGCGTCGCTGAGCGAAGTAGGGATAGCGAGGGAATTAGAATCATGTATAGGCTCTGGTTTGACGGTAATTTGAGGTTCCTGCTCGCCGTCGTCGCCTGCGTCCGACTCCTCGCTGTCGTCATCGTCAATGACGATGACATGCTCTGGGCCTTCGCCTCCTTCTTCATCCTCCTCATCGTCTTCCTCTTCCGTTTCGCTTGCATGTTCCGCGTCGGGTGACTGGTCGTCGTCCAGGCCATTGGCGCCATTGGGTGGTAAAAGCTCAGGAGATTGGTCTCTCTTGACATCGAGCTCATGGTCAGATAAGATGTGTGTTGTTAATACAGGCGAGGGCGCTGCGGACGAAGCCATTCTGACATCTTGCTCCCCCATGTACCTTCCGACCAATCTTCGCAAAGCTCCTAAAATTTCGAAAGTTGGCAAAAACGCCTATAAAACCCATCATCAGATTTATGTTTTCAAAATAAAAGAATCAATACGAACTGTAATGAATCCGAGATGAAGAGAAAAATAAGATTTTCAGTGGAGGCGGGTGTTTCTGTGGTGGGTGGTTTCAGCTGAATCTTCTCCAGTTGCAACGTAGCACCGCAATGCCGTGGAACCGGTTTCTTGGACCTGGAAGATTCCTGTTTAAGAACGTGATGGGGTGCAAAGAGTCATGTGCGAATGTCCGTACAACAGGTAAAATGCCAAGGTAGTAGGTACTATAGGGTACTATACTAAGGTATGAGATACCAGCGAGCACATAGTTTATTTAACGCATGATTACAAGTAATGTGAAATCACTCCGAATAACATACTGCATAAATACGTGAAATCCTTTCACAGTTCCAAACCCAAGTCCTCTCGGGGTAACCCTGACTCCAGGTGTTCCATCTGTAACATCGGTCTGTTGGAAGGTCTTATCCTTAGGCTCGTCCCAGGACTTGGTGCAATCCAAGAAGTCCTATCCGGTGCTTCACGCTCCTTCCTCCTCCTCGAACTTCCACTAAGAGACAACGCATTCAAAAACGCCCGTAAAGGATACCAAATTTTGTGCCAAAATCTTTTCCCAAAGCTCATCGGATCCATTCGTATCGAATTAAGTAGATCCGAGGCTGTAGTTTTTGAGCGTCGTTTGTTAGCTTGGTACTGCATCATCATGACCCAGATCGTTATAGCGGTCAGAGGGATGGCTATTGCGATATAAATCGGGAGCGTGCCGTTGCCATCATTTAGTTCCTCAATATTCATACCGAAAACAGCCTAAGACATGAAGGTCAAGTCTGGATACGATATTGATTTAAAGACTTACGGCGATAAATGAGCCGGGCAAGAAGATCATGGTCAGGTAAGAAATCTGTTTCATAGCTAAGCGGAAAAGGATCAGGAGCTGCATTTCACAGGGAGTGTTCGTGACTTACCAGCACCGTCCCTAACGGTAGCCTCTGCCAAATCCTTCATCTGCTTACTATCCTCGATATTAACGCTATTAAACGCCTAGAGTATCTGTTAGTCTCTCCCCACGCTAATAAAAGAACTGCTTCAACTGACCAACTCCATGACATTCCCCAGTCTATTGTTCAGCATATCCCTCGTCATCTCCAAACGATCGATTTCGTTTAAAAGGTTCGTACATTCCTTGTGCAGCAGTCGTTCATACTCAGTTGGACCTGTTTGCAAGCGGACATTTCGACGGGGAGGGGTCTGAGATCGTGATTGGGGGCCATGTGAGGCTTGCGGGATTGACGGTCCCGATTCCTCATTCAGCGTATCCATCGCAGGTGCTTCATCCGTCGTATCCGGAAGCACAGGCAGTGAAGGGTCAGAATAATGCTGCCCCGTTGTCGCCAATCGACTTTCGGTGAGCAAAGATTTCTTCGTCTTAGTCTGCCTCCTTCTTGGCAGTGCACGCATCTGCGACGGAGAAACATACTTTGGACTCGAGAGCGAGTTGGATGACTGAACTAAGCCTGGGTGGGCAGTCTCCAGGACGAATTCGACGGTTTTGCGAAAGTCAATGAGGAGTTGTTCATAATGCAACAGATGCGCTCGAGTGACATGAAGCTGGTTTGTCAGGACAGTAGTCAGATCATGATTATCCACATCTTCGTCTTGATCGGTGTTGTAAAGGGTTTGGGTTTCCTATGAAAAGACAGCTCAAGATAAATCAGGTCGGATGGGAAAAAAACATACCAGAAAAGATACTTCCCCAACCAACGCATCAAAAACTTCATCCCAAGCATAGAGTGGATACCACAGCAGACTAAGTGCGACAAAAGTTGGGTCACCAGAAGGGACAGTCGATGCAAAGATGTTGGACCAATACACTGAACGACCTGATACACACAAGATAAATTATCTTATTCCACGATTGAGACAGTGTCCACCTACCTGCTGCCAGCAGCCGCATATGCAGCGCAGCTGCCGAAGTCGCCTCTTCCGTATCTGACGGCATATGATATGAAATAATCGTACTCATGCCCTTGTACGAATCCTTCACTGTGGCAGTCGAGTCGTCCGTTTCCATTCTATTATACACAGGAGCCTTATTCCCGTTGAATGTTTCATAATCCATAGGCTGCAAGTCATCTGAGACGCGTTTCTTCCTGATGATGTGTAGGGATAGTAAGTCTGGGACGAGCTTTTTGCCTAACATGTCAACAATGGTCAGGATGGGATCCTTGGGAAATTGTGAGACGTACTAGCGTCGTGCGTCAGCACTAAAGGAGATTCGACGTTGATCGTGAGGGGTTGCTGTAGGAAGGAGGATGACAGCATTTGAGAGAGATCATCATCTTGACTTGTTCCCTCAATGGGTGTCCCAGGTACCGTAGTAGATGGAGCACGACCCATTCGCACAAAACTCAGTGTTAAAGTAATGTCTAACAAGAAAAGTAAGCAGTAGTAGCTATTCGGACGTTAAAACACTCACGATCTCCTTTTCCAGGGCGTGCCTGTGACTGAAATCGGGATGGGATAGAATTTAGAGACGAAGAAAAGAAGAATGGCTCGATATTGAACCTACAGCGAACGGTCAATGACATGCGGAAATCTGAGAGACAGTTAAACCAACTTTGTACCTATGGCAAACAGTCAACGGCATGCATAACCCAAATATGATGAGACGAACCAAACATTTGTAGTGCTGGGCCAGATAGATTATCGATAAAGTAAGCTCGAACACGAGCTTTCGGATGTGGCTATTGAACAGAGTTGTGGTGGATTCTAATGCAATAGAAAAAGAACACACCATTTCCTCCAAAGATTTCCAAAATATTTCATGACTTTCAGCTACTTCCTTGGAGCCTATTTGACCAGATTTCACAACATAGTCTCCTTCCGTTGAACCAATGTTATTAGCATGAAAAATGCCATCTGAAAAAACATCAAGCTTGAAGATACGGCAGCTTTGAGTCACTGCATGCCGAGCTCGTCTGTTGACGAGGTTTGCTATACCGCTGCTTTGTTGCTGCCTTTGTGTCCAGTTCGCGAATTTTGACTGCGGATAGCGTGACCAGTATGACTTGGAGGAGTTGCCTCCCTGGTTGTCAGGATGATATTCATCCTCTTCCTCGGGAAATGTAGGTTGTGGAGGAGGCCGTATCAGCGTGTTTTCATCAACCTGTTTTGTTTTGTTATTCTGAAACAAGTCAATCATCTAAGATTCGCACCTCTTCGGATGGGTCAACCCATGGCCAAGGACCGCTTGGCGATGAGTGTCTGTATTTTGGAGGTGGTCGTGGCCGAGACCGATTGTTCCTTTCCTGAATTTTACCGATATAGTCGATAGACATTTAGAAGTCAGCGACGGATGGGTGTAAAAATTCAAGATATAATGGGGCGTGTCCGGCTGCTACAAGAGTAGAGGTTTCACGAGCGCAGGCAACGCGAGATGAGAGGCTAAAGCTGTATTTGGTGCAGCATCGCACAAATGGCCCTTGATTGACGCTAGCAGTTTGATACATATGGGCGCTAAACGTCGCACAAGCATGTCTCTTCCGAAGAAATCGGTCTTCTTGTAAGACTTCAAGCTCAAGCTTAGCTTCAGCGTTCAACGTTCAACATTCACGTTCAGCACCCGGTCAATTTCTCTCCAAAGTACTGCTTTAAGTCATTTCAACAGTTCAGCAGAGGTTTGACCTCCTCAAAGTTACAATAGTACTTTCTGCGTCATGGTCCGAGCCTCCCGCCTTTAGTGATACGGCATTATGCAGCTTCCGAGTCGCGCCCAAGTTCTACCCAAGTTACCTGCTGAAGTGGAGCATCTTCTCTAAATATTATCGCGATGGGTGCTTTTTCTGAACGGTGAAAGCCGTCTGAGATTATCAAGTCTGCCGACCTCAAGCATTCTCTTGAACAGCACCAAAGTAGAACGTGGATACCGTCAAACGAGGACTGCATGAATAGTGCCACTCGGCACTATCGAGGATCACGGGTGTTAAAGGTATAATTTGTAGATGAGGTATCGAAGTAGTACACAGTGAACGAACTAGTCGCACCGAAGCTATACAAGGAGGTGTGGAAATAACTGAAATTTGTGCCCAAGTTGAGCGAGGTGCCCATCGACCTCCACCAACGCGAAAAGAGCGTTTGAATGTTCACCTAAATTCGATAGAGAAAATAACAATCACCGAGCTACGAAGACTACACTGGGTGCTATATTGATTAGTGCTCCGATAGTCAGCCGCGGATTCCACTTTTGCCCATTGAGTCTCCAAGAGATCTTTGTTTCGGTGTACTTGGAGAGTGTGGGTTGGCCGGAGATAGGATAAAGAACAACTGGATTGATAGCTGTTGTGTAGCGTTGAGCAGTAATGATATGTATGTGGAAGCTCAGGCGAGTTCTTCAAGGTGTTCTTCTAGGTAAGCCCCTCGTGATGTTGTTGAAAGTGAAATATGTACAAGGTTGCACTGGGATTCGTAGTCCGACTACTTAGGTTCATATCGCCATATATTTTTGTTTTCGAATTGCACCGAGGGATTCGAAATATCGGAAAAATCGCACCAGCTCCGACCGTGAACTCCGACACCACCTATAAGCTCACTGAGCCACTTATCAATGATAGACCGAGGTACGCATACCACTAGCGTCTATGATTCTTTCAGTTCCTGGATTTTCTGAGAGAAATCTTCAGGTAAATCCCGATCCGAGTAATATGTTCGGTGGAATCATCATCCGATCCATCTCAATGTGCCTCGAAATCTTCATATTCCTGGCAATAACATTAAATTGGAGTCGTATCGTATCAAGCCTACGATCGCTTACTGCTTCTCCAATTCTTTCGACTTCAACTTTGACCCCGGCTTCATAGCCAAATCTAATGCAATTTATTAGAGGTTTGACATGATCAGAGTTAAGAGGTTCCGAACTACCTTAAAGACAAAGTTCAATACCAATGCGTGAGGCGCAACTTGATCGTCAATACGATACGGCTACCAGCATTTTCAGAGCAGCGAGATTCGGCTGGAAAGTCTCTAAATATTCTGTAAGAACGACGTATTCCTGGGCGTAATCAGATCGTCTGAACAAGATTGCAGGCCTATATTGATCATTAGGTGATTTTTTGAACACGGTTTTGATTCTGCTTTCAACTCGAGTCGACGGCACAAAATACTAGCCATTGCCCAGCTCGGAACCTCAGGTGCGTTTCCTGTGAGGAGTAAGGCGGGAGAAAAGGCAATAATGATAAGCAAGCTTACATTGTTCCTCCACGTCGGACGTCCGTATAGTAAAGTTGAACAACTTAGATGTGGAATACAGATGGAGGTGTAACTGCTGGCAGTGAAACTTGCTTTTGTTTTGGCAGAAGGTCAGTGAAAAATTCGGAAGATTCGGAACAGGCGCTCGAGCTTACAAAAGCACTGTGAGGCACAATCGTCGACTGCCGGGACCTCTTCCTCCGAGTTTATTCTCGTATCCTCCAGCAGACACTCACTCTGGGCTGATAGCTTGCAGGAACTATAATCATATTCATGTTGTTAATTTGGTGGCTTCCGTATTGCTTTGGAAGGACTCATGCGTTTTCGAAACATCGGTAGTCCAGACTCCGACTCTATGCGGACAGCTCCAGCTGACAGCCAACTTGACCAACTCGGCACGCAAGCTCCGGTTTATTCTATCCTCTCCAGATCCTCCCGTAGACGTTGAATGGTCACTTCAAAGCGGTCCACCATTGACTGATGCTCGTCCTCTGGGCTTCTGAGCGAGCACTGTGGCCATGACCTCAAGCGCCCTAAGCGCCCTCAAGCCTCATCATGACCATTCTGTGGTGAGTCAAAGGGGCCCTAAAGTCGATTTACAGCGGGCTCAGCTCGCCGCGAGATGGCTGGGTACAAAATACCCATAAATGCATAGTTTATTGGCACATAAAAGGGAAGGTTAACCACGATACCCGTGAAATACCATTTCAAAATCTCTGCGAGCTAGACGGCACTAGCACAATACACGTATAGGTCTCTGCAGTGTGTACCTTGGGCTATATTCAGGCTGTACACTCCTGCAACTTGGAATAGGCTGCTGTCGCATCAAAGCTGGCATGTGCAATAGCATATATATATATAGTAGTAAGATCTCCATGATGTATTTTGCTCACAATTACCCATAGATTTTGAGTCACATCTATCCAACACCATTCCTCCTCCTTCCTGTATCCCCTGAGATGGAGAGAGGAGCGCTACTCATGCTCAGTAAGAGAAAACAATAAAATGCGGGCTGTGTTCTTTGCTCGATCGGTCACCTTTTGTATCCGTCATAAGTATATAAACTTGACCTTGATGCTGGTTTCTCTCAGCTTGAAATCAAAGCAGCCTTCTCTTGATATCATGCAGCCAAGCAGAGACCAGCAGAACTACGAATATACTACAAACTTTCTCTACTCCAATTCTGGACGTGCTAGAATTGCGCGATTGGGATACAAGTGCTTGGAGCTAAACAAGGTTGGTTGAGTGTACAGTAAAAATTATTGCTACTACCGTCGACTCAATAATGTTATCGGTAGCTTCTTGGGCTCTGTGACACCAATGAGCCTTGGACAATCAGAGCAGACGGAGATGGGCTGCAGTATCTGTCTGTCGCGACTTTACCGTTCGATGCTGCGGTTAAGGCATATCTCTGTCTGCAGGCTCTGACGTCCCCAAGACAATCTCTGTCGTATGGTCAAATGACATTTTTGGTTACTTGTGATGTTGCTAAACTTGAAATGTAAGCCTTTGATAATACCTGGAAGAGGACTTACTAATCACGGACTACAGGTTGCTGCAAAGAGTTGTCGATTTCCTACAGAACCTCGTACAATACTTAACCGTCAGCTCTCTCAATCCAGGCATCGAAAAACAGGCAAACGAAATCTGCGAAGACTTGAGAAAAGTAATTGTCCTGAGACTAGATGTTAGTACTTATTATCTCCTTTCGCTACTCGCCTGACTGTTTTATGGATTATTCAGGACTGTTATATCAATGGGTACGATCTACAGATGTTTCGGCCTATTTAGGTTCTAGCTCTAGCGGTAGCTACTCCTAAGTACCCGATGCTACTGTATACTACCACCGTCATCAATGTCAACTTGCAAGGCACCATCTGAGGAACTCGACTGTTCAGCAATTTGACCGCGTCGGTTATCCTTCCAAGTGCTACATATCATTTCGTTGATGAACTTGTCTAGCCATGAACACTGTGCTACGTATCATGAGTGCCAGCCCACAAGTTGTGTTGAGCTTACTGTGTTTCCAGGATCACTTAGCCAATTTCTTCGAGCTTGTGCGTTTTATGCTACTAAATACATATTCCACTAGCCATTGACATCTGAACATTTCTACGATAGTCGTCAATTAGGCAGTTATTCAAATACTTATTGAAACTCTTTAAAGCAATAAAGAATAGCGTGAAAATAGCGTCGTTGCACCGTTGAAGGAACATTTATTGAGCTTCGGTTGGAGTTTCAGCCCTTGCCCCCAGACCAGAAAGTAAAATATCCTTTTTTCCCAGCAATCCCTCTTAGTTCTCCTTCGTGAGCTGAGATTTTTGCTTTCAGACCGGCGGAGGGTAAGCTTCGGGGTCTTTGGTACATGGACTTTATCGTTGTGCGCTTGTAGAGACGCCTAAACAGAACGTTCATAGAAGGGGAATGGTTCCCTGTTTCAAAGGGACTGCTCTACTGGTACAGAATAGGAGGAACAGGAGCGATCAATATTGAATATCGAGTGGTGAAGTGTGATGCAATACAGCTTTGAGTAGAAGATAACTGGCACGGTCGAAAGTAGGCACATCCAGGGTCCGCGCTAAACGCAGTGTACCACGCCTGTGCAGTATCAGTGCATCCTGCAGTATCCAGCTGTAACTTTCGATAGTATATGCAAGTGTTCTGTTAGAAGCTATTCCAAATCAAAGATTATTCCGAGCTGGAGATCAGCGCTTAATTACGGGGAAGCATCTGCTCGGTAACTTACTATTGAATGAAAAAATGCCTCATCATTATAAATTTTGAGCGTTGACTCAAAGCTATATCACCAAATTCTTCCTTGATCGACGTATCTGTTTGAAGATATAGATATTGTCGGGTATGAAGGTGGAGATTTCCTTTCGGAGGCGAGGTCGTCGGTAGTCATACATACAGCGCAAATTGTTTAAAAAACTAGTGATCCACCAGTTTAGATTATCCCAGCCACTAAGAAAACGTCTGAACTGTGTAGAGGATACAACAAGTGTCAAGGCCTTGCTGTATTAAAAGAGCCCAGAGATGTTCATATCCAAGATCAAGGTGCATCGGTGACCTGGATTGCTCCGAACTAGGCTTCTTGAGAGTATTTCCCATTAAACACAAACCCGCCTCGTCATCGGAAAATTTCGAGTGTCGACCCCAATATCTTCCTTGATCGATGCATTTGTTTGAAGATGTAAATATACTGCATGAAGGTGAGATTTTCATCTGGAAGCGACGTCGCTGGGAGTCATGCGTACAGCAGTGACAAATTGTTCAAAAAAGCAGTGATCTACCAGCATGAGTCATCTCAGCCACTAAGAAAGCGTCTACGCCGAATAGGCGAGCCTCAGGACCACCAGGTCAAGTAGAGAATCCAGACTCGACCTCAGATGCAAGAAGGTACGTTTTTAAAAAAACGACAGGCAGCCAAACAGACCTAGAAGCAAGTAGGTTAATGCGCTTTGTTTTCGTGGACTTGCGTTGTTCGTGTAATAGTCTCTCGGCAGCACCCGGGCAGCACCGTGTTTGTTTTATCCTGTAGATGGCAAGGTTAGTACGTATTCTAGCTGTAGATCAACACGGTGTAACATTGAACACAAAGATTAGTCGCTGGTGGGCGCTTACAGTGGACTTAAAGCGCTTACTAATAATGAAATTCAAGTTCTACTCTCTGTCAAACAAAACTATGCTAGTTTACTAGGTACTTCTAGCCCTTTACTCTGCACAATATACTCAGTACGAGCACGATTCTGGTTTGTTTCAAAGAATCCCGAGGAAGCAGGTATTAGTCTGAGCCGAAGAATGTTTTGCCATCGTCAGCTGTGCATCTTAGAGATGCAAAATGGAAGACGACGCATTATACCGGTTTGCGTGGGTACCCATAGCTGAATATCAAAAAAGGGGAGATTCAAGATTCGTCCATGACATGTTGGTCTTGGATCCGAATTCTCCTGTCAAGAGGTCACGCCAGAGATCTAGGATATTGCGTGTATAAAAGGGAGGTGGAAGTAAAGAATCCTCGCCCCATTTCTTTTTTGTACCTCCACCATCCGAATATTTCTCACAGGATTTTTGCCAGCACTAGTACGTCTTTCCTCTCCCCTTATATGTATACTAAGTCACTTCATCAAAAAGAAGATAATGTCTTACAACAACGACGACGATAACAGCGACTTTAATGGTGGCCGAGGCAATGCCAACAGCTTTGGCTCCAACACCAACAACGATTCGTATGGCTCGTCGAACAACAGCTCTAATGATTCGTACGGCGGAGACAACCCTCGTGGTGGCCAAGATGGTTATGGTAGTTCAAACAACAATGACTCTTACGGGTCTTCGACCACTGGTGGTGGCCAAGGAGGTTACGGTGGTTCAAACAATGATGACTCCTATGGATCTTCGAACACTCGTGGCGGCCAAGGAGGTTACGGTGGTTCAAACAATGATGACTCCTATGGGTCTTCGAACACTCGTGGCGGCCAAGGAGGTTACGGTGGTTCAAACAATGATGACTCCTATGGGTCTTCGAACACTCGTGGCGGCCAAGGAGGTTACGGTGGTTCAAACAATGATGACTCCTATGGGTCTTCGACCACTCGTAGTGGTGGCCAGGGAGGTTACGGTGGCTCAAATGATAATGACTCTTATGGGTCTTCGACCACTCGTGGTGGCCAAGGAAATTACGGTGGTTCAAACGACAGTGACTCTTATGGGTCCTCAACCACTCGTGGTGGCCAAGGCGGGGGTTATGGTGGTTCAAACGATAATGACTCTTATGGGTCTTCGACCACTCGTGGCAGTGGCCAAGGAGGTTACGGTGGTTCAAACGACAGTGACTCTTATGGGTCCTCAACCACTCGTGATGGCCAAGGCGGGGGTTCTGGTGGTTCAAACGATAATGACTCTTATGGGTCTTCGACCACTCGTGGCAGTGGCCAAGGAGGTTACGGTGGTTCAAACAATGATGACTCTTATGGATCTTCGAAGAACAATAACAATTCGTCCGCTCGTGGAGACTTCGGCAGTTCAAACGATGCTACCGGTACCTATTCTTCGTCTGGAAACGATGGTTACAACCAAGGTGGAAATAATCAGAATCAAGGTTCCGGTACAAGCTCTTTCATTGATAAAGGTGTTGCATATGCTGCACAAAAGGCTGGCATGGTAAATTCCTTTTCACTTCTCGCTGTTTTGTGTCACATCACTAGTTTTTCGTCCTTAACATTTCGCTAACTCTTTTACGTTCTAGGACGATAATACGGCTGAAAAGGTCAGTAACGCTATCAATGAGGGTTTGAATAAGTTTAGTGGTGGTAAGTTCATCTTTGATCCTCGTGTTCGTGTTCGGTTCCTTCTTGGTCATTCCGCATGCATCCTTTCTTTCTCAGCACAGGTTTACTGATATCGTTCCTTCTTTAGGCAAGTGGTGATTTATGCGTTGAAGTCCATAGCAATGCAGGCATGGTATATGTAAAGCAAGAAGGCAATAAAGTGTAAATAATCTATGTCCAGTCTCTCTGTTATTACTGTAAGCCTTCAAAGGAAAAATGAAGAAGTACTATGAAAAGACTTGAAAGGCATTCCCAATATGCTCGACGATTTTGCCAAACGACGCGGCTGGTTGACTATCGCTTCTTCGAGATTATATCTTTGGTACTATGAAATGCAAATCTTAATCAAGATCGAGGAGGATTAGGTGCTATCTGCGCCCATCAAGATAGATCAAGATCTGGGTCCACACTGAGAAAAGCAATTCCAGATGGTGAATTTATTTTGACGGCATCTCCCAAATTGGAAATGTCACCGAAGCTGGCCGGTAACGTTCAGCAGGACCCCTGAAAATACCCTTTGGGGGGTCGTTGCCGGTTCGTATAATTGAGGGTGATTTGAAACCGTTGTACTCGTTGAAATGTTCGTATAAGATGGCCCACTGCAGGCGGAGCCGGATGAGAGTTCGTATAAGGATGGCTTCTGAACTGCTCTACCAAAGCCATATATGGTCTGGCCAATGGGTCGGAAATTTTTGGATTACAGTATGAGAAAATTGAAGGGTAGGAAATAGTTTAGCAGGGTAAATAGGTATGTAGAAGCCTCTCGAAGACACAGAGAACACGGAATCACACCCTGCAGCATCTCCGGAGAAAATCTGAGGGTTGTTGAAAATTTGTATAAACAGGGACCTCAGAGCCCAATTTTGGTTCATATAATAGCGGCCGCAGGCCCGGAAAATTTCAACGACTGTAACGCCTCCGCCTCTCCATAATCACCACTGACCGTATCCGGCGATACGGTCATCCTAGACGCTGCCGATAGACCAAATGGTCTATCTTAACATTCTATTTATTATTAATTATATAATAAATCTGTTACTATAAGTATCGTACGATTACTTAACAGTCTAGTTAGTCTTTTACACCATCGTACACACAATAGTATCCTATTTGTCGTGTTCACCGTAGAGATGTCCACGAGTCCAAGTCTTCACAAGTACTTGCAGGTAAGATCCGTGGGAAAACCCGCAAGTATGTGACTCGCGGATCCCAGGATCCGTTTCCCACGGGTCAGGCGCGGGTCACAAGTCAGACATTTGCAATTTTCAGTTGACTTGCAAGTACTTGTGTGACTTGTGCAAGCAATATGAACTCATATATTTGTTGTTGGTGATCAAAACTTACAGTAATTAATAATATCTTATTTATTATAGTACTTATCAAGTACTGCCACACATGTTTGAGGTTGTAGACAGCTCACAGCGACTGAGCGCTTATTTTAGCGCCCAATCGCCATAGGCTGTCTACAATCCAAAGCCTAACTGTCAGTACATTTTTACTTCATACCATAGTATGAAATTAGTGTAACAAGTAAAGTACAGGTTTTTAATAGCATTATACACTGTACAATCACTGTATGCAAGTAAATAATGGTAAATACTTGTGAATATAGCTGTAACTACTTGATTAGTGTGCGGATCCACAAGTACTTGTGAGACCCGCAAGTACTTGCAGATAATACTTGCGAGTCAGTGACCCGTTTCCCATGAGTCAGGCCTTTTAGGCCACAAGTACTTGCGCTCCGGATCCAAGTATACTTGGATCCGGACTCGTGGACATCTCTAGTTCACCGGTGTTCTTAAGGACTTTGCCCATAGGGCGCGTTATACTTTTTTGAACATCAAAAAATTACTATTGTGTGAATAACACAAAGCTATTAGTTTTTAACAAGCTAAAAACAGTTATACTACCAAGTATAACAACCACTTCATCAAGAAACAGCAATAGAATCACTATTGCTGCACCCACACCGAGACAGCCTGCCGTCACACCACCGGTATTGCACAACGCAACACCATATATTCATACCGAGACAAACAACTTGGTACGCCAATGGCGTGAGACTGTGCCCAAGGCACCGTCAGTCCAACAATCACTGTTGGATGAACAGTATTCACAAGGGATGACCAAGTCACTCTGTCATGTTCCTGTATTCCCACAGGAATACACCAGTGTCAGTAACTACACTGACACCCATCAACACATCCCGCATGAGACAGAGTCCCAATGCGGAAGCAGTGTCTCAGACACTGCGAGGTCCCAGGCCATTACCTGTGACCAAATCTTGCTCACCGCAAAGTGCGGCGAACATTAACAATGAACCGAAGTTACCTCGTAACTTCAATCAGGTAGTAGCGATACCACTACAGGAAAGTACAATGTACTTACCTACTGCAAGGGCGCCAGTGGTACCCAATATTATTGCATCTCTGGTAGTTGTACCAAACATTACTGGAAATCAATCCAGTATGGGACCACAACATGGTACCCTTCCGGTAGTTCCTACTACCATACCCATCGCCCCAGTGACACAAAGTGTTGCCCCTCCAGTAGTACACACTACTGTAAGACTGCCCAGATTGCTGCCCAGCAATGTGCCAGGGCCAAGTTCAATGCCAGTACCAATGGTATCGGCAGAGTTGCAACCACAGCCGCTTCCGTTGGGAGTAGCTAAAGATTGGATGAGTTGCATAGCGATTCAATGCCAACATAACACCAGTCTACGAGATTCCAGATTCGCACCATCTGGGCTTCCCGACCAAATGGTGGGATATAATGTCGACGGAATACCCGTTGACAAATTGACTACTCCCAGAGAAATCTGGGATCAATTTTACATCCCACCCGCCAAGTCCTTTCCAGGACCAAGCAATAATGCCAGAGCGAAAGCTCCTAGCAAAAAATCCCGTGAAGGGGGGAGGAAGCACAAGAGTGCTAAATCCAAAGGCCGCAAACGCAGCCCGTGGTTAGATGAATCATCGGACCCAAGTGACACTGAGTCAAATACTGACTCGTCATCTAATGCCTCTTGGCTAGACAAATTTGCTACCTGCAAGGGTAAAATTACTAAAAATGAGCAGCATAAATTACTGCGCTCACTTGCATCTAAGATGTGAGAAACAACAGGTGATGACAAACGTCGTTCCGATGGAAACACAAGGTACACAAAGTGTACCGTAAACAAATTTGAGATAAGGTAGGGAATCCTATCCCTCCCATTGAGAGCCGTAAAGCTCTTAAAGTTCCATCTCTAGAGGTCTATGATGGATCTCCAGATGTTGATGTCTTTGAGAGGTGGCTAATGTCACTTCTCCAATGGATGGTAGTCAACCGCATGTGCAGTGATGAATATGATGCTACACAGACCACCGTGCTTGGCATGTTTCTCCAGGGCAAAGCCCTTGACTGGTACAACAACAAAGTCGCCGGTATACACCGTGCTGTCCTTAAGTGGACATTTGAAGGTGCCATTATTGGTGTCTTCAATTGTTGCATCCAAGCAATGACCATTCATCAAGCTGCATGGCAGTTTGACCTTATTGAGTACTCACCCAATACAGGTGTGAGGGATTATTATTCCTCACTTACACGATGGGCATCATGGATGCTCCAAACACCGGATGATGCAACAATGTGGAAACGGTTCATTGAGGGATTACCCTTCAATATTATCAGGCAACTCACGAACGAGGGGATTGTTCCGGAGTATGCCAAATTAGAAGTGATGGTCAGAGCCGTCGCGCGCATTGAGGACCACACGGCCCTCACTAACTATTATGTCTCATCTAGGAATAGAGATGACAAACAATCATTGGAAAACCCCGATGAATCAGATACTGAGAACATTGGATATGTTCTTGAGCCTATTGAGGAGGACACCTCCTTAAAATCAGAAAGGATAAACCTTCTGAATAAATTATTATTGGATTCAGACGCCCAGGTAATATGCCTTACCTGGGCATTCTCAAGTCAGATTCTCACTGAGAATCCCCCCTCAAGCACTACTCGGAAACTTCTGAGTCTGCGCGTTGAACATTCGGACATTTCCAAATCAAATCATGCTCTAGTGGTACATCCCACTATCATTGATTCGGACAAGTCCGAAAATCTGATGCGCCGCATCAATTAAATCCCGTACTTGATGCGGGATCATTCTATGTTAAACCAAATTAAAAATGGTTTGGATGGTGATGATGTCATTACCATTTTCAATTCACATTCCTGATGTTAATCTGGTGGGGGAGGGTGTAACGCCTCTGCCTCTCCATAATCACCACTGACTGTATCCGGCGATACGGTCATCCTAGATGCCGCTGATAGACCAAATGGTTTATCTTATCATTCTATTTATTATTAATTATATAATGAATCTGTTACTATAAGTATCGTACGATTACTTAACAGTCTAGTTAGTCTTTTACACCGTTGTATACACAATAGTATCCTATTTGTTGTGTTCACCGGTGTTCTTAAGGACTTTGCCCATAGGGCACATTATAATGACCCCCCGAAGGGTATTTTCAGGGGTCCTCATTCAGCACCAAGTAACAGGCCTTTCGAAGTCTGTAGCATTGAGAAACCTCAAACAGACTTAAGAAGACATATATTTCAAAGCTATCTCATAGTTTAAAAGTACATTGCAAAGAATAATGACTAGAATTTGCCTTGTTTGCGTCTCTCAGGTACACAAACATAGTCAACCACAGGAAGTATGAAATGTATGGAATATGAAGCCAACAGGCTGCAGAAAGCTTTAAAGGATATTGTATGAGATATTGAGCAAGCCGAAGTCCATGCAAATATTTTTGAGAGGCATAGTTGCCATGGTATGGTCCTCTGAATAGGATTTGAACATAACAGGGTGTTCCAGGGAGCCAATATCAGGCGGAAATATCTCTCTTGAGTGTTCCTATGCATTTGAGCATAAGCAGCAGAGTGTCTAGCACCCATGAAAGTGGTACTAGAGGGTGGCAGTCGAGAAACGGCAAACAAGGGTCAGCCGGAGCATCTGCCCAAATAAGAAAATCAGGATTTCCCACCACTTTTGCTGAAGATCAATTCATATCTCGGCAACTGCTTATCTGGCTGATGCCAAAGTTGGTGTCTAGCAAGATTACAATGTCTACCACATTATAAGACTCATAGAAGCAAGATACAATAGCTCCTTCACCTTCTATTCTCCAACTGGCCAGCTTCTAGACACCCCACAGTAGAGCACTCATTCTCTGATCTCATGAGTAGAGCTGTTACATTTTTTGCAATGGATTTACATACTATTCAGGCACTATATGCGGTTGGGAAGCTATATACTAGCCTGGTAACCAAGCCCTCTAGGGGGTTGATGTTGTTTAGACAAGAAACCTCACTAGAGGGCTTGGGAAACCGGAAGCAAATTGTTGCACAGACTTTGCCGCTGTCAAAATAGCCATTAGGCAATCCTTATAAGGGAATACCTAATTGGGATTTAGAGGGAGATTTGGGTGCTTAGTTCTTTACCTACTCTCTTTATGCTCTAGTTTGACCTATGACATGTCCAGTAATCCATGAATCTACTGCCATGTCCTTTTGAGCTTTGCTATGCTTTAGATGAAATAAGGAGAGATAACTGGGCCCAGCTCGGCATCAAGTACACGACAATTGAAACTTACGCTCGCGCCAGATTTCCACTGCACTGGATTCTTTCTCTTGCCCTGATGGATGAAGGAGCCGAACCAACAGAGGACCAGATTCTTGCAATCCAGCTCTGCCTACTTGTATTCTACACTATGAGAGGACAAGAAGTACCAAAGATTTTGCAATTGAAGGCTGCTCTCGTATCTGTACAGAGAAACTCATTAGTTGTTGCCGGTACTGGATTTGGGAAGACTCACATTATGGCGCTGCTGATGTTACTTGAGAATTCGGAATTGACAAAAGTTTTTATTACTATATCAGCATTAAAGCGACTTCAGGCAACACAGGTACGTCTATCATAAAAGTTTGGAGTTAATAGTAATGCCAATGATTTAACAGGTCACATTGTTTCTGCTCAAGTACAGTATCAAAACTGTTTCTATCAATCACGACATGCCCAAGGACATTGAGTACTGGTGGGTATGTCAACTAAACGAAGTAACATATATTCATCCTTAATTGTCTTGACAGACAAACATCCATGATGGACGGAAAGGACTGACTCAACTCAGAACTGCACTACATCTCATTGTGACTGCTGAGCAGTTATTCAAATCTTCAGAGGGACATCTAACCCAATTTGCATGCTATCTTTGCAACCATACTTTCCAACAGGGCATCACCCATGTTAATATCAATGAAGCTCACTTTGTTCACTACATTGGTATGGAGAGATTTGGTATACCTGCATTTTGCTCTGCATGGGGCCGCTTTTCAGAACTGAAGATGACTCTTCCAAAGACTGTCTGTTGGCATGGCTTCACAGCAACTTGCCCTCCTCACATTCAAGCTACTCTGGAAATGTCTTTGCTAGGCCTCGACTACTCCCTGCTACAGATTGGTACTATCAATCAGCCTACAATTGTCTATGCCTGTCACTGTGTTGTAAAAAGCTTTCAAGTCTTCAAAAACTTTCTATGTTTCCTTTGAAATCCATTCCCTGTTAACAGAACCCTGCAAGACCAGCCTGGAGTCCTTATCTTCTTCAACAACAGCATGTTAGCTCAACAAGTTGCTAGATTTCTTAATCATAATTCCCCTTCTCAATTCCAAGCTGATGGTTTTGTGCAACATTACTACAGCACCATGTCTCCTGAGTACTTGGAATGTGCACATGATGACTTTACACATCCTGATGGGCAATGTTGTATACTATGTGCTACTTCTGGAGAATCAACAGTATGAGATTGTTTTTTTTGCTCTTTCATTCTGTAATGACTGCTTTCTAGGGAGTTGACTTTCCTGACATTCAGATAACAGTAAACGTTGGTGTGACTGACAAAAGCGAGAGTGACCAGCAAAAAGGATGCTGCAATTGTAGGTGTAAGGATCTAGGCGGAATCCTTTGAGCACAGGTTACAAACCTGGAAACCAAAGTGCGGATACGCTCCGTACTGCGTTGTTCAGCCGAACTGGGAAAGTTGGTTTGAGATGTGAAAGGATGTGAGTGTAGAGCGGTTCCGAAGTGCCTATGGGATGTAAGACTTGTGTTGGGATTGTCCAAGGGACTAATGTAAGGACGGCAGGTCCGTACAGGCAATAGAATGAACTCGGCGAGTAAGCCTAAGAGTAGATGAGTTTCCGACTCGAAGGGTAGGACCCACTAAGTGCAAGCAACTTTGATAGCGATATGAGCAGAAGCGGAAGATCAAGCGGTAGCTGACCTGATGCGACGCAAACAGAGCGGAACCAAATAGATGATAGTAGATTGCAGAGGTTGTGAAAACAATGGAGTGAAGAAACAGAGTTAAAGAAACAGATAAAGCGAGAAACCAGAACACACAAGAGCACACCAGTCAAGGGGTTAAGCAATATTTCTAATCTACTGTACTTGACATGGTACAGAACTATATAAAGGGTACTCGAGGACCGGAGTAGCGATAGGTAATAATCTGAGAGTAGAAAAGACAAGAATAGCCAAAAGAAGTACAAGGGATGAAAGACAACAATGAACATAAGCGGAAGCAGCGGGATGAGCATAAAGCATATGTATGATTGTAAGAATGATGGAGAATGGATTGACGGGATCATAGAAAGTGTACAGTGAAGGAAAAAGTAAAATGGAAGCAAAGTGGAAGTGTATCGGAACCGGAAATGCGGCAGAAGTGGGTTATGTAACAGTAAGCAGGAAACGTCGGCAGTCTACTATATGCCTAGGGCATGACAGTAGGTTGCTTAGCAGGGTTCATGTTCTCCTCTATGAACCATGGGTTCTCAACATCAAACTCACTGAATTTGATAACAAATATCTCTCCTTCCACCTTGATTCAGACTGTCTGCGCACTGTACTCAGGTTTGGCTCAAACAAGCAAGACCACATTCCATGATCTGGGATCGAGTGTATTCTTGCACCTTGCATATGTGAACACAAGCCAAATTATTTTGCAGATACATCTATATCTTGTAAGTTTTCTTTTTCCTCTTTTACCTTAGCTTACACTTTGGTACAGGTTTAGACTGTGGACAGTATTGCTGCAATGGCCTCAAACACAAACATGACAATCCACGATTTTGTCTACAAGATCATCTTCCAGGACCTCTCTATACCAAATGTCTGGTTACTGATCCAAAGACTGATTCAAAGTCTGCCGGAAAGCACAAGTCCATTGATGATGAGCCCAGTGCAGATCTGGATGGAGAAGAGGAAGAAGTCGTTGAACCCAGAGCAGCACCAGTGATGGAGGTTGAAAAAGTGGTTGACAAGAAAAAAATCAGGGTTGCATGGTATAAGAAAGCACTAATGGAATGCCTACTCCACTGGCATAAATCTGAGCGTGATAGGAGTCCAATTTGGGCTGTACTATTGGAACACTTGATCATAACTGACAACATGCTTGCTGCTCTTGTCAAGGTACATCCCACGGACATCCATTCATCTACTGACATTGTCACAACTAGAGATGTCCATGAGTCTGGATCCAAGTATACTTTGTCGGAAACTTGAAAAAAGGCTCATAAGCGCCCGCTGATTATGGGGGTTTATGACCACTTATAGCCAATTATAGGCAGATTATAGGCCTATTTTTTATTTTTCATTTTTGGCCACCCGGGGGTTTCTAGGGCGCTGACAGTATTGAAACGTCCCTGGTAACTGGTCATAATTGAATAATAATCGGCCTACAAGCAATTGTATGCCTTAAACAATCATAAATTTTGAGTCATTATCATGAACCCCCGTAATTGCCATAATTGCCGTTTTGATTATGGCGTTTATATGCGCTTACAGCCGCTTATCGGCTTTTTTCGGTTTTTCCGACATTGGATCCGGAGCGCAAGTACTTGTGGCTTAAATGGCCTGACTTGTGACCCGTGGCTGACTCGTGGGGAACAGGCCACTGACTCGCAAGTCTTGCAGGTACTTGTGTTTCATCTAATAAACAAGTGTTATTTACCATTACTTACTTGCATATATTGATTGTAGAGTATATAATGCTAACAAAACCATGTACTTAACTTGTTTACAACAATTTCATACTATGTTATGAAGTAAATATGTACTCACATCTAAGTTTTGAGTTGTAGACAGCTCACGGCGTTTAGGCGCCAATTTAAGCGCCTAAACGCCGTGAGCTGTCTACAATCTAATATCTGTGTACCAGCACTCAATAACTTATATAGTAGTAAGTATGATATTATTGACCAATGTAAGTTGTAATTATTACTCAAGTTGTACTGAAAATACTGTATACTATGCCTTGCACAAGTCACAAGTACTTGCAAAATCTCGGAAACCTTGACTTGTGACCCATTGGTGACCTGTGGGAAATGGGTCTTGGGATCCGCAAATCACATACTTGCGAGTTTTCCCATGGATCTTACCTGCGAGTACTTGTTGAGACTTGGACTTGTGGACATCTCTAATGGTAGCTGATCAAGCTGTTTCAGTTGCTGCCAAGCTTTCTTACAGTGCCCACATGCTGAACTACGATAATATTGATATCTCATCTTCCAAGCGTGTTAAACAGACCAAGACAGCAGTCAGTAAAGTCCAGTCTGGGTGTTTTCCAATGCTCTATGAGCTCTTCAGTGTCAAGGATCGGAGGCATATGCTCTTAGAGCCTATTATCCAAAACTTCCGAAAAACAATTCCACTAAAGATATCTGATGTCCAACCCACCTTTGGTTAGCTCAAATTGTATCACCACCAAACTATAATCAATATTATCTGTGTCCTATCCCATCATGTTAAAGGTTTTGAATATCTAAAATATTATCACCTTCTCCAGCACAAACCTCACTGTCCCCTAGAGATGTCCACAAGTCCAAGTCTTCACAAGTACTCACAGGTAAGATCCGTGGGAAAACCCGCAAGTATGTGACTCGTGGATCCCAGGATCCGTTTCCCACGGGTCAGGCGCGGGTCACAAGTCAGACATTTGCAATTTTCAGTTGACTTGCAAGTACTTGTGTGACTTGTGCAAGCAATATGAACTCATATATTTGTTGTTGGTGATCAAAACTTACAGTAATTAATAGTATCATATTTATTATAGTACTTATCAAGTACTGCCACACATGTTTGAGGTTGTAGACAGCTCACAGCGACTGAGCGCTTATTTTAGCGCCCAATCGCCATAGGCTGTCTACAATCCAAAGCCTAACTGTCAGTACATTTTTACTTCATACCATAGTATGAAATTAGTGTAACAAGTAAAGTACAGGTTTTTAATAGCATTATACACTGTACAATCACTGTATGCAAGTAAATAATGGTAAATACTTGTGAATATAGCTGTAACTACTTGATTAGTGTGTGGATCCACAAGTACTTGTGAGACCCGCAAGTAATACTTGCGAGTCAGTGACCCGTTTCCCACGAGTCAGGCCTTTTAGGCCACAAGTACTTGCGCTCCGGATCCAAGTATACTGGACTTGTGGACATCTCTACTGTCCCCTCCCTGAAAATCTAAAGACTAAGTGCTATCCTCTATGCACTCTGACTTGCAGCCTAGCCTTGAAAAGCTCAAGGAGGTAGCTGGGAAGATCTTTGAGGAATATGCCACCCCTATGGATGATGTTTGAAATGAGGAAACAATACATCCCCTGCCAGTGAGTGCAAAAAACCCTCCCAAATCTACAGATTCGTTACCTGCGTCTCCAGATGATATTTGCCATCGCAACCTCCAACTCTTGGCTTGAGACCTCCTTGTTCTATCAGAAGTCACTGCTGCTGTTTCTCAAAGTGATTTTGGATGTATTGAAGATCTCTTACCGGACCTTGCTGCAATGTTTTGTAGCATGGGATCAAACAAATACACAACTGAGATACTTCATCTTGTCTACAACCTCAAGTACATCTGGCTGTCAGAGTTTGGGTAACTTCAATTGTTGCCCTATGCCACAGCTACTCTTAATGCCTGTTTACAGTGATATCATGCGAGATAATCATATTCTTAATATGTCAGGTCTGCCAGAGCATTTCGTGGGTGCTGACTTGAATATTGAGCACAATATTGGGAATATCAAGGTTGGTTTCTTATATACATCCAAATGAGTTAAAACTGATTCCATTACAGGAAACCTATAGCTCAAAAGGTGTTTACGCTGACTGGGATCACCTTGGGGACATTGCAGGATCAACTATCCACATGCAAGCGGCAAAGAAGAAAGTTGGCAAAATGTTTGATACCTCATACAAGAAGAAAACCCATTCCAATGTCAATACTACAGATTTGGTGTGGGAAGTTGCACGCACTCTTGACTGCGAAACACTTTTGGATTATAACATCAATTGAATGCTTGACTTGCCAACAAAACTCAATCACGTTATGGACATACAGGTAGATGGATTTCAAAAACTGAAAGTGTCAGTAACTAACTTCAACAAAAGAATGAAAGTGCAATGGTCAGAGGATATCATTGATGCTCCAGCAGCTGAAGAGGATGAGTTACCCCCACCACAGTGGGGAGAACCTGACAAGGGAGATGTATAGCAAATAGTATTACAGTACTATGTATGTTTTGGTTTCTTTTTAATTCTAATTACACTTTTCTTAACAGTAACTGGATGCTCTGTATCGAATGCATGAATACTTACTACTATATAAGTTATTGAGTGCTGGTACACAGATATTAGGTTGTAGACAGCTCATGGCGTTTAGGCGCTTAAATTGGCGCCTAAACGCCGTGAGCTGTCTACAACTCAAAACTTAGATGTGAGTACATATTTACTTCATAACATAGTATGAAATTGTTGTAAACAAGTTAAGTACATGGCTTTGTTAGCATTATATACTCTACAATCAATGTATGCAAGTAAGTAATGGTAAATAACACTTGTTTATTAGATGAAACACAAGTACCTGCAAGACTTGCGAGTCAGTGACCTGTTTCCCACGAGTCAGCCATGAGTCACAAGTCAGGCCATTTAGGCTGCAAGTACTTGCGCTCTGGATCCAAGTATACTTGGATCCAGACTCGTGGACGTCTCTAGCTACCATACTAATCATCTTCATGATAGTGGGACATGAGATAGATAGCACAGCAGAATCAGAACTTCAATAGTTTGCTTTGATGTTCCTGTTGACCAAGCATATACGGAAGTTGAGCACACTGTAAAGAGTGCAAGTTCATTGCCTGGCATGTCATCACAAGATGTCCCTGGATGTAGATTAATTTGAGCAATCAACATGGAAAAACAGTATTCTTACAATTTCCATGTCCTGTGCTTTTGTTTCTGAGTTTAAGCCTCCTGTTGCTGCATTCAAAACTGCCATCCAGTCATCTAGATGGCCATTTGCATACCCTTCAACATCTTTCTGAAGATCAAAGTTTTCCAAGAACTCCAATGAGAATTCCTTTGTCGACATATGAAAGAACGGCTTTGCCTCCTCCATTTGACATGATATCCGCTCACAGAACAGTGTTTGCAATGTAGCTGGAGGTAGACAATTCATAAATGCATTCTGGCCAATTGTGTCATTGTAAATGAGGGAAAGGAGACAAGGAAGAATGGCAGAGTCATGCCGAAAGAAAGCATTTCGGGATTGTGTGAACTCGAGATACAAGGGTTCAAGTAAAGTGCATATCATTTCAAACAGCAATAGTTCAAGTTCTCTGAGCTTATGCAGGGCCACATTTGTCTTTGACCTGACTGAAATATGTTTCCATTGAGGAGGAATCCGAGGAGGAGGCATGGTGAATTCTGGACTATTCATAATAGACTCTGGTGAGCTTATTACATTGGATGAAGAAGACATAAGTCCCAGAGTGACAGGGCTCCAGTTACCACTGTATCAGCTCCCGAGGAGAGGTGTTTTGGGGATAGATAGTTGGCCAAAAGATAAATCTAGACCTGGACTTGGAATGCTCTGTCGGCTTGGAGTTTTGAGAGTAGAAGAAAAGGAGGTTTTGAAGAATGCGGGAGCAGGGCTCCAGTCATCGCTGTTTGTAGCAAATATGTCGTTACTAGTCTCAGTGTCAACCAATGGTATGAAAGGCTGGTCCAGAGCAAGGCCAAGAATTGGAGTGAGCGGCGCATTGCTGAATGGCTGCTGCATCACAGGTTGTACAGAATTCGGATAACCTTTGATACTAAACATAGCAGGAGCCTGCTTCCTTTTCTTCCTCTTTATTGGGCCCGCATTCTGCAAAATAAAGTTGTCCGGTAATGAGTTTACTGTGCATTCGAGTGGTTCCATATGGTCGTGCTTATAATTCTGAATAGCGAAAAAGGTTTTTGATTGACTGGGCTCCATAGAGTTAAGAGTAAGATTAAAGAAACACATCGTCAACGACACGACAAACAAAGTTGAAAGTACAGAAGCAAGAAACTAAACTTTCTCATCTCTAAATCCTAATTGGGTATTGCCTTATTAGGCTTAGCGCCCAGGCCTGTAGATCCAAAAAAAGTCTGTGCAAAAAAAAAACTGCCGGTTTCCAGGCCCCTCTAGAGAGGTTTCTTGTCTAACGTCAACCCCCTAGAGGGGTCGGCCTAGCTATATACTTTCATACGACTTTTATTTACTAGTAAGTACTTATGTAACGTACAGTCGTGGGAATTATTGCGTCGAGTGAATGACCGTGAGACTATATCGCGTGACTAGATACGCGTGACGCGCTTCGTTCACATTGCTCAAATCTTGAAGCTTGAACGTTTGAACGTTTGAACGTACTTGAGTCTTCGTGGAGTTTGCACACTAGGACTGACTCCTTCGACGAGACTTACGACCCGAAAACTTTCTCTACGGACTATCTAGACCTCGACTCAAGTGCTTTTAATCCTTGGTTGAAGTTTTTCATTGAAGCGGCCAAGTGTTGACCTTACTCTGGCTTTGTACTAGTGCGCTCTCAAAGTTGCGTAATACTCTCATTGATTCTGGTCGCTCTAGGCTTGGGTATGTAATCCTCTATAATGTGTCCTCTCATAGTTTCCACCCGTCGTAGCTGAAGCAAGGTTCTCATAGGTTTCTGAAGCTGGGAATTACTCGAATAGAAGTGTACAAATCTCAGAAGGACGATGGAGGTGACATCTGTGTCGAATGTTCCGCATCCACAGCGCGAACTCGGTGCTAAAAGTTCTTCACCAAATCACATAAATGCGAGCTCTGGAGATACTGTGATGCTAGTGTCGGATAATGCAAATGCTGCGAGCCCACTGAATCCTCTGGTGAATAGTGGAAATGCATCAAGTATCATGGTAGGAGCAGGAAATGAAAGGAAGGACGGAAACTCACTGGAAACATCGAACACTCTCAAACGAAAGCGGGAGGATGCTGAATCAGTGGATAAAACAGATGTAGAAAATGAGATGGAAAAATCCAAAGCAATGCGGGTAAGTTACCGAATAAGTATCTTGAAATATAACTTATATCCCTTTATAGCTCACATCACACCTCGTTCTCTGCCTCCAATACGCGAAACTCAAAGTTGAACATGGGTGGCATAAAGAGAGTTTTGCGGAGGTCGAAAGGTTGTATTTTGGAGATAGGGAGATAGAGGGAGCGAGGAATCAATCTAGTGATCGACGGGGGACTACCTCCGGGGATACTATGGAGCAGAGGAAATCTAGTGCTACGTCGGGGACCAACACCACTGCGTCGGTATCACATCCAAACCCGGTGGATATGGATTCGGATCCGGGAACACAATTTTCATCCGCAGATTTCTCCTTTGCGAACCGAAGATCAACTACCCCCAAGGTCCAAACAATATCCGCGTCCTCCGGTCACCGAAAATCCCGTTCTAAAAATTCTAAACAAAGTCAACCTAGGCCTATTAGCCTCCCTCCGCATTTGAAAACCCCGAGTCAACCACAGTCTCAATCTCAGCTTTCGGGGTCTCTTACGGCCAATCAGATACCAGACACAAGCTCGAACGCGATATCCCCAGGTCCACCAACCTCTTCTCTATCTTCCCACTCGAATGCGCACGCATCTACCATCCCATCATACCCCGCGTCTGTGTCTACACCTGTGCCTCCTGTGCCTCCATCTCCTCCACCTCCTCCGGTACCTGTCTACGCTTCTCCGTTTGATGCTGTAGCCGCTACCTACCCGGACGCATTTAGTCCTTTGGGGACGTCTGCGGTTTCCTCGTCCTCACAGACTGCATCTTCTACCTTCTCTTCCTTACCTACCCATCCGATTACGCGCTCCATCAATCTCAGTAACGGGCTGAACGCGTTCACCGGGAACCTAAACACTCTTAGTGCGTTCAACCAATACCACCAGCACAATCAACAATATCAGTTTGGGTTCAACGCCTCGAATCCATCATCTTCGTTGTCGTCGCTATCCCTGCTACCGACGCTCACTTATGATTCGTTTTGGAATTCACATTCTCATACTACCTCTTCCCTACCTACTTCTTCCTCAAATCTTTTCTCTCGTAGCTCTTTACCCTCCTCCGCTTCCTCATCGCTTCCATCCTTACCCTCCTCTGCGTCAACCATATCTGATATCAGCCCCCTACCTGGGTCAGGGAATAGCGTACGTCCGGTGCCATTTCGAACTTCATTGTCGGGAGCTGGGTCTTCTATCTCTGAGACAGGCGCTGCGCCCGCTAATACTAAAGGAGGTGCTACTGGGCTCACTGCCAGGACCATTGTAGATATCCGTAGCTCACTTTCTCCGACATCTGGGTCTTCCTCTGCATCCGGAAGTGTTGCTTCGTCTAAAGGGATTGCATCAGGAGCAGACGCAAGGCCCGTAGAATCTAGGGCAAATAGTGGTGTTCGTGTTGTTCGTCGGGCATTCGATACACCAGCGGCGGTGAACTCAATGGGACCCTTGACAGCCGGCTTAACAAGAAATTTAACAGGAGGCCTGAATCATCCAACGCTCCCTCCAAGCGGATATCCTGTCAATTTTTCTATCCCCATCAGTGTTAGTGTTAGTACTGTTGTTGCCAATGGTGGAAGTGTTGGGACTCGATCGTAGAAAGCAAAGAGAGTAGGATTATACAGTTGTGAGCTTCTCGATCATTAGTTTGTTGCTTTTGTGTCGATTACTTGGTGTATCTCACTATATGCGATGAAATATCATATCTGGTACGCTTATTCAGAAGTACGCTGCTGTTGCGCTACGATGGTTGGGCCTGATTACTTTGCATATCTTGCTCCAGAGCTCCAGTCTGTTCGATTTCGCTGTGAGCAGCATACGCTTGAAAACTTCATTATCAAGTAATCGTCTAATCTGTATACTAGAGCCCAGTCAGCGCCATTACCAAGGATCTGCATTTTGTGAATTCAGTGTTGGTTCGTTGGCGTTCTTCCAGCAGCAAGCAAGTGGAATTCATGGTTCCCCGAATTCACCCCGACTCTCGGATGACTTGACGTAGGAGTGTAATATTATACTCAGAGTGACCGAGATATCGAGCCCTTTGAAAACAACCTTTTGAGTTTGCCAGTCAAACTCCTTGTTTTGAGAGGGCTTGTGACTGGAACAACAGGCACAAAATTCTCTAGTACGTCTGCATCAATAGGAAAGTCCCAAACAAATAAGTATCGGTATGTCCTTGCTACCAGTGGACGCTTACCTTGACTTCTATAATAAACAGGGAATTTAGTTTTCTAGTCAGGATTTCCGCTCTTTTGTTCGCCGAGATGATGTCCGACTGTGAGTGGGACTTGGAGAACGAAGGTAGAAGATCAAAGATGTCTTGGACAACTCTACCACGTTGTACGGTTAATGGATGATGTGAAGAGGGCAAACAGGCGAGAACACGGCAGATTGCCTTACCTCTTGAATTTATCTTCCTCGCATCGTACCTGAAGCCCAGTGAGAAGTCGCACTGGGTTTGTCTGCGCTTTTATATTGAAAAGTGGCGGATTTCTGGGCACCAGGCTGATCAACATATAAATCCAGCCAACCTCAGCCAGTCTCGGCCCTGCCCAGCGTGGAAGTGAAAACTCATGCTGAGCTTATGTATTGAAAGCCGTAATTGAATGAAATGGGCATCAGCCCAACACTGTGCAGAGCTGAGATAGGCTGAGATAGACCGAGATTAACAGAGCTCAACCGCTTCACAGCTGCTGTCCAGAAATCCGCCACTTTTCAATATAAAAGCACAGATCAACCCAGTGCGGCTTTTTACTGGGCCTGAAGGGTCATCTGCTCACGCTGGATGTCGCGCACCGATTCGCAGGCCATGAAATTCAAGTAGAAGTGCGTCTTCACAGCAACGTTCAGAGGTAATAGTACAATCGGTGAATCGTACGTCAGCTCGCTATTCTCTGGATCGATTTCCATGGTTTGTCTGGGTCTGAACAGAATTTGAGACTCTACCAAGCACGGTGATTAGTTAGTTCAAAGCGTTACAGCGAAAGAGATTAGTCAGTGTTCACAACCTTGTTCAATTCCAAGCATTCGAGTCCTAGTTTGGCGATTTGGATCATAGAGCGAGATTCAAGGAAGGCAACAGTACTCTTGTATCTGCGCTGGTCCCTAACATCGTCTTCCTGACTGTTCGCCGAGGTAACACTGCTTGCTCTCGTTGTGGAACTTGCTGTGTGTCTGCTGTCGTTTTCTCTCCTCCGGAGGAAACAGAGATTTCAGAAAGTCCTGTAGCTGTAGTGCGCATGTTCATCGTACTTGCAATAAGAGTACTTTTATCTTCCAGTGTGGGATCTGAAATTTAAAAAGGAAAGATTTGGATGTACTCAAAAACGCATTAGATCTTTCTCCGAGATCTGCAAAACATGGGTTTTGATCAAAGAAGCACTATTTACATAGTTGTTATTCATCCATACCTTGACAACCAAAGCAAGGATACTGGCGCCGGCTCTAGAGCTGCTCTGGGCTGCTCTGGCTGCTAGCGCTCCATATAACAGTCCATAGTTTATCCCATGTTTTGCAGATCTGAGTCCGAGTCCGACAAGTTACTTAAACAAATCGGACACAGACAAGTTAAATAAAACTCTTGGCCTGTACTAGCCTCAAGGTGAATGTAGACTTGTAGTACACAGTCGCTCCCGTTGACTGATAGTTTTACACCCCGATAGACCCTGCCGTTACACAAACCTGAAAGTAGACAGTAAGTATATACATTTCTTTGGACCTCAGCAGCGTCCAGTGGTGAGGAAGTAGCTTATTTCTTTTGACATTGGACAAACAGAACGGTAAAAAGAGTGTGGGAGCTAAGCGTCAAGTAGTTAGTGAGGAACGGAGGATATAAGTCGCTTGGGTGTGTAGATCCTTCGAAAGAGACACAAGGAGCTTTGCTGTTCATGATCTGCCATGATGTGCTAAAACCGTACCACTGTCACCTGTGGCAGTGGAAAACCAGCTGCGTTGAACGCAGTTGCTTCTGAATTGGTTTAATATGGAAAATCAGCTGCCTTCAACGCAGTTGTTTTTCCGTGCCACAGTCCGTGCTGTTCGTTAAGCAAGGGGAAGGGCGAGAGGACGACCACCCAGCGCGGAACTAGCGACCAGTTTTTCAGTTTCTGTGAACGAGGAATGCAGGGGCTATCAAGCTGCATGCAACGGTAAGATCTTAGAGGGAATTGCGATGGCAGAAATCTGCCCAGTGGATCTTCTTGACACCCATGTAATAGCGCAAGAGTTGACTAACTGTAAAGTATTGATATAAAACGCTAGGACTCGAGTTCTGAAGAGGGGCGAATGATAAGCCAAATTTTAATGTATAAATATTTTATGCCGCGGCCAGTGCTCGTAAGAGACGGGGGTAGTTAGAGTTTGTGCTATAAAATGTTCCAGTACTTACTCTAGATAGATTTCAATTCATGTCCCAGTAGACTCGTGAAGGTAAGAGTCGCGTCTTGTTTCCTGGGTTTTCAGTTGGATGTAGACGGAATGGATAGATGGAATGGAGAGCGTACAAAGTGTTATCATGAGTGTAGAAACAGCGGTCAGTCAACACAAGGTTGACAGCATACTCACCTGAGAGTGTAAGGATGTTACAGGAGTTGTAAGAGTGCTTGTTGAGAGCAGAACAAGTGTCCAGACAAATAGTAGGATTCTTGGTTATTGTTACAGGAAAATATCTACAGTATTTATACTACAGAATATAATAAACCCTATAACAATGTATGAGTCTACTTGAGTCATACTGCTAAACATAGTGCATATACATGTGCATAATGTACCCTAGAAGATGGAGTCCGTATGGTAATTCTATAGGTAATGTTCATAGGTACTGCAAGGCAGCGTACAAGCTATGTATCATAAGACTAATAGCGAATGGCATAATTGACTACATCTATACGAACCTGCGTAGAGGCTGCGTCTAGTGTTTGAGGGTGAGTTTCAACATAGCATATATCGACAGTTCATTGATCGTATAGCAAGTGCGTCTAGTCGACTCACATTACTGATTAGATACGACTCATAAGCGGTAATCTAGTTTCAACACTCCCCCTCGCTAAGAATTGTAGCTAAGAAGTATAATTTTTTATCGACTTTAAACGGCATTATAGTTTATAGACATATTGCACAGTCTATGACGAATCAGTTAAAGAGAATTCCTAGACTGTTACGGAATTTCTGGAACTTGACAAGTGCAAGGTTCTTCGTGAGAAGATCTGCGACATTATCATCAGTAGGAACATAGAAGAGTTCTATTTATTTTGATTCAATGCGTTCTCTGATATAATGATATTGTATATCAATATGCTTGGTTCTTCTTTCTTGTACAGGATTAGATCCCAGAAAGATTGATCCTTGATTATCACCACATAAGGGCAATACAGCAATAGTAATTCCAATCTCAGAAAAGAGAGACTTGAGCCACATAAGTTGTCTACACAAATCAGATAAAGCCATGTATTCAGCTTCAGTCAATGAAAGAGCAACTGTTTTCTGTTTGTGAGAAGTCCAGCAGATTGGACCTGTGGCAAGTTTGATAATCATCCCAGTATGGGATTTTCGATCATCTGGATCTGATGCCCAGTCAGAATCACAATAGGCTAAGAAGCCATGGTCAGATCTACCATCAAAGACAAGTACGTAAGTAGAAGTCCCAATTAAGTAGCGCACAATGTAAAGTGCTTTGGCCAGGTGGTCTGGGTTTGGATTCGCCGAATACTGTGAGAGTTTTATAACGGCATAAGCAATGTCGGGTCGGGTGCCTAGCATCAGATACAATAAAGATCCAATTACGCTTTGGAAGCGTTGTCTAAGTTTGGCATCTACACGACCAGTGTTTGCACAAGGAACCCAGGATGAAGGTAATGGGGTTGGGGTAGCTTTGGCATTAGTCAGTCCAAAACGTTCTATGACCTTTCGAAGATAAGGTTGTTGGTCAAGTGTTAAGACATGTTTGGAATGATCCCGTGTAATCTGCATTCCAAGGAACTCAGTTGGTTCTCCTAGATCACGACATTCCCATAATTTCATAAACTTGTTTTTCTTTTTAAGAACAAGATCTTTGTCCTTGCCAAGAAAGAGTGCGTCATCAACATAGATGATGGCAGTTACGGTTTTGCCATTTGATTTAAAGACGTATACACCAGCATCTGAAGAGCAGCGCTTAAATCCCAATTTTCCCATGGAGGCATTACATTCCTTCCACCAGGATAAGCTAGCTTGTTTCAGTCCGTATAATGCACGATGTAACCGCCATACTTTTGGTGTGCCTTCTTTAATGAAGTCTTTAGGTTGTTCCATGTAGATCTTTTCATCTAGCTTGCCATATAGAAAAGCCTGTTTGACGTCAAGAGCCTGGATTTCCCAGTCCTCTAATGCGGCTAAAGCTAGGAGAGTTCATACAGTTTCAAACCGGGCAACCGGTGAGAACAACTCATTATAATTGTTACGTTCATGCCTTTCCATCATTATTCCGAGATGTTCCGGCTCATTCCGAGACTCTCCGAGACTCCCTCACCTTCTCTCACGGTCTCTCACGGCTCCGATAGTTCCCACGACCTCTGGCGGCTCCGAAACTCCATTCTCTATTTTATCCCTTCCGATATACCTTTGGACTTCACAAATTCACTCCTACTTTGGCACTCACACTTCCGATGCCTTTATCGGCCATACCTTCGGCCCGATATATCGGCGGACTCTTTCGGTACTCATTAATTTCCCACGGCGATCCGCAGTGCGCCGACGTTCATCTCTTTTGTCTTTTCTACTCTATTGCTTATTGTTTTATCATTTGTATTGATTCCACCTCATTCCGGCCTTGGCATTACCTCGGTCCGACTTTATTGTCTTTATTTAACAATTAGGTCACTTGTATATAAGCTAGGTACTTTGTACTATCGTTCCTCAGCCAAAAATCACGAGTTACACAAGTAATCAAGCTATACCTGTTATTGCACACTTTTCCGAGCTTTCCTTAAGTCTTTCTTTGTTCCTTATTCTCGCCGTTCTGTCCGATACCGGCCGACTCGGCTCGGTCCCTACCTCGGACATACCTCGGACCATTCTCACGCCTATACCTCGGTCCGATCTCGGCGATTCCTTACACTTTACTTCCTCTCCTTCTGGGACAACCTTGGTGGTGTGTTGGGGGTGTTGCTAATAGCTTCACCGAAGTCCCACCTTTTCCTCGGCCTTGTAGTCTACTCCGGATATTCTTCCCACAATTCTGATCTTGCCTTTCGGCCATACGTCCGGTCCGCTTCCATTCCGGCCTAGGTTGCATGACCTTGTCAATAATCCACACCTTCTACTTGTGAAAAACCTTTTGCTACGAGTCGGGCTTTATAGCGACCGTCAGATTTTTTAGTAAAAACCCATTGACAACGGATAGGTTTGCGACCTTTTGGTAGATCAACTACTTCAAAGACATTTCGTTTCTTCAAACCATCAATCTCATCTTTGCATGCTTGATCCCATTTCTTTCTTTCAGCAGATGGTAAATGACGATATGATATTGGAGAAATCCAATTATCAGGATTATTCCTAGTGGCTTTGTGTTTAGCCGGTATCATTTCACTGTCAAGATCTGTGATAAAAGATGATTCTTCTAGAGAATTGGAGATTGCTTGCGAAAGAAGGTATTTTTGTAATTCAACTCCCCCTTCCTGAGCTAGTTTAGTCAGAAGTGCTTCCTCTTCTATGTCAGAATCCGGAGTAGCGCCTGGAGGTGGCGGTGTGACCATACGGTCATCAGGATTCAATGGATGTGGTGGTGGAACCGGTGGCGGAACTTGATCAGGAACTATATTGCGAGCAGGCACAAGTCCACGTCTAGCGTGTCCAAAGCGCTCAGCACGTTCTTCACAATCAGCTTGTCGGCTCCAAGTGCCAGGCGTGGGTATCATGCCAGGGCGCAAGGGTGCACAACGTTCTCTAGTGGGGTTCACACATTTCCATGCTTCAACGTCTTTGGGACGGTAGCTGAATGGGTTAGGATCGGGAGCAGGTGGTGAAGGGTCTCTTGCTTGAGGTGGAGGGGTGGGTGATCGAGATGGTACCGGAGGATTGGGATTTGGAGCATCATCATCACCAGGCAGATCTGGATCTGGGCCAGCTGGTGGACTGTGCGGTCCATTATCCGGTTCAGTAAACGGTTGTGGTTGATCTTCCGGGAATTCCGGATCAAATGGAATGTCTGCACCATTACCATTTGAAGGTTGCAAAGGTTTCACAGGCGTGGGGGCAACAGGTATAGCGGGTTTTACTCCAGAATCAGATTCGGATTTGCACCATGGAAACCATTTCTCATAGAAAGTTGCTTGTGCAGCATGCACTACGGAATTATCGCTACACATGAATAGATATCCTTTGCTTCCTTGGTCATATCCAATGAAAGTCATCGCTTCAGAGTGTGGGGATTGTTTATTTTTTCGCTTGTCAATAGGAATAAAGACATAGGCGCCACAGCCAAAGGTTCTGAAGTACAAGACATCAGGTTTCTTTTTGAGAAAACCTTCAATTGGTGTCTTCCAGTTCAATCGATGGATTGGTGTGCGGTTATACACATGTACTCCTGTGGAATATGAGAATTGCCACCAGGACTCCGGGCAGCATGCATGGTGTCGCATGGCTTCGGATTTTTCCATGAGTGTACGGTTGATATGTTCCACTCTACCATCAACATAAGGTTCGGACATTTGAATATCAATACCCTCAGACTTGAGAAAGGAAGTAAATTCCTTTGAGATGAGTTCTCCCCCTCGATCAATGTGGAAACGCACAAGTTTGCGTCCAGTTTGTTTTTCAGCCCAAGATTTGAAATCCTTGAAGGCTTGAAACGCTTCTGTTTTTTGTCGTAGCATGATCGAAGTAGCATGAGAAGAGCAGTCATCCAGCAGAGTGATCACAAATTTAAATTTATGATAAGAGACGGTTGGAATTTCAACCAAATCTGCGTGAATTAAATCCATAGGGTTGGATGCTCGTTTCTCGGACTTAGGATATGCTTTGGAGGCAGCCTTTCCAAGCACACAACCTTTGCATGGAGATTCTTTATCTGGTATCGACAACTTAGGTAGTCCGTTGACATTTCCAGGAGCATTGCGTAATACGACATCACCGGGATGTGCAAAACGGTTATGCCAGGTGTTAAAATCATAGGAGATGATATCATGCCTATTTCAGATTTCACTACATCGGCCTTTAGCCAGTGAATATTATCCCTATCGTTATTGGGATATAAGGTCATGATTGTTGAGTCATCATTTGTCTTACAAATAACTGATTTTTCAACATTAATAGTTGTGTAACAACCCTGTTGATTTAATAAACCAACAGATAGAAGTCGGTGTGTGCAATGCGGTTGGTAAAACACTGGGTGTAACTTAGTCGTGAGGATTTTTCCTTCGCCATTGTCATGCCTTATGTAGACTGTTCCGGCACCTTCAATAAAGGTTGATGTACGTTTGTCAGCAGTCTGGACAGGTATCAGATGTGTGAATTTTTTATAAGACACAAAGTCTTGCCGATAAGGGGTAAAATATCCAGATGCACTGGAATCAAGCAGCCATGTGTTAAATATTTGACTAAGGTTCTTATTCGCACCATGCACATCATTAGAAACCATTTTATTTAATTTACCCTCGCTAGGAGGTACAGAGTTCAAGAAGCGTGGAGAATGTGATACATAAGGTCCATTTGGACCGTTCAATATTCCAGCCATATTATTGAACATCTGTTGTAATGAGTGCAATTGGTCAGTGAATTTTTCCTTAAGACTATTAAGGGAAGCTTGCCAGAAAATAAGGCGCTCGTCTCCAGAGCCATACATTTCCTCGTCAATGTCCATTTCGAGTTTAGTTTGAGGCCAAAGGTGATCAGAGAGATCGACCTCTACTTCCTCGATCTTCATCCTGTCAAGGACAGAGTTGTGGGAGGCTTCACGGAGGAAGCTGTCGTTAATGCGCGAGGCAAGGCAGGTGGCGAAATTAGAGACATTGGAAGTCTCCACTTCAGCCGATTCATGAGCCTTTTCTTTGCCTTTTCCTCCTTTCTTTTTGCGGCGTGTCTTTTTGTCTTTGTCAGAAGTAGAGGATGAGTCATTGGAAGGTTTGCTTGCCGGGTAAGGCGCTCCCTTCTTAGTGTCCTTCTTCTTCTTCTGATCATTCCAAGAAGACTTGGAATCAGATTGACGTTTGATGCCGGAGATGCGGGCCGCGAGCGAGGTAGCGTTGGATTGGCGGCGGCGGTACTCGTCCTGAATGATCGGCATGATGTTGGACGGAGTAAGAAGAGTAGCATCTCGAGAAAGGATTGTCATCGCAAGACTATCCCATTGAGTAGGTAAGGCGGCCAAGAGAATCATAGCTTTTACCGGTTTGGGAAGAATGAGACCAAAGCCATCAAGGCGGGAGAAGGTGGAGTTTAAAGATGCTAGGGCAAGAGTAGGGTCGTTTCTTCCGTTGATTTGGAAGTTAATGGCCTCTTTGAAGATGCCAAAAGTGCCGGCAGAGCCGGGTTTGCCGTAGATCTTTTTGATTTCTTCCCAAGTTTTGCTAGATTCAGTTTTTAGGACAGTAGCCCTGATGTCATCAGGAAGTTGGAGGGCAATTAAGCCCATGGCTTGGTCGTCAAGGCTGTCCCAGTCATCAATCTCTTTCTGCCGTTCGGCAGTGGTGGTCTCAATATCTTCATTGGCCTTGTAAGTCCTTGCGGCAATTTCATCGGATGTGGGTTTTCGGTATGTTGGTTTGGGGCGAGGGATTTGTCCACATACAACAGACCAACAACGAGAGGCTCTAAGGAGCGCTGTCATTGAACTGGACCAGGAGGGGTAGTTAGCCCCATTGAGGAGAGGAACACTAGAGAGGTTTGAGAGAGACATGTTTTGATAAGGTTCTAGAAAAAGTAGAGCAACAGTCAGTGACGTGCTTCCACAAGTTATGAACACAGATCACAACAACAAAGTCGGAAACCTGTGACAAGTGTTTTCAGTGTTGATCGCATATAATTATCCATCCATTTTCCATCCACTGATCCGATCATTCCAATTCGGACTCAGTCACTTAAGTTGATTGGAACACAAACAGGGTAACTGAATGCCAAGAATATGCGTTCAGTCAACGTTCAGATGTGCTTTGCAGCACAATCAAACAGTATCCCTTCAGCATGTGAAGAACTTAAGGCAAGCAGCAGGTAGGTAATGTGTATGTACAATTATTCTACGAAGGCCAAGAACCCAATGATCATTTGCAGTTTGCCAGCGGATGCACATGAACGCTTTTATGGCTATTATAGCGGTGACCCCAAGTCTACCTGGCAGGGAATAAAACCCTAAAGGGAATGCCATCACAGCAAAGCCCTTAAACAGTTCGTTCGATCATTGGGTGCCTATGTAAATACATGTGTGTGTCAGTGTGCAAAGTCATGTATATTTTTGAACAATGCAGGAATGGAGAGAAATGTGATCCATGAATGTTACCATGTACCATGACCAGCTATGCACAACACGCGAACTTTGTACACTCCAGGAATGAGCGTTGGACGTTCATTGAACACTGTCTAACCAAGTGCAGTAAGCACAATGGAGGGCACAACATGTGTTGAAGCGATCCGGGGCCCATAACCTGTAGAAACAGCGGTCAGTCAACACAAGGTCGACAGCATACTCACCTGAGAGTGTAAGGATGTTACAGGAGTTGTAAGAGTGCTTGTTGAGAGCAGAACAAGTGTCCAGACAAATAGTAGGATTCTTGGTTATTGTTACAGGAAAATATCTACAGTATTTATACTACAGAATATAATAAACCCTATAACAATGTATGAGTCTACTTGAGTTGTACTGCTAAACATAGTGCATATACATGTGCATAATGTACCCTAGAAGATGGAGTCCGTATGGTAATTCTATAGGTAATGTTCATAGGTACTGCAAGGCAGCGTACAAGCTATGTATCATAAGATTAATAGCGAATGGCATAATTGACTACATCTATACGAACCTGCGTAGAGGCTGCATCTAGTGTTTGAGGGTGAGTTTCAACATAGCATATATCGACAGTTCATTGATCGTATAGCAAGTGCGTCTAGTTGACTCACATTACTGATTAGATACGACTCATAAGCGGTAATCTAGTTTCAACAATGAGGCTGGGTATTCTTTGAGTCGCTTCAATTTTGTTCAGGTGCCAACCATGGATCAGCGGGAGACTATGCAGCATCCCTTTCTAAGCTATTGTAATCTCCTTTGTTTGAATGGGTGGTGGGGGTAGTAAGTCAGTAGACTCGCAAGCCAGAATTCATAAGAGTGAGGAAGGCAAGTAGGAAAGTGTTGTAAATATCCGGCGCAGGGACTGAAGTGAGCTGTGAGGCTCAGAGTAATCAAGGGAAGAGAAGGATAGATTGCTTGATAATGTGCAGAGCTCAAGAGAGCTTATATACCTATAGTAATTATTCTAGAAGTATCTACAAGCTTCATGTATGCACAACTAATGATTACTAATAAATATGTAGTAAAGCTCCGGAGTTGTATAGCTATGACATCACTGTCAAAGCGTCAAATACAACAGAAAGCACTCTTGTCGAGGCGTGGGAGCTCGTGGTTTTGTTCACGCGCTCACACTCGGGATCGTAAAGATGCAAAGGTTTGATATAAGGAAGATACCATTAGCTGTGCCATTTTCCGTGGAGAATGCGTCCACAACTTGAAGACCCTAGTTTAGCTGTGCCAACGCGCGTCATTCATGCTGCAGTAACATCAATATCTCATGGGATACAAGCTATGCTACCTTAGCCTTGTTCCAATGAAGAACATGAGGAATAGGTGCTCGGTTGTCCATATTAACGAAATACGGAAGAATTCCAGACAGAGTTTCAACATCCTCTAGAATCCTTGTTGCCTTTGCCCCCAGCAACTACGCTCTGCAAAATCTGAAATCTCGAGCAAATCGAACGAACGACCCTCTATCCTGCTATGCAACGCTAGTACGGTTCCCAAGCAGGATCAGGTAGAAATCAGAAGTCTAGAGCTCAAGTATATACGCCGTCCGTCACACATTACATAAATTATAAGAAATTAGGTTTGCTTATCACCATGCCGCAATCTGGCTCTGGACTCGCTGCTTGCTACTTAGCTTTTCAGGTACACAGTCATTAATATCCTTGTCTGAGCAATGGGATACTGGGGAATGACACCTTTTCATGTCAAAGAAGGAAGCCCCACTGCTCACTTCAATTGATCTCTCATTTTGGCACAAGAAGAGGAGCCCACCGATCCTGCCTGCAACCTGAGCATGAGGATAGGTGATAGGTTAAGACTCACCCAATGATTAGTAGTATAAAGACAACAACCAAGATGACAACTCCAGTGTCACAGCTGAAGGCAATACTACAGATGCTGAAATAAGTTGTGCTAAAAATCAGTCAGATAATTACTATTGAAGTACTAAGGCGAAAGTCACATAGCCCAAGCGGGGCCTTAATCACTCCCTGGCATCAAGGCCATGATAAAGAGGGTCCTATAAACTAAAGAATCTCTAGTGATTGAGTTTGTAACCTCTTGCAATGGGTCTTACCCCTGTCATGTAGACTACTAGATATGTACCAATGTTTGATACCAATAATATATTGTGGTCGTTTAACACCAACTTTTCACAGACTTTGATGTTCATGATGGTCTTCCGAGTCAATAACTTGCCAATAACAATGCCAGAAACCCTCCAGGAGTGACCCCGACTCCCACATCTGGATCCGCTTCGATGGGTGGTTCCAACCAAAGTCAAGGTAAGAACAGCAGTGTAGCTCTCAAAATATTAAGGATTGCCTCTGCCATGGCACTCAGCACATGACGTTGGTCTCTCCGCCGTAAACCTTTATTTAATAGGGCGAGTCCTATATTATCTGATTGTACAGACAGTGATACTTTTGAAAGCCTCCCATTGCACCTGTTTGGCAGGCCAGTGCAAAGGTTGTGCAAAGGTGCCGCCCTGCTGAGTCTCCGCCATCCTCACTGACTCCCAGTGAAAATTGACATGATTGAAATCGAGTGAGATTGAGTGATATTGGTTCAAATTGAGCAATATTGGTTCAGATTGGAAACTGTCAGCAAGTGACAGGTGTATTTACTTGTCACCGAGGAGAACCAATCTCCTTTGAAAAGTGAGACTTTAACCAATTTTTTTTGATTAAGATTGGATGGAATTGGTTTCCATTGTTTCACATTGTATCATATTGAAAGAAATTGGTTCTTATTATTGCAGTTTTTTTTTGGCTTTCAAATCTGTTAAAATCAATTCATGTTCATTATCATTGGTTCAAAATGGTTCATATCTATGTACGTCGGTTCTATATACATATACACCACACCAGGCCACACCATACTTGCAAGCAAACAAATCAGAGAAATTGCTGCCTTTGAAGCGAGTTTGAAAAGACTTAGTTATCTCTTGAGTTATCTGAAACTGAATAGCACGTATTTGCAGTTGGTTCGGTGACCTCGGCGTCTCCTCGCTATGTCACACAGTGATTGCGGATGACGACCGCAAGCTTGTCACGCCGTCTCATCGGCGTCTCCTCGTTACATGTAATGAACGAGGTAGAACTCACTGAGTCTGCTTCAGGTGTGTTGGCTATCTGTGAAGCGTGAAACCAGTCATTAGTAGGTTAATTGAATGAACAGCAAATGAAGAACACACCTGAATTGCTGTCTATACACCAGTTCTTGACCCATTCAAAATGTGTTAAGGATAGTTTTTGGAATCTTCAGATGATTGAGCAAAGAGACAGAAGTAATTAGTAAGATATCTTCAGACAGAGTAAGGACAGAGATAACAGAAGGGTGATTGTGGTGGTCTGTAAGAGAAATGCCTTTAGTGTTTTGACTTGCATAAAATATTTTTATGGCACGGCGTTCTCTTGACATGTCGACGGGGCAAATTTTTAATAGCTTAGCTTGTTCAGAACAGCGTAGAACCAATGTGGTTCAAAACCAACAGATTCAGTATGTATTGATTTGGGTAAGGGATTGACAGCTACCAATTTCATCCAATTTCATTCATTCAATCTCAACCATTTAAACCATGTCGATTTTCACTGGGACTGACTATTCAAGGCGGGCGCCGACCTTGAAGCCAGATTGCGGCATGGTTATAAACAAACCTAATTCCCGCTACCTCTTTAGAGTAGAGGGTCTTGTGGTGCTCTTATTTTCGATCGACCTTGGTGCCTGGCCATTATTCATTAATTGACAGGTCTTGTGACTGTAATTCGATTCAGCGTCTATACCCGTTCCACTGAACCAACCAATGCAGTTCTTCCTCTTCCTTATTGCAATCGAGAGTTAGTTGCCCTATAAATTGACTTTGCCGATCATCGGCTCAGGGTTGACGGTGATCAACTCCAGAATTTCTCGGAGACCTTCCGAATAGCATAACCATATCCTAAAATAAGTACTTCGAATTGTGATGAGTTCATTGTTCACCTAGACTCAAGATTGAGGCCTGGCAACCTTCCTCTGGGAGACGAGACAGTTGGAAATCAACTGGTCTATTTATGCACATGACTTTGTGCCAGGATTTCAAGTTGAGGATCTTTTTATTTGAGGCCTTCTGTCTGGTTTTATGGTCCTGGTAAAAACCTCAAATCCCAAGTGTTGGATCCATTGAGAGAGTGGATGAACTATGTGCAATTCAATTCACTCCTAAAGCCTGCATACTTCGTTTAAGTTACCAGTAACTCTACTACATTATGACCGTTTGAAATCCAGTCCCTTAGAGTGTGAGGGGGTAATGCTCAGCTCTAGGCCCAAATTTTTGTGTTACACCATAGTTTACGCATTGTAGGCACTGAAATTGCATTAAGCATAAAAAATCAGGTTTGATGTGTTATGACCTGATTTTTTGCAGTTCAGCCCGCTGCCATGCTGCATTATGTGTTACTATGGATCTGGAATTTTACAAGTTCAGAGAGGGGCTGCAATACAGAGTATCCATCCAACAAGCAGATTGCCACAAGTCCTAACTAGGTACCTGTACCTAGTTAATGGTGCACAAGACTTCAAGCCCCAGGGTATTGTCAGTGCATCAAAATGTTTTCTGTAAAGCATTACCTATTCAAAGTAATTGCATGAGGCCAAAGCGAGTCATATCCTCAGCCGAATCAGCGTATCAGAAATAGCAAGCCAATCAGCGATGACTGATGTCAGAGTACACAAATGGCAGTTGGAGCACTAGCCCAAACGGAATAGTATTTAAATGATAATAGGTACATAGAACAATCAAAGTATCTTCGAGTCTTTATGCCCTATTTACAGCTTCATTTACAGTTTACAAGCTATACTTACTGCAGATAATTATTCTTGTCACTTACACTGTTCCAGACTCCAGTTACGGGTCGCACTCACACTCTCGTTGCTATTTGTCACACTGCTTGCGCCTCACCGGTTCCTCTGGCCCCTTTCAATTATTTTACACTTCCAAATACTACACCGCTCCTCACTCCCCTTACACTTCACACTCTCCTCACACCAGGACCCTCCTTTCTCGTCGTTTCACTAAACACTCTTACAGGTGACAGTGCAATGCTTTTTGGATGCTTTGGTAATAAGTATATTTTGACTGGCTATCAACACTTAATATTTAGCATGGTTTATGATCAAACTTCATCCATCCACAGCCTGGATGGGGGCCTCATTGATGCTTCTTTTACACTAATTTGGACCAAGTTGATTGTATGGGTGTCAAAAGTAACATTAACAAAAAATTCCCAACACTGACAGTGCATGCAACTATACATACCCAGTCTCCTTCTGTGCTACTTATGCTTGTGTTTTAATGGTTATGGCCGGAAGGGCATCAGCAAAACATGGACAAGCTGGCGCTGTTATCAGGCACTGTACAGCCGTTTCCAGCGGCCCCCAGCGCTGGATAGTGCTGGAAAGCGGCATCCCGTGCACCCTAATGCAACCTCAAGTATGCTAACTCCGTACCAAGAGCTGAGATTTGAGGTCTAATTCCTAAAGACAGACTATGAATTTTGTCTTCGCTTACTGTGTTATCCAAGTCTACATTTCCCTTTTCTCAATACATAAATAATTTCTGGGGGGCCTCCGGGAAGTTTGGAAACGATCACCGTCAACCCTGAGCCGATGATCGGCAAAGTCAAATTTTAGGGCAACTAACTCTCGATTGCGATACTTCCTTTACCTTTCCTCATGCAGGTTTCCATACGCAATGTCGTACTCAGTGCAGTCTATAGCCCTGACATTCTGTATTCGTGTCTCTCGCTGTCTTTCTTTCCCTGACTTGGCTCAGCATGTCCCTAAGCATGTTCTGAGTGCCTCACATTTTCCGCTCCTCACTGTTCTCATTCTTTTCCGCATCACTTTCAGGTATCCGAATGTCCGCCCAGTATCAATGTGATTCTGGGTTCCGATTTGCTTAAATCTTCGTCTGCGGCTGTTGAGCTCATCCGTGCGTACCCCAACTCAGCCCAAGTTCTGCTAATAGTAACATTGAACCTCCGATTACCCCTGTTTTATTTCCTTTGCCAGGTGAGCAGGTGTTGTTAAACGTTAAGTTTCGCACACTCAGTCTTCTCAAGGTTTTGACGCTATTCACCGTCTGACTCTGTGTCCCGTTCAGGGGAGCAAGTCGTCAACGTGTCTGCTCAGGTTTGTTCTTTTTCCGTTGTAGGTATTGCTTTAACTTCTGGTGATAACCTAGGCCAGCAACCACTCTACCTCGGTGCACGGTATTACATTTCTCAATTCCCACTCGTCTGTCCTCACAAATTTCCTTAGGTGGGTCACCTGATTTTCCCCAAGCTGCAACTGAAACCCATGCACATACTGCAAGCATGGATTACAGGCATTTAGCTTATAAACATGTTCATGCTGCAATACCGTTCAATGATAGCTTGCGGTCGTTAGCTGGTCCGTCGTTTGTACCTTCAAGCTCTGTATTACCTAGCGCACCAACTCCCGTTTCGTATGTTAAACATGAAGATTCTGCAATACCATTCGACGACAGCCTGTCCCCATTAGCTGGTCCTTCAATGTTTGTACCATCGACTCCTGTATTGCCTAAACCACCAACTTCCCATTTGTATCTTGAACGTTCTTTCCTTGGTCATGCTGAATCTGGTCTTCGATCTCATCTTCCCTACCTTTGTTGCAACGTTATGCCTTGTTACATGGCATCAATACCCACGTCTTCAACCTGGCAGTGTCAGAATGTACTTGTATATCATCTGCTCCACAGGTTTTGTCTTAATGGCCATACGTACGGTGCTTGCAATGCATTTTCCGCTGATTTCAACACTAGGCGTGAGCTCATCAATGCAGCTTTTGGTGTCATATTGAATGCCAAAGCGAAGGAATTTTCTACTGATTCACTTCTAGAAATTGGCAGGGCGTTGCATATAAAAGATACATTCAAGCGCGAACACCTCCGTCAACAAATTCTTAGCACCATTAAGAAACATCTTGCTCAAATATTGCTTATAGTACCTACCGATGAGTTTTCTGGTTCTGTTAACCCTCCAAAACGTTCTGTGCCCCGTTGTTAAATTATGCGTAAATAAAAATTGAGAATGTGTTCTCCAAATGGTTGTACTCTGAGCAGTCGGCATTAATTGACTGTAGTTATCAGCTGAGACAACAAGTCTCCTGGGTTATCAAAGAGTGTTTGCTTCCAGAGGTAGCGGGCCCTGCCGTTCACCGGCGCTATCGATTATTTCTTATAATTTATGTAATTGTGACGGACGGCGTATATATTTGAGCTCTAGACTTTTGATTTCTACCTGATCCTGCTCGGGAACCGTACACTAGTGCTCTCCATAATAACCTTTCACAATGTACGTACCCATACGTTTCCTCAGTTTTGAAAATCAATCGATCTTCCAGAACTCTCCTAAAGAATTACAACTTCTCATCAAATTGGTGTACAAATTTGTCAAGAAAAAAATTGAAATGAACTTGCAAGCAGAATTGATGTACGCTGCTTTGATAGATCGTGCGAGCTATGAATCTGGCTCTAAACTTTGCCTCCAGAGAGCTCAGCAAACTAGAGGAAATTAAAACGTTGTTGATGATCGGGGAGAGTCACAAGCGGGCCTCATCAAATCACATATCGCTTTCTTCGACACAAAGCTCAAGAATTTGAACAAGTTTCACATGGTGAGTATTGACACTGCCTGCAAATCAACATAAATTTTGGTGGAAGTAGTAAAATTATGTTGAACCTGTGTGAAGGTAGTAAGATTATGTTAAAATTGTATGAGGTTTCATACAAGTTTATCATAATTTTACTATTTGCACCAAACTTTATGGTGATTTGCATGCAGTGTGAGGAGGAGACTCGTGCACATTGATTTCGCTAACTGAATTTATTTTTGTGCTCTCAGCATGTATATAATTTTCACATGTATTTCACTACTTTACTTGCTACCAACACCGCTAATCATTCCTTTCTTCTCTTCAAAATCCTCGTTTACTTCCGCTGCTTTCCGAAAGAGCCGGTTACTACTGGCTGACCAAGACAGCCTGCAGGTTTATACGTGGCTGCCTCCTTGTCTTCGTTCATCCACCATGCGAGTAAGATGATAAATATCTGGTTCTCTTGCATGGGGCGCAACGATAAATCACCGTGCCAGAGCCCAGGGTCATACTCCGTCTCCGAACGACTCTATCTTCATAATCTAATGGTCCTTCACTCTGCCTTCACTCCTAGTGGTTATGTTATCATGAAACTGAGATCCAGAGCAGATCGAGCAAACGACCCTTTGGCCACCTATGCATCATTGGTACTGGATATAATGGCGTTTTATAGGGTATGCATATTTTCTGGAATAATACTGGACGGCCATGGCTTACTAATTACCTTCAAGAGCTCCCCCATTGAGATCAAACCTCTAACCAAAGTAGTGTACAAATTCGGCAAGACAAAAATTGAATCTAACTTGCAAACCGATTCCATGTAGGCCGCTTGGTTCAATAGCTTTAATCATGCGCTTTAATGAGCTTTCAGGTAGCTACGAAAACTAAAGGATGTTCGTGCATACCTCCGTTCGGGCTCGAACGGAGAGTTGAATTTCACTTCGGAACTTGAGGTCGAGTCATATATCAGTTTTTTCAAGCAGGGGTTTGGCTGGGCCGTGGGAGGTGGTAACAGTTTAGGCCTTGAGTCTAAGGAGATCCCATACCGCATCGGAAAGCGCTTGAATTACAACAGCCTATAATCCCGTCCAATTGGACAGGGTTTCTGCGAACGACGAAGTAAGCAGGAAGTATGTAAAACATTCTGGAACTGAATGTAGCAGATCAGCATCGTTGTATACTTAGTATTGATTTTTGTCAAAAATCTTCAATGTCATCATTCTCCAGCCACCCTCCGGTCGCCGCATTCACTACTCCAAGTTCATCTTGAGCTTCACCCGCTGATCTACCGGTATCTCCTTGCCACATGCCCATTTCCTGCTGCTCCTCAATCACGATCCCACTATCGGAATATGGCTCCCCGCTGTCCACGTCTCCTTCGTCCAGTCTCTCTCGCCCAGCTGCTCTCAGAGCCACATCAGATCTTGAGAGGTAGTGATTTTCGAAATCAAATTTGAGAGAAGAGAAGGATCGATGACTCCGTGGTATGACTGAAGATGAACCAGTGGATGTTAAGCTTGTTCTCTTTCGGTCTTGTGCCCGCAGGACACCACCGAGCTCGGTTGCTATAGCTATGGGAGTCCAAGCGCCAAGATTCCATCCACTTTCGCTACCCTATGAAAAGGTTAGTAATATAAATCCTGAAAGCCAAATTATTACCTGGTCAACAATCCACGACCTCACATCCTTGACACCTTCCCAAGCTTCCTTCTCCTTGTCCAGATTATCGAAAAAATCCGGCTTGAAAACCTTTTGCCCTTGACGGAGTACGGGCGTCGGAAGCGAATGTAGTGTTCCGAGCGCGAGGAGGTGGAATCTATGGGGGTTCGCTTGATACCACTGAAGATTAGTCAGTACTAAATCCACACCACAATTGACGGTAGAGCTAAAGATGACGGCAACAAGTAAAAACTTACAGCTTCGCCACCACTAGAATCAGCCCAGCTCAACCAGTCAGCGATCCCATCACAATGGTCCACGTCCGTACTAAATTGGGCGTAATTTTGGTGGATGTATAGAGAGAATAAGGATGAATCGATGGGTGAGTCGCCGTATATCGTCTGTGAGATTGATGAAATTTTGAGAATGCAGTCGAAGGAAACAATATGTTGACCTACATTAACATCGACACGACTCGCCCTTCTATCATGATCTCGCAAATGTGGTGGTAACTTTGGCGGATCCGTTAAACTTTCGTCAATTTCTCGATCTTTTTTTATGTCTCTCGCTGAGGCGTGAGCAGTTGGTGGATCACCCTTACCTGTAAATAACTGGACGTTGGTAAATAGCGTCAAACAGAACTAAAAAATGGATAGCACCGACGTTTGTTATAAAAAATTTTCCCCATTAGATGAAACAAAAACAGGCTCTGTTCCCTCCGTGTAACACTCTCCATGAGGACTTGCGAGTCAGCACTTTTGGTCTTCTTACTCAGTCTAACACAAGCAAACTGTAGCGCCATGATCGCACTTCGAATGTCCCCGTTAGAAGAATTGACGACGAAATCAAGCATCTGTCCCGTTACAGGTGACTTTTGGGAACGAAATTGTCGGCGAAGAAGCTCTTGAAGAGCTTTTTTCATAAGCGTAGGTGCAACGGGGTTATACCTGTAGAGACTCGTTCAGTATCAAAACATCAAACGCCGAAACAAAGACCCCACCTGATTTCGGTAACAAATGGACCTTTAAGGATATCCTTTGGAAGCAAATTCCTGATGTCGACTGCGCCGTCCTGATCCCGGCCCCAAGCGCCAGCGGCAAGGCGTTCGTCTCCCGCTTCGCCTCTGGCACCTGAATCGCTCAAAACGATGACAATTGGAACCGGGTTGTCGAGGTCATTAATCAAAGATCGGATTACTTCGTGAAACTGCGCGCGTGTGCTGGCGTGTAGGATATTAGGCAAGTCCTCAAGAAGAATAAGACGAGCGGCGGGTGATGACCGGTTGATACTTGAAGTGGAATTCGAAGTCGTTGATGATGGTCTCTTCTTTGTGTTGGATGCACTGAATATGTTCTGGCATTTGGATGCGCGCTCCAGAAACAGCTGAAATTTGGTGAACATGGAGTCGTCTGGGGTCCAAGAGCTTGAGGAAGCTGTGCAGCGTGCTTTTAGAATATCTCATAGAGTCAGAAACGCGCTGTACCTTGCGCATTCGTGAAGCTATCACCCATTGAGTTTCTCCATTCGAGTATATCCAAATTCATTTCTTTTCCAAGGACCTTGATCGTTGATGATTTAGCGGTTCCAGCTGGACCTGTGAGTACCAATATGCGCTGTGAAGAATGTGAGATTGAAGCCGGAGAGCGGTCAAAACTACGCACACGATATTTCTGTAGTTTCCCGTCGAACGCTTCGCGCAACCAGTTCCGAACATCTGCCACTTTCTTTATATGCACAACTAGCTCTTCCTAATATACAATGAGATTTTCGCTTTCGATAGCTGAGAGCATTACCTCTGTCTGGGGTTCGTACAAGTCTACCCAGAGCTGGCCGCTTTCTGCTTGAAGCTGATTAGAGCTGAGCATTCTTCACAATGGAATATACCTTCTGAGTTCAGTTCCCCCATTGGTGATACATCTCTCACCACCTCCTTCGCCTTTCCTTTCGCTCTAGCACTGGGAGGTGGTGTTGATGACACCTCTCTTTGAGATTGAGATAAGTTGACAAACTGGGCGATAGATCAAGATTTCCGAATCGTTTGTGCGACACAAGTCTTACAGCAGTTAATGGGTTTATTCGTTTGGTGTTCGCGGTACTAGGCTCCAGTTTCAAAGTCGTGCGTCTCTGTGAGGTAGGTTTCGCAGCATTTTTTGGATTAGTCGTAGTCTTTTTAGAAGTCTTGGTAGCCATATGCTCGAGTAGTCAGACAAGGAAAGGGTCCAAGAAACGTAACCCGGCTGTCTTGTAGTCACAAAGAATCAAACAGGCGTTGGAACTTGGATGAGTATCGTGATCACGACTTAACAAACCGCTGTGACATAATCACGGGGTGTTATTAGCTCGTACTTATCTCGTTAAGGACGAGTCACTTTACGTGTTTTGGCGGCATACGTGTTTCCCGATGTTTCCGCTCTTAGCTACAACTTGAAACGCGTCTGACATTCTCTTTTTTGGTCGGAGGTGAAAGTAGAAGAACGTGAGCTGCTGAGGGCTGAAGCTGAAGCTGCGAGACACGGAAACTTGTAGTAGCGCACAGTCTCGGCATGCATTCAAAATGCTTCTCGAACGTTCTGTGATGAAAATCGAAGAGGACAGCAAGATAAAAACACCCTTGGACAGCCTTGCTTACCATGCTTGGATTCGAGTGGCAGCGACACTAGCGGATAGGTGTGCTCAGTCACCGAGCGCTGGAAAACCTGAATCTTCTCCTCTGTGTGGTCGGTCGTACGATTGTCCCGTTGTGTGATTTTCTTGCCTTGATGGGCGCTGGACAGACATTCGTCAGACGTGATATATTTCTGTGAAGGACGCGCAGTCTCATTATCACTGGCAACCATGGCGGTTCTGAAAGCAGGGAACTTCTGGCATATATATATATAAAGGCTTGTCTTGTTCTTTTGAAGCTCATCTTCTTTCCATGGATCAGCGTCACGAGGCGTTTATCATTACCCGTCTTATCCCTCATGGAAGCACCGACCAAAAAGCTTATTACCACTGCATTGGTGGCATGCATCATAAATTGTCAATGAAGATTGTGAATTGCTTCTGTCTTGTGCTGACAAGCCTCTAGGTGTTATGGGTCATTACCACTCCGTGCAGCTGACCGTTTTATTACGCTCGTGAAGAACAATGCTCATTTGATATCCGAGGAATTGAAATCTATCCAAGGACAGCTTGCATGCCAAGGAAAATACCTGAAAAGGTCTCGTGTTCCATATCTTAACTTTCTTCTCGCTTCGGCTTTCAACCTCGACCTCGATACGCGATATGTATCTGGTGGTACTTATGCACAAACTACGCCCCACGACCAAAGTTCGTGTGTTTATCTTCCTTTTATCTTGACCTTTTCTTACTTGTTCTGCGTCAGAAAATATTGGCGGACTCACGATTGTGGATGTAACAGACCCTCTCGACCCTTCTTATGCATTTGTTACAGGCTCAGAATCTGGGAGTGACCTCGGCGACCTACCCTGTACGGCCCAAGATTATTTGGAGGTATATCATTCTGGCGAAGAATCTGATGAAGAAAAGGACAGTTCCAATTCAGCACTGACCGCCAAATTCGATTCGATTCGATTTATAACCGAAGACATGCTTGCGGAAGCCTTGCCTTTCCGGTTTGGAGTTGCGGAAGACCTCCAAAGCCGACGTCGCGCTACACACACATCGAATCCCAAATTTATTCCGAAACCTTCTGTTGCATCTTCTCACCCAATATTTCCTGCTCTTTCGGAGCTTCTCCTCGAACCTGCTGTGTTGTATAGTTTGAAAACTGGTGACACTTACGATCTCGAACTATTGATCCCAGGAAAAACAGTTCAGATAAAGGCTGCCCTATGTGCACTTAGTCCTTTCCCAGAGACCGGTCTTCCGCTTTTCTTATCCGTTGTGCAGGAGGAGCTCAAGCATAAGGGTAACATCCTTGACTTGACCGGCTTCTCTCTATCTCCCAAACAGCTTGCATCTGTTGTGGCCGAGTTCCCGAACACCCGCACCGTCATTCTCTCCCACTCTCCCCAAGTCAGCTCTGAACACGTTCGCGCATTGCTCTCCACCAAGCCGGAAATTGATCGCCTTGAGTTATTGGACACTGGTATAACTGACGACACATTAGCTTCGCTCCTGCAAGATCATCCTGAGATCTTCAAGCGTGTCAGTGACATTATCCATCCCCTGCTCGTGTCCACTAAACGTCCTGCGAATCCTGGAGCCTTCCACGTTTTTGCTTCTCTCGAAGGCTCCTATATTATGACTACTGGCGGAATTGCCATCTCCGTCTGGACCCCAGTTAAAATTGTACAAAATATTTTCGACTTTCTGGCAGTTCTGGCAGGTTTGGACCGTGGGGTCACCCCGACGAGTGGCGATTCCATACAGAGTATGTTGATCCAAACTGCGCTGAGCTCTGGATTGAGGAAACCTGAATCGCTCTGGAAGGATCGCACTGTTACGACGGTTGCACGTAACTGTGGCGTGCTAACTCCCGGCGCTTGGACATTTATGTTCACACAGGCCAACCCGTTGGCTACGCGTGGAGGCTCAACGGAGAGCCGGTACGCATTTGCAAAGGTTTTACCCGGTTGTATCCAAGTACAGACGTATGATCTCGGACAATTTTTAGAAGAGATGAGGAAAGAAGGAAGGGGACCACTTCCCAGTAATGAGCTGGTCCAAAAGTTCAACGACCTCATTCAGAGCGGGGTTGGGGTTGATACCACCTCGGTTGCGAAAGCCGTTCCACAGACAATGAGATACGTCATGAGAGCACTCATGGGAAGGCGAAAACGGCAAAGAGGACAAACTCAAAGCGAACGCCCCAAATCAGTAGTAGAGGGAAGCAACTCTTGTAAATGTAATATCAATCAAATCAAACAGTGCTAATTAGAAATTCAAACACTGTACTGCTCATGTTGATTCCACAAGTTTGTTTCAATGAGAGCTGACAAGATTTAATTATTTAACTCACCCAAACTTGAAGTCTCTTTTGATCAAGTTCTTCCAGTATCACGTATACTTGGGTCTGGAGCGGCCTTACTCTTAGTGGTATAACGTCTACACTTTGGTTCCTAGTAGAGAAGTTCTATAAGAGCGACGGCGACAGTTTATATGTTCAATTTCGTTACCGTTGTGTTGTGTTGTGTTGTGCGCTGGCAGATACCATATCCAACCCAGCTTGGTGGCCGCAACTAGGGTCTGTAGTCATATTCTCAATGACACTATCTGTTTTGTTCGTTGGGAATCGCCGTCGGTTTTCCAGGATCGTCCAGCCGGCCTTGTGCAATTGTACAAGATTGTACACCGTCGTCTACAATCCGATGTCACTCTGGTTCATCTGTATGATTGATTTACAACATACATACTTGACCTTGGCGGCCCGCTTGAATTTAACCTATTCCTTCCTCCTTGGCACAAGCACAATCACATATAGAAAAGAAAGCGTATGATAACACCTAATCTCGTTCCCAGATGTATAGGGAACGGGCCGGTAATCATAGATGTAAATAAAAAACCAAACAAGAAACAAACAACAGAACGTTCCGTTCTAGGGCGAAGGGCTGATGTTTGTTTCATGTTTGTTTTTTGTTTACATTTATGATTATCGGTGAAGCGGCCCGCGCCCTATACATCTGTGAACGAGATTAGATAACACCCTCCTTGAAAGACTTGCTCGATTGAACACAGCATCGTTCAATTGACCACTGGCATGGCAGCACTGAAAGCCATTAAATCCAGAGAGAGGCCCCAAACGAGCCACCGCCGTTTCAAAGGCTGGATCTCCAAAGCGCTAATTTCGCCCATTGCTTTACTTTCACGCGTTAACCAGGCTCAAATCGTATTGCGAGACGAACGGTACGAGCCAGGGGCGGACACTTGTCGTGATTGCAGAGAGTTCGGAGATGATGGCAAAGTAGTAGTTAACGCTGACCGTTTTAAGAGATCCCTGAATAGAGGAGAATATCAATAAAGGGCAGGATGAGTACCCACTGACAGTGAAAGCCTCTGAAAGCAGAGCCGTGACGCGTGACTGTTAACGTTCATCGAGCGCTAAAAGGAACAATAACGCGTTGATAACGTTATGATGCAACGACGCAACATTGCAAGTTCAAGTGCATGGGCTCTTAAGTTGTTTAACCGGAGTCGGACGCTCGACGATACTTTTTGCTATAGTACTTAAACTCACGTGTTCAAATATACACTCGTAACGCCGCCGCGTTAACTTCGTGGATCTGTTTTTTGATCAGCTTCGATTATCTAAAGGCCCCATCTTTCTTTCCAACGACCAACACCATGGGTCAGCGTCACCAAGCGTATATCATCGCCCGTCTTATCCCTCATGGAAGCACTGACGGTAAAGCTTATTATCGCTGCATCGGTGGTGTGCATCATCAATGGTCAATGAAAAGTGTGGCGCCTCAGTTAGTCCCAGTGTACTGACAAGTTTCTAGGTGTTATGGATCGTTACCACTGCTCAAAGCTGATCACTTTATTACGCTCGTGAAGAATAACCCTGCTATGATACGTGAAGAACTCAAATCTATTCAAGGCCAGTTTGGACGCTTCGGGCAAGAACCAACAATCTCCGCTGTTCCATGTCCGTATCTTCATTTTCTTCTCGCTTCGGCTTTTAACATCGACCTTGATACACAAAATGTATCTGGTGGCAAGCTTGCGCAAACTATGCTCCCTGCGCACATGGGATGCTGGGATGGAGGTCCGTGTGTTTATCTTGCTCTCGTTTGCTCTCGTTTTCGTCATTTTCTTACTGTATATCAGATAATAACGATGGATTAACGATCTTGGATGTTACAGACCCTCTCAACCCTTCTTACGCATTTATCTCGGGCCCAGAGACTGATAGTGACCTCGGGGACCTACCTTGTACAGCCCGGGATTATTTGGAGGTATATTATCCGGACGGGTCTGATGAAGAAAACGACGACATTCTCAATTCGGCACTGACTGCCAAATTTGATTCGGTTCCTTTCCTAACTGAAGACATGCTTGCGGAAGCCTGGCCTCGCGAGTTCGGAGCTGTAAAGCATACCCGACGCAGACGTCATGCTACTCGCAGATCGATTCCTAAACTTATTCCTGAACCTTCTATTGTATCTTCTGACCCAAAGGTTCCTGCTCTTTCGGAGCTTGTCGTTGAGCCTGCTGTAGCGCGCAGCTTGGAACTTGGTGACACTAGCAACATAGAGCTATTGATTCCAGGAAAAACAGCTCAGATAAAGGCTGCTCTATGTGCGCTTAGTCCTTTCCCAGAGACCGGTCTTCCACTTCTCCTATCCATTGTGCAGGAAGAGCTCAAGCATAAGGGTAACATCCTTGACTTGACCGGTTTCTCTCTATCTCCCGAACAGCTTGCATCTGTTGCAGCCGAGTTCCCGGACGCTCGTACCGTCATTCTCTCCCACTCTCCCCAAGTCCGCTCTGAACATGTTCGCGCACTGCTCTCCTCCAAGCCGAATATTGATCATCTCGAGCTAATGAACACTGGTATAACCAACGACATATTAGCTTCGCTTCTACAAGATCATCCTGAGATCTTCAAGCGTGTCAGTGACATTATCCATCCCCTGCTTGTTGCCACTAAACGTATCACGAATCCTGGAGCTTTCCACGTCTTTGCTTCTTCCCAAACTTCCTACTTCATGACTACGCCTACTGGTGGCATTGCCATCTCCGTTTGGACCCCAGCTAAAATCGTACAAAACATATGCGGCTTTCTGGCAGCTTTGCATCCAGACAGTCCCGCTTCGATGAGTGGAAATTCCATTGAGAGTATGGTGATCCAAGTTGCGCTGAGCTCTGGAACGAGGGCACCTGATACGCCCTGGAAGGATCGCACAGTTACCACAGTTGCACGTAACTTTAGCGTGTTAACTTCAGGTGCTTGGACATTTATGTTTAATCAGGCCAACCCATTGACTATGCGTGGAGGTGCGACGGAGAGCCGGTACGCGTTTGCAAAGGTTCTACCTGGTTGTACTCAAGTACAGACTTACGATCTCGGAGGCTTTCTCGAAGAGATGAGAAAAGAAGGTAGAGGGCCGCTCCCGAACGATGAGCTGGTGAAAAAGTTCAACGACCTCATCAAAGGGGTTAAGGTTGGTACTAATGTGGACGCTGTTCCACAGACAATGAGTTCCATGATGATGGCATTGATAAACGGACTGAGTCTACCAAATTTTCGAAACCAGAAACCCTCAATCGCCTTGTTTGATAATGATGGGGGGTCAAAATACATGGCGAGCTTTTTGCCTAAATAAGTCTATGTCGCTTGTCTTTGTCTTCTTTGCCAATGTATTGTATCTGGTATTGTAGTGTGAAATGTTTAGTTCTGTATGTCAAAGCGAGTCACTGACAGGCTCAATCTAAACGAGCTCGCATCCTTTCTGAATCTTACCTCTGCCAATCAGTTACGCTTCATTCTCATCCTGTGATGTATCTCATTCCTCATGTGAGTTCCCTTGCCTACTTGTGTCTATTCTGATAACGACGATGATATTCAGTTTATTGACTTCGGCTGTGCTGCATAATTATTTTGATGTTGCAGTTGTAGCCTTAGTATCGTGTCATTTTGTAGTTGGCCTGTTGTATTAGACATAACTGAAGAGATGTATTTCGTCACACAAGTAGTCCCACAAGCTGTGTTAAAAAATTGGTTCTTGCCATATTTCTGCGATTTTTGCTTAAGTCTTTCTTCAGGCACATTTGTCCGACACGGAGCCTCAAGTACAGAATCCCACAGGTGAACTGACAGCTAACGAGTCGAGGTATGGTTAGTACGCTAAGAGCTCGCAATGTGCTCTCATGTTTTCCTTTGAAAAGGCAAGATCTATGCGCAGCGTATGGACTCTGCTGTATATACCGCTCTCTGGATACTCAGGCAAGTTTTGGCGGCACCGGAATGCAGAGGTTGTGGAACATAGTACTTACTTGTTGCAAAGAGGAAATTTGGCATATGTGGTTTAGAGCTGACTTATGTAGAGTGAGAGTTATCGGTTACTATCTCGGTCCTAATGTCGTAATGACATCATTGTTTATAGCCATTAAAAGCGCTCGTTTAGCGCTTGGTTTATCTTTCTCATGTCTTCATCACCCGCTGTATCCATCTCTAATCTAACATTCAGTCATACTCCTCCCGGAAATCCCAACGCTGCTGTCGTTGCCCTTAAAGACGTCAGCTTCCATCTTTCACCTCGCTCAATAACACTCTTGATCGGAGGTGAACATAGTTCTATGTATATCCCGGCGAACTTTCAGAAATTGATAGATTCAAAGGCAACGGTGCTGGAAAGAGTACATTGTTATACATCCTCGCCGGAAAACGATTGATTCAACATGGAAAGGTCGATGTGTTCGGCAAGGATGTGTTCAAGGATTTCCCCCCAAATTTGGTTCTCAGTCTCTTATAACGAGTGTTTACATATCTATATACTGACAATCCATACGGGTGTGGTAGATCTATTTGGGCACTGAGTGGTCCGTAACTCTTCTTTTTCATGTTACAACGTCAACCAACTCTGCGTTAATAGGGCAATGAACGCTGGTGTTCGTCGCGATATCGTAGTCTCCGACTTTCTCAATAGCGTTGGGGGGTATAGACACAAAGAACGACGAGATCGTCTTTTGGATATCTTGGATATCGATTTAGACTGGTAAGCCAACAAAAACTTCTTGCTGAGCAAGCTGACAGGTCTCATTACAGGCATATGCACGCCATTTCAGACGGAGAGCGTCGTCGTGTTCAACTTTGTATGGTATGCTGACAATCAACTTATTACTAAACGAAGGATGAATTCTGTCACAGGGACTCATGGGTGAATGGGACCTACTTCTCCTCGACGAGGTGACGGTCGATCTGGACGTACTTGTGCGCGACTCGCTTCTTCGCTTTCTCAAAGGAGAAACTATTAGCAGAGGGGCTACCATCGTTTGTGAGTCTATTCAATCTAAGAGATATTCCAGTAGACTGAACAAACTCCTTTTTCCTCTAGACGCAACCCATATATTCGATGGGCTGAACGATTTTCCTACACACATCGCTCACATGCGTGATGGCTACTTTGTCCTAAACCCTACTCCATGGCCTCTTAATCCAAGCGATGTTGCCGACTCCCAGATAATCTTTAAATCTGGCCCTTCCTTGCATGCAATTGCGCTTCATTGGCTCGCTTCCGATCGAGCTTTCCGAACCAAAGAGGAGAAGGAAGGAAGGAGAGTTAAGACTAGGGGACCAAGGAATCACATCACCAGCGGTGATGTTGATAGAGAGTCTTTCTACAAAAAGTATATTTATGTACATCAGAATCCACACATGAGTACTGACACTATGGTTTCACAGATATGACTACAGCCATTAAATCATCAACAAATCATAGCATCGTATCTTTCGTCAGAGGAATCATTTGTACGTCTAGTTCAACACTTGCATCATTTGTATCGTTATCCCCGTATACACGGAATCAACTTCCAGTGTGCAAAAGAAACTCAATTTGTTCGTTCGTCTGTTTAGTTCTAGTTCAGTGTTCACACTTCTGTCTATATTTCGCATGTTTCGCGCGTAGTAGTGGAATCAACTTCCAGTGCAATGGATGGTACTCATCCTAGACCTTTCAAAAGTCAAATAAGCAAAGTATATACATAAGATAAGATATTATAGCACGACAGTATAGGTCCTAGACCAGAAAAAAATCCCAAAAAAGGAGAAAAAAGTACATCCCGAGGGCAATCATAGAGAGCAGTGATACCAAAGCACAATAATGTAGAGTACAAGGACGCTCGGAGTCCAGGGTATCGAGGGAGAAAGTACTTAATACTGTCCGTATATGTCCGTTCTAATCAGTAGCTACGACGAGCCATAAATAATTCGGAGACAGTCACAAAAGTGGTACGGAACAAAGGACGGAATGCGGATGTGCGACGCTGTTATTTCCGGTCGTGAATTTCCCAATATCGAAAGTGGAGAGACGCCATCGAGGGCATATATTGAAGTGATGCCGTGTTAACCAGTTAACCATCGATTAAGTGTGAACCGGGAGCCAGAGTGAAGGCGAGGCGTGAGGTACTCGCCTGGTGAGGGTTTTTAACCTGATGAAAAGAGCTGAAGGGCGTACAGCGGGTTTTTAAGAGCACGAACAATCGGGAAAGGGCAAAAGCACGATCAGTCCTTGAAATCGGGACAGGGTATGTTGTGACTCTTTAGGAGTTGCCTAAGAGTCAATGCCCTCGTGCGCCACATTTCCTTCTGTTGAGTCAGATGCTCTACTGTAGCTTCTAGTTGCTGGGTATACACCAGCTTGCGCGCCCTGCTCCGCCGTGCAGCGAGAGTGTTCTGCCGCCTTTTATATTCTATTTTTTCCTGGTCCGTAGCGTTCTCCGCTAGAGGCTCTTCAGTCAGTTCATCATCCTCATCTTCGGACAAGTAACGACTCGACTGAGTCTGAGAAGGCGAAGCACGGCGCTGTTGTTTAAGGTAGTACGATGGGATCTCCTTGCGAGAGGTCACCGAAGGATGAGTATAATTCCGAGGTTGTGTGGGGGCCTCTGGGCCTAACAGAGCATCGGGGGAATAGCGTCTCGTCGAAGTTGAGCGCAGTGGTGGTGCATGAGTGTTAATTGTTGGGGTGGTTCTGGTAGGACCCACACCGTATGAAGATGGTCCTGCGTTCGACGAGGGCATTTGATGATGCTGGTTAGGTTGAGATTGTCGGTAGATCCCATTATTAGTATTTACACAACCATACTGGCTCATGTAATTCTGATGATACATTACACGAGATATGATGGAATGAGTCAACGAGTTGCCTAAAAAGGATGACAAGGGGCGGTAATTGAATAGATGGAATGTGGGATTGGAATGTTCTTCTGAGAAGAGTTGAGTTGGTATGATTCGAAAGGTGTTTCGTCGTGCTTAAAGCTAAAGGTTTGTTGCATTGCATTTCACTGCAAATTATCAGCCGTCGAAATAGTGGCGCGTAATTGCAGTGCTGAGTGCTTTAGTATCGGGATCGGCGACACAGCATACCGTGTCGACGTCATAGGTCGGGGCAAAAAATACGCCTAACTTCGCATCATACGATGGGTTCGTCGAGCTTGAGCTTCACGCGTCACTCGGTCCTAGGAAGGTCAGATAACAATACGAATTTGAGCTTGAAAAAGCATCCAAAAACAAACTAGATGAGACGTGGGGACTCGATATGACAGTGTTATATTGTCGAGTATGGAAAAAGAATGAAGATATCAGTCCAATAATCTGGAGAGGAGCGGAGTACGCTGAATGATGAACGCACCAAAAGGTTTGTTCCGCCAAGGCCCAAGATGCACAAACAATGGGCGGAATGTTGATAAAAAGGCAGTACAACCTCTATACCGGTTACCGGGTACTAAACTACCCAAAATTCTCCGAGCCGTGAGAAATGATATGAGCGCACTGCTCTCGCAGGAGCAGTGAAGGAGTGGCTCTACATAATAGATTCACGATCAATAAACAAGCATTTGAATATCGAGCATGATGCTTGTTGATCGTCGAAAATAACACAGGCTTGATGCATGTAAGTACAGAGGCTTCATTGAAGTTCTCGCCAAGTTCTCGCCCTACGTTCGAGTCCACCTCCACCTGAAACTACGGATACCAAGCTGTATGTAGGCATCTATTGGTAAGTAAGTACGGACCGGGAGGATTCGGAGGACCGTTGAAGGACGATTTGGATCCAGAGTCAAAGCGAGTTATAGGTACCACCTATTCGACTGACGTATCTGAGTCGATGCGAGCAAGCATTGAATGAATGATATACATTATACATAGCAGACACTTACTAAGTATACCAAGTTGAATATCATGTTGCGGAAGCGGCACTGGTTCAAAAGTTGAACATATTCAACTTGGCTGTAGCAGTGCTAGTAGGCTGTGAGAGTGCGGCGGTCCGTTCCTGATGATTCCCACGTGTCAAAGCTTATTCTATGGCGGCAAACAGGAAGAAGCCGGTTGAGGGGCCATGCTACACATTGCCTACGTGTTAATGTCGGTCCCTCAACAGTTCCGGAACCGAAGACTTTGTCATCTCCCAAACTTTCCAGCTAGATGACTTTTATGTCTGCTACTTCCTAGAAAGCTCAGACGCCGTAACGTTAGTAGTGCCAAACTTTGTTCTGATCCTTGAGGTTGTTAACGTCTGTTAACAGCTTCAAGTTGGAGTAACGAGCCATGCTCAGGGAATTTGATTTTATCACCTTGTTTACCACTCATCCTGGAACGAGGAGCCTCATCTTCCGCATGATTTCAGCTACCTTGATGAACCACTGTATGGGTGCAGTAAGTATAAACTACTAAGTATGGGTCCTTGACACCATGTACAGGGTCAATCCTACTTTTCTGCTCGCCCTGATTATGACCTACCCTCGTACTGGCAGAATCAATTCTGGCCTTATCAAAGTTGGTTTCAAGCTGTGCTGGAAATAAATTGTGCATGCCTGACCACGCGTGTCTCATGTATTAAGGTAGTAACGGACCGAGGTATGCTCAGTTTTAAGTTGGAACCTTTCCAACAACGGAATAATTTCTTCGAAGAAGCTGAACAGATTGCAGCAGTTCTCATTTGACTGTTTATCACCCACAATTCCAACATGAGATATCGTCTCTTCTTCTTGCCAACTACGTCGACCCAGGCGAAGGAAGAAGGCGTAAGTGATGATGGTAATCCGAATATAGGCGGTAGTACTGCCAAGAGAGATCAAGGAGGCAGTAAGTAGTTTGATCTGCAACGTAGAATCCCTGCCAAAATCAAACTACATAGTTGTTGGAGGATGACAACCAAGCATCATAAATATTTACAAGTAACAGTGATAGTGCAATTGGTACAAAGCAGTACAAAATACAATGCTGTATTCTCAATACTCAATTACATCATTCCCTCACCGCACCCCCTCTTCTTGTGTCTTTTCCTCCATTTGAGCATTAAATTAATTATTGTCTGAAGGCGCGAAGGACAACAAATAGTATACTTACCACGTCCTCATGTCTGCCAATTTCATTGACCCTCTCAATTGTAGTACCAGGTACTCAGTAAGCTTTCAGAAGTAAACATTATTTTCACACTAGTACTAGAGTTCCAGATACAATACATTGACAAAGACATGCTACACCCACTTATTTATAAAGGCAAAGGCAAAGGCTCGCTATGAATTTTGACCTCCTATCACTATCAAACAACGCAAATGAGGCCCCTTTTCCCGCAACTTCTGTGCATCCGCTCTGTTCAGGGGGTCAAAATTCATAGTGAGCCTTACTCGTTGAACCCCTTCACCAGCTCATCACTCGGAAGTGGCCTGCCTTCTTTTCTCATCTCTTCAAGAAATTCGCTGAGATCATAGGTGTACTTGAATACAACCAGGATCAGGAGAAACCTTTGCGAACGCGTACCGACTCTTTCTCGATATTCCATATCGATCGGCCTGACTGAGCAAGAATGTCCAAGCACCACGGATAGAAAACTAAAGTTACGTGCAACTGTCGTAACAGTGCGATCCTTCCAAAATGTATCAGGCGTCCTCAATCCAGAGCTCAGCGCAACTTGTATCAACATATTCCTCTCAGGCTTCAGCAGAATCTTCGTGAATCGAAGCGTCACTTTCCATATGCAAAGCTGCCCATATGCAAAGCTGCCAGAAAGTCGAAAATGTTCTGTACAATTTTAGCTGGGGTCCAAACGGAGATGGTAGTGCCACCAGTAGACGTGACGTAGAGTCTTTGGGAAGAAGCAAAGACGTGGAAAGCTCCAGGATTTGTGGGAGGTCTAGTGGACACAAGCAACAGATGGATCATGTCACTGACACGCTTGAAGATCTCGGATGATCTTGCAGGAGCAAAGCTAATGTGTCGTTGATTATACCAGTGTCCAATAGCTCGAGACGATCAATCTCCGGCTTGGAGGAGAGCAGTGCGCGAACATGTTCAGAGCAGACTTGGAGAGAGTGGGAGAGAATGACGGTACGAGTGTTCGGAAACTCGGCCACAACAGATGCAAGCTATTCGGGGGATAGAGAGAAACCGGTCAAGTCAAAGAGTTACCCTTATGCTTGACCTCCTCCTGCACAATAGATAGGAGAAGTGGAAGACCGGTCTCTGGGAAAGGACTAAGTGCACATAGAACAACCTTTATCTGAGCTTTTTTTCCCGGGATCAATAACTCTATGCCGCCAGTGTCAGGAACTTTTGGGTCAGAAGATACAGTGGGAGGTTCCGGAATCGATCTGTGATTAGCAGGACATCTGTAGCAGGAATATTTTCTGCTCCGAACTCTTAAGGCCAGGCTTCTGCAAGCATGTCTTCAGTTAGGAAAGGAATCAGATTGAATTTGGCGGTCAGTGCTAATTGAATCTGTTACTTTCTTCATCAGACCCGTTAGGATAATATGCCTCCAAATAATCTTGGGCTGTACAAGGCAAGTCACCAAGGTCGATTTCGGTCTCTGTGCCTAAGACGAATGCATAAGAAGGGTTGAGGGGGTCTGTAACATCCAGGATCGTTAATCCATCATTCTTATCTGATACGTAGTAAGAAAATAACAAGAACGAGCAAGATAAGCACGCGGACCTCCATCCCAGCATCCCATATCTGCAGGGAGAATGCTGTCTGCAAGAGTACCCCTAGATACACTTTGTATATCAAGGTCAATGTTAAAAGCCGAAGGAAGAAAATGGAGATATGGACATGGAGAAGGGGAGATTGCTGGCTCTTTCCCGAAGCGTCCAAACTGACATTGAATAGATTTGAGTTCTTTACGTATGAAGCGATCAGCTTTGCGCAGTGGCAACACCTAGTAGAAGCTTGAATACGGAACTAGAGGCGTCACACTTTTATGATCATTGATGATGCACACCACCAATGCGGCGATAATAAGCTTTGCTGTCAATGCTTCCATGAGGGATTTGAAGCCGGGCAATGATATACGCTTGGTGACGCTGACCCATGGTGCTAGAAAGATGGATTTTGAGGTGGGCTCTTAGTAAGTAGAAGCTAAACAAAACTTCGAAGTCGAGAGCAAACGTTTGAACGCGTGAGTTTAAGTAGCCAGGATTATCGTCGAACGAGTTAGATAGTAAGCTAGTAGGCCTATCTTTTAGCGATCACCCGTGTTTGAGCTGGATTTGTATGTACCAGGTACTTGCCAAAGGCAGAGAGCCAAAGAGGCTGCAATGCTTTGACCTTTCCGAAGGAAACAATAAAGCAACATTAAAGTTACAGTAGCGAAGACAAGCTGCATGCTTATTTAGGCAAAAGGCTCGCCATGTATTCTGATCCCCATCCTTAGCAAACAAGGCGAACGAGGGTTTGTATCGCGGATCCGATATTCTCAGTCCTTGCATAAGTGCGCTCTCGATGTAACTCACTGTGTGCCATGGGATAGCATCCGCTGATTCATAACCAGCCCTAGGGCTAACCCCTTTAATAAGGGCGTTGAGCCCCTGGACCAGCTCATCACTCGGAAGTGGCCCCTTGCCTTCTTTTCTAATTTCTTTGGGAAATCCTCCGAGATCATAGGTCTGTACTTTACAACCAGGAACAGGCGAAACCTTTGCGAATGCGTACCAACTCGTCATCGATGCAAATATATTGGCCCGAAAGAACAGGAATGTCCAATCGCCAGGAGCAGGCACGCTTAAGTTACGCGCAATTGTCGTAACGGTGCGATCATGCCAAAACGTATCGGGGGTCCCCAATACAGAGCTCAGCGTAGCTTGGATCAACATAATCTCAACGGGATCTACGGTCCTCGAAGCAGCACTGTCCGGATGCAAAGCTGCCAGAAAGTCGAAGATGTTTTGTACGATTTTAGCTGGGGTCCAGACGGAGATGGCAATGCCACCAGTAGGCTTACGCACGGGGTAGGAGGCTTGAGAAGCAACAAAGATGTGGAAAGCTCCAGGATTCGTGGGACGTGTAGTGGAAACGAGCAGAGGATGGATAATGCCACTGACGCACTTGAAGATCTCGGGATGATCTTGCAGGAGCGAAGCTAATGTGCCGTTGGTTATACCAGTGTCTAATAGTTCAAGGCGGTCAATTTCCGGTTTGGCGGAGAGTAGTGCGTGAACGTGTTCAGAGCTGACTCGGGGAGAGTGGGAGAGAATGACGGTACGAGTGATTGGGAACTCGGCCACAACAGATGCAAGCTGTTCGGGAGATAGAGAGAAACCGGTCAAGTCAAGGATGTTATCCTTATGCTTGAGTTCCTACTGCACAACGGATACGAGAAGCGGAAGACCGGTCTCTGGGAAAGGATTATTTGCACGTAGAACAGCCTTTATCTGGGTCATTTTCTCTGGTATCAATAGCTTTATGTTGCTAGTGTCACCAAGTTCCAAGCTACGCGTTACAGCAGGCTCAACGACAAGGTCCGAAAGAGGAGGAACTTTTGGGCCAGAAGATACAATGGGAGGTTCCGGGATATGTTTGAGAGTGGATCTGTCAGCAGCAAGACGTCTGTATTGGGCAGCTCTGAATGCGTCAGGCCAGGCTTCCGCAAGCATATCCTCAGTTAGGACAGGAACTAAGTCAAACTTGGCGGCCAATGCTGCAATGAATTTGCTATTCTCTTCATTGTGCCCTTCAAGATCAACAAACTCATATTCCTTCAAAAAATCCCGGGCCATACAAGCGTCCCGAGTCTCTGAGCAGATAAACGCGTAAGAAGGGTTGAGAGGGTCTGTAACATCCAAGATCGTCCATCCATCATTATTATCTGATATATAGTGGGAAAACGACAAAAACGAGAGCAAAACACACGGACCTTCATCCCAGAATCCCATGTGCGCAGAGCGAACAGTCCGCGCAAGAGTACCACTAAATACACTTTGCATATCAAGGTCCACCTTAAAAGCCGAAGCGAGAAGAAAATGAAGGTATGGACATGGAACAGGGGAGATCACTGGTTCTTGGTCGTGGCTTCCAAACTGGCCTTGAATACATTTGAGTTCCTCGCGTATTAGGGTAGGATTATTCTTCACGAGCGTGATGAAGCGATCAGCTCTGTGCAGTGGCAACGCTCCATAACACCTACAAGCTCGTCAGTAAGTACAGGACTAGAGGCGCCGCACGTTTCATTGACCATTGATGAGGCGCATATACACCACCGATGCAGCGATAATAAGCTTCACCGAGAGTGCTTCCATGAGGGATAAGACGGGCAATAATATACGCTTGGTGGCGCAGAACCATAGTGGTAAAGATGGGGACTTTTAGATAATAGAAGCTGATCAAAAAGCTTCGAAGTCAAGAGGAAATGTTTGTTAAGTATCGTCGGAAGCTTCGGAGCCCCAGCAACATGTGTCATGAACGTTTGAACCTCAGACCTGTCTGAGATAAAATATCTTTTAGCGCTTGGTGACATCCGGCGATGGTGCGTGTTTGGACTTTATCGATATCCTTTTGAATCCTCTATCAGCCTCGAATCTCTGTCAACGTTGAATTACTGGTCTGCCATCATCTCTGTCTTCTGCTTTTTTCTTGTATTCACGTTTCGCTCGGTTCCAGCTGAATTTGTCCTCTGAGGGAGATATTGCGTTGGTATGGGGAAATTCTTGCATAAAACAATAAGAGTGACTTACACTGCCGTGACAATCTATCCGACTGAGGCTAGCCCAGCCCTGTTGATCCCAAGTACCAAATAACCGAAGCTAGGTCTAAAAACCGTAATTTGGCCCTCAGCTGTGATCAACGAAAATTAAGCTCAGGTGCAAGAGGCTTATGCTCGGTATTAATTGAGCGTTGTGCTTGGGATGACTGTGCACCGCCTCACCCTGGTTGTTCCGGCTCTATTAGCTCTTCCGGTTCTTCCCTGTTTCGTTTTCGTTTTCATTCCAAAAATGCTTTATATTTCTAGCTACTGTTACTACACGTTGCACGTCGCTATCTGCCTACTCTGTATACCCACGTAAACCAATCGTTCCCCTAGATTCAACAATAAGCAAGTAATGATTTCTGAGGAGAAATGCAAACATACCGTTGGAAACTCGTACTGCAGGAGAGCTGTTAGAAAACCAAGAGTGAGAGATGTGAGAACATAATGAAAAAAAAAACAAACCGCATCGATAACTGTAGCGCAGCAAAAGCAGATGAAGGCCTTGATCTTGAGATAGCACAACTAGAGGTGTGCAGACAAACAGAGGTAACTTTGAGCGTTGATCTTCAGATTGAAGTTGGCTGGATAGATATCAGAATTAAACTTGAAGAGCGTTGCAGTTGCTTCATTTTCAATAAAGTCTGAGCTTCTGCTTTGCCATGAAGCTAAGAACGCTGATTCTTGAAGAATGTTTGAGATTCCGCCTTGCCTTGAAGCTACAGACGCTGATTATTGAAGAATGTTGCTTGATTTTGTACTTGCGATATTGAGTGTGATTCAGGCGACTCTCATGCGTATGTCTGAGCGCCGACAAATTGACGATAAGCGTTGGTGCAGGGATGATGGACGTTGAGAGAAAGAAGTTGAACATACGTGACTCACCATTCACATGTTCAGATCACAAGCTCACATGTTCAGCTCACGTATCACATTGCTCACCAGCCTAGGTAAATTCTCACCGCTTTCACGACGCGACGTTACAAAAGAAACGATTCTACAATAAAGATATGCGGGTTACAGCTGCCGGCATTTAACTAGTTAACCTATGTACATAAGGCGAGCACATTGCTCCCAGGCAACCCACCTGCACCACCAGCTGTCGACACGGCTTGAAGGGGCTCTCCATCAGGAACCAGGCCTTTGAAGTCCCCTTCGTCGAAGCGCATAAAGTCCTCCAGCAGTCTTTAGAGAGTAGGTGAGTGTCCTTTTATAAAACAACACGTCTGTACTCACTGCTTCCACCCAGGATCCGTGACCTTGGTTCCAAGCTCTTGTGATCGTTGGCATGATAGAGGCTCTGGCCGACACTGTGTCGGCAAAGTAGGCAGTATACGCGCCATTGTTTCCCTTCAAATTCAACGCGCCAGACTGAAGGTCACTCTGTATCAATTCATTGGAAACTTATATTGTGATGGGACTTGCCTTTTTCGTCATCAAAACCTTTGGGCGGCAAAACGCCATGATATGACATGGTTTTTCACAGTTGTTGGTATTGCACTGAGTGCTTTGTGCAATGTAGGACCAGTGTAGTACCAAAAAAGTTTGTCCTAAGCGGTATCTAACTATTTAAGACTAGGTTTCAAATTTTTGCGGCTCAGCGCCAAAAGATATTTAGCCCCGGGACATCCGGAACCTTTCAGCCCGAGCCGGAAGGGAGGGTTTGGCCGTGTAGTTGGGATATGGAGAAGACATCGTGGTTTCATGGAGAAATGTTCTTACTATTAGCGCTTAGCAATTGGTCGTATCGGTCCGAAACACCTTATATTATTGAACTTCATGTTCTCCACTTGCTCTCGCCGTGCGCTTGCGTCCGTCCGTCAGTTTTCCTCAAGTATAACCCGCACGCAGGTAATTTTTCTAATCTGTCCACAATATCCACTCAACTTATTACATTGTCAAGAACAGGACCTCTCGATAGGCAAAATTCCTTTTCTTTCTATAGCCAACCTTCGAATAAACGACAGCCATCCACCCATAAATCTCCTTCCAAAATTTGATCTCAATCTTCTCGAATCTCCGTATGGTCATCTATACTACCACACGCCTTCAGACGGTCGTTCAGCTGTGTTTTCTCAACTGCGGTTTCGGAACGAAGAAACCGGCCAAGATTGGATTTTACCCAACAAAATTCCATGGTCGTTGCACCTATGGCGCATAATAAAAAATCCCGACCTTGCGCCTCTAAAAGAGCTGTTGGTTAGGGACGGTGTTGTTTCTGAAGCGTTCATAGAACGTTGTGACCGTTTATTCCCGGCAGAGTTTGCTACTGCTGCTCCCAATCGCGTCATATCTGGTCTCGGACAACATTTCCCGGTGCATATCTGTAGGAACAAGACCATACTTTGGATAGTAGGAGAAGAAAAGGTGCTTGATTTGCATATTGGATCATCATGGCTCGGATATCCTCATACACGCCAGAAAAATCACAAAGGTGTGTTCATGCACATCTTCACGGATTTCAACTGACAGTTTTCCAGGTACTACCATGATTGAACTATACTATGATAACTCACGGGGCTACTGCCTTCGTGTCGTGAGAGAGCCTCCCAAAGTTCATCCCACTCGTCAACGAAGCATAGAAGATGGTCGATCAAGAAAGCTACGTTGTTATAGCCTTACCTATCCCGACTATCTTCCTGTTCTCGAAGAATTAGTAGGGCGGGACGATTTACACTACTGATTATACTTTACAAATTTTACACTGGTATCAATATCATCAAAACCTGGCATTCCGCTTCTGAATCTGCACCAAGAGAACTCTAACTGATCGAGATTTCTCCCAGCCGTCCCTAGTCTGTCATATGTTTCCGCTAATGCGCAACACATTCCTGCTACTCCACCATAGAGACTCCATGGTTTGTCGGGCGTCGTCATCTCTCCAGACGACGTGAACTGAGTATAGGACGTGGCCAAGTGTGCCAAGTGTATAGCACTGAGGAAATAAACCTTAGAATGCTCGTTGCGTTTCCAAATACCCATAACGTCGCAAGCAGCTAACAGCGCGTACACAGATCCAGCGACACCGTGACAGAGTCCAACACCTTTGCGCAGGAGCCCTCGTTCATAAACGATTGCGGCCCTCGTTGAATGGCGGCAGCTAGATTGTCAACTAACGAGGCAGATAACGGAAATATATCGGGGTATAGATGTGCACGACGAACAAGTGTTGTAAAAAGAATGAGCATTCCTGGAGCTCCATGACACCATCTGGCAAGGCAAGTACTAGTTATAGACATATATGGAACTTTGTACTCAAAAACAAGACGTACTGCACTAGGTCATCTGATCGAGGGATCCAACTTGAAGCTTCAGGCTCGAAGCCCAATTTCCATCGTCACCTTGCATTGTTGTTAACCATTCAACTGTTTGTAGAATATCGGATATATATGGTCTGATGATATCGACGGGACATAGAAGGAGGATGTGGAGTATGCCCGCTACGAAACAATCAAGGATTGCCTTCTAACAGATGGGAGTCTCCAGTGCTGTACTCACCTACGCCATGACCTGCGCCTAGATATCGTTTATAATGCCAGGACCACATCAGTGAAGGTATTGTGCTACTTTTACTGGCGTTCGAGGCATACACCGAAGAGCCAAACCGCGCTCGAGTGATAATCGACTGGACGATCTTCGAGATTGAAGCGTCATCTACAAGCTGTGCCACACTGGCCCCGATTTCTGACTGCCTTCCGTCCCCACGAGGGATGCTTCCGCGCAATCGAAGTAACGCATAGAGTAGCCCCGCTTGACCATAAAGGACTTCGCATCCATCATCTTCTCGCGAGTCATCCGCTGCTTCTCGAGCTTGGATTTTCAATGCTCGATGCAGGATGCCGGTGCAAAGTGCAGCAGTATCTGGTAAGTTGTGTTTATCATTATACATAGTTGACTCCTCTGCGCTTTCGCTTATGGAAAGGATATCTAACAAGATCTCGGTAGCAATCCCGACCGGAGTTCCCAGATACGAGGTCCTTGAAGAGGATTTGGGCTTCCACTTGGGGTTATTGTTTAGCAATCCGGCTATGTTTGAGAGACAATTTTGTCTGATTTGCTGCAAACTCTCCGAGAGATTCGCTCTCCCCACTCGGTCGAGGGAGGACCCAACTCGGGGAAGGACGAAACGAGGCGGGCAAATACAGCGAACCCTAAAACATCGTTTAAGTAAAATGAGACTCAACGGCGTAATGAGATTACAGGACCTGCTGGGCCATGGTATATATCTAGAGCGTCAGGATCCATAGCTGCGTTAACGGATTGTTGACAGACTTGACTCGCCTGTTGGACGAGAGTTGACCATAATTCGTCAACGTTCAAGTCATTTGGTGGGCCGTCTGCATGGGATATGTATCGAGTGTGCATATCGAGAATAACGAGTGGACGGATTAATCGGAAAAATTTCAAGGAAGCGGAGGCCGACGCTAGAGGGTGGGTGGAGAAGCTAGCGCTTTCGTGACAGAAGGAAAAATGACCTCATGTTTGGACTGTATTTAAGACGTCATTGAGCTCGGCAGGCGCGTAGAACAGAACTTTTCACCAACTGGTAGTGGAAGTTCTAACTGTGAGGCGCAAACAACAACTCTGACGGTGGGGAAAAATACTACTGGCTCTCGGGAAGAACGGGGATGCATCACTCGCTCAAACAACCCAAGAAGTCTCGGAGGAGGAGGAGGCATCCTATTAATGTGAATGACGTATGTAGACTTTTGAAGGCGAGAATTGAAGTCAGCTGCTTGTTTTCGAAAGGCTGTCCCTCCGTTGTCAGGGTCTAGACCCCATATCAAAATTTAATACTCGTATGTCCGAGAAAACACCCCTTTGTGGAGCTTTCCGACGCGAATTTATACAGATTTATACTCTATCTTTATACCTTATCAGAACGCGACCGGCCTAAATCTCTTCTCCCCTTCCAAAAGCATATCCTCAAGACTTAGTGGACTGAGATAACACGAGTACATAATTTATCCAATCCCGAATTTACCACCCGAGATCATGAAACGAACCATTCCTCAAGATATAGCCTCATCGGACGAGACCATAGTAGTACATACTATGTCAAAGCTACCAGTCCTTTCTTTGGTCTACTTATCATACTTACTCGACGATACATCTTAAATTCAAGATGCCGTTCGAGTCCCGATGTGTTGCCTCTGAAGAAGTTTGTACCATACATACATGGCGAATATCCTAGCCCTCGTAAAATGTTGAACGTTTCTGCGTCTTCATGAATAAACATCCCAAGGCTTAAAACTATAGAATCTACGATGCTAATGCTCGTAATAGGACTCCAGAAGTACCCTTGAGCGAGATTTTATTGATCACTTTATGCGTGTTCTCAAAAATGAGCGTGCTAACTCACAGTGGCTCCCGAAGCGAGTCCAGAACCACCACCATCCTTCCCCAAAAGGGCCGCCAACCTCATACCATCGTTCTCGATATCATCCAATTTAGCAAGCGGGTCATTTTTAGTGTTCGTTTCTTAGACCTAAGTTCAGCAGCGTGCGTACTATTAACGAACGACTTTTCTTCGCTAACTACTACAAGACGGCTAGCCAGGCTACGTGCGTACCACATGATGATGTAAACGACGCGTGTGTATTCAAACCGCTGGGCCCGGGCGAGTCGTGACCTAAGTATGGTCTCCTATGGTCCTGGATGGATATCTAAAATCAAGGATCGCACATCATATACCTACTGTACCGGGTGGAATTCTACCTACGATGCAGCGCTGCGGTGCGAAGAAGTTGGACTTCACAGTATTTGAAAGATCATCAGGCAGGATCATGTGTGAACATAGTCTCCCCTAGGCAGACTTGTATACTTACACTGTGTGTAACGAGTCTGCCTAGTTCCCACGGGGTCAATGCAGCTGTCCGAAATTAGTGTGAACAGGTGAATTCTGAAATAAATATTTTACCCTTTTTTCATTTACGTATATCTACTTAGCTTACTGGACATTTACTCTGTAAATGGATTTGATTGTTGAGACTACTGCATATTTATCATTTCAAGAAGGCTCAGGGTATGTATTACCATCCCAAGGCGATACTTCCAAACATGAAAATTCGCAAGCTCCCTACTACTTACTGGCCAAGAGTGAGTCGAGAGCGACAGGCTTCTGGCATTCAAGGTCTCATATCGACCATTCAGAACACGTCAAGACAATACTAAACAAGTATCGTTGCCTTGCCATGGTTGCTTTGCGGCGCTGTCACCATTATAGAATCAGGTGGGACGTTTCAACTGAAACAAGTCTCCCAACCTAGAGGTAACCAATCCAATAGTAGCCTCATACGTGAATGAACACAAGACGGGGTTTGGTATTTTCAGAGTCCGAATAAGTGCTGAGGCTGACAATACATCAATAGTGGAATATTCATTATCGTTGTTATATTAGGACTAGCAGCTGTAGCCTTAGTATCTGGATATTTGAATTGACTGTCGTCCAGGATGCTATTGACTCCCAACTATTTACTGCAGATGAGTTTAGTATACTTATGTATACTTGTTCCTCAAGACCACTACTTAGATGATGAACCTCCAAGCCGGGGCTTCAGGTGAGTTGACGAGTTGACGGGCTTTTGGAGGAATCGCCACCCACCACTAAACAATACACTATTCAAGTATTAGGCCTGGTGGTCACAGTATTTGATATTGCTTTTACCTGGCGGACGGAGGTGCAATACTACGTATGGAGGTGAGCAAGCAAATATTAATTGACGTTGACATTAACCTCCATCTTCAGAAAACCTTTACGCATAACGTTTGTTCGATGTCTCTTCATTTTGATGCGATATCTCCCAATCGTAATCCATATGTATGTAGAACAATTGTTCCCGAGGTTAAGGACAATTCGCTAATTAGAATGCTAGTATCCACTTGATTTTTGCGAGCGTCTGGATAAATGGTGCTGACCAAGTACCAGAGGAACATTGCAAGTTTATTGCAATTTTCCGCGCTATCGCAAGCTTTAGCATGCTCTTGTCACTCGATCTGGTTCTTATGCTTCGAGGTTCGTCAGGGTCCACAAACCATCCGCAGACAAGTTTTTGGCTTTCCTCTTGTTCTGAATTTTTATTTTCCAGTCTTTGCCCTATATGATCGGAGCCGATTAATAGGCGTATTTCTTTTGTTCTTGCTTGTGACAAGAATTGCTTCATCAGCCTATGCCTCTCAGGCTCACCGATTGAGATTCCCAGAGGACATCAAATTTACCAACCACTATTGCATCTCTGAAGTCAGTTTCAAAAATGCTCCCGGGAACCCTCTCTTGGTGTTCATGTCCGTATCTATATGTTATTTAACGTTTCACTAACAACTCCAACAATACTAGATATGGGGAATTGACCGTTCAGTCAGTGATCATTGCCCTAGCTATGAAACGCACCGTTTGGGACCTTCGCCAGTATTCTTACTCTCTGTTTTCTGTGCTCAACAGAGATGGCTTGGTAGCATTCTGTGCCATTGGTGGTAAAATATCAGTCTACTCACTGCCAGAACTCATATACTTACATGTCATTACCAGCGGCAATGGTTGCAATAGGTGTAACATCAGTGAAGAAAGGAGCAGGGGCTGTTTTTGTATTTCCGTCAGTTGCGAGCTTGCTAGGGATTTGATTTGGCCACTACTGAAAACTTCTACTAACAGACTTTTCATATCACTAATATCTGCTGTGGTATGTATTTACTGACATTGCGTGGGTTATTTTATACTTGACACACTCATAGGGGTGCCGCACCATTCTCAACCTGCACAAATTGGAATTGACGAGCGCGAGTGTGAACTCATCCAAGCAAAAGAAAGACCTAGAGCTTACTACTATTGAAAATGTGGATATAACAACATGGGATGCACCTTGGGATACAAGTACATTTCAAATAGTTGAGCATGATATCCCTACCACACCTCAGCAAAATGCAGAGCTAGTATCAAGGGATAAGGATGTGTATTCAGTCTAGTGAAGCGGAGAGTAGATAACATTTCAATAAAATAAAAATATACATTCACTGTAGTAGTAGAAGTCCTACTGGAGATAGCGAAATTCTTTGAGGAAACCAAGGGTTCCATTTGGCATTTGTGTTTGATAGATACATTGTCCCTGCCCAAGAGTCAAATTTCAACACTAATAGTGCTTGAGAGATGATCTTGTAAGTTGGACTGGGAGAGCCCATTATGAACCTGGAAACCAAAGTGTAGATGCTATCTGTACTATTGTTGTTCGGCCATGCTAGGAAAGTTGGGTTAAAATGTGAGAGGATGTGAGACCGCAATTGACCTTATCAGAACGCTACCAGTCTAAATCTTTTCTCTCCTTCCAGAAGTATATCCTCAAGACCAACTCAAGACGTAGTGGGCTGAGATAGCACGTGTGCATACTCAACATACTCGAAGCAGTACCCAATCTCGAATTATCACCCGAGATCGTGACTGCTACATCTCGAGCATCATCGGACGATTCATACCAGAGATATCCGAGATTTGATAAATGTACCAAGAACCATAGGTCGTCAGTACTAAGTACATTTATCACAACTTATTTACATACCCTTGATCGATTACGCTCCAGAAGTGAGTCCAGAAACACCACTAGAGTCCTTCCCCAAAACCACCAACCTCATACCATCCTTCTCGATATCGTCCAATTCAGCATATACTTGTCCTAATTCTGAACACATTCGATTCGGGAATCGTATTATACATTCCCGGAGGCAAGACGCTACGATTTCTGTTTCGATTTCAAGTGTTTCCTTCGCATCAGCCTTAGAGATTATACGGCCCCAACTTCGATATTGTGGAGACTGTATAGGCTTCCAACGAGATTGAACCATCCCAATAACAGCCGCATCATCAAAAGTCTCTGCACGGAGAGTGAGCTTCAAGGAATGGAGTCTGGGTAGAACCTGCATCTGCGTAGTAGATGTAGACGACTCGGGATCCTCAGGGCCATGGATATGCAGAGTCTGAATGAAGTGTCCAGTTATAGGGCTAGATTCAGGCGGGACATGAGTGTCAGTGAACATAAAATCGAGTAAGGTGGGCATGTGTGTGAGTATGAGGATGAGGTTGGAATCAGAGAGTGCGAGACCTCCGATGTGGAGCGTGGTTAGTTGGAAGGAGGAGCGTGTTATAAATGCTATGAAATGGTCAATTTCGATCCAGGAAGACCCGTTATTATTGCGGCTCGTTTCCAAGCAGATAGTTCGGAGTGAGGGGAGGTTTAAAAAAGGGAATATTGAGTAAGTGGCCTTTTGTGGAAGGAAGGATGAGGGAGTGAGGGTTAATGTTTCCAGTGTAGTGGACAGAGAAGGTACTATGTCTTTTGGGTATGCATTCTGTGGATGTGCGAGGTAATGGCCATCGTTCATATAAACTTTGAGCGATGTTAGTTTCGGTGAATTTTGGAAAAGCATTTCGAGACTGTTATAGTCAGGACGGAGTTCCAGATGGGAGAGGTTTTCGAGGCAAGACTCTATCGACTTTGGCATATGCCAATCAATGACCAAACTCTTCAGCTTGGGTGCGACACCGACTATGTTCTGATTTATACTGTCATAACTCCCCTCGAATCGTACATCCTCGAGAACAGGAAGAGACGATGGTATCTCGCAGTGAAATATACGAGGAGCACGATGAAAACTGTCACCACTCGAAAAACTGCGCCAGCGATGGGCTTGCCCAAACACACGGCTAACAAGTGGATCGAACATCCCATTCGATAGTAGAAAGGGGACTCGGCTAGTTTTCAGTTCTAATGAGACCGTCAATGGATACTGTCGAGATCGGTTCAGAAAGGTGTCTAGAATGGACGAAAGTTTTTCGTATGCTGTTTCTCGATCGTAGTCTTCACCTTCGTACATCCAGGACAATGTAATCCTAGACCAGATACTAGATAATGCCAGGGAATTCCTGCGCCATTGTGCGCTGACGCTGCTAAGAGTCAGAGCAGGCTCACTTTGCATGTACGAGTGTTGACGACCACCGACTCGAAAGTAGTTCATATCGCAGCAGTCATCGAAGATGCGCTGCAAGATTTCATTCGGGAGCTTTCGCACCGGAGACGAGAAAGCTTGAAGATGGTCTCTGTAAACCTGTAATAAGGATCTCTGTTCAACGAGATACGCCCGACGAATTTCCAGGCGCTGAATTTCGTCTTCGCAAGATGTAAGATCCTGCTGGACGTTTCTGAGAGTAGTAGAAATCTCGGCTGGCTGGGATACAAAAGGGCCTGAATCTGAGCGAAGTTTGCCTCGTAGGACGGAGAGATCTAGGTCGATACGAGGAGAAAACAGTTGGGTGGCACAGTCTGAGCAAACTGGCATGGTGGGAGTTGTCAAGAGCTGTTTATGCTCATAGATGACGTCTATCGTTACAACAAGTACCAAGCATGATCAATGATCTCCCAAAACAGCCTTTTCTATCATCATACATCATGTTCCGACTTCCGACGCCCATGCATCATGGGAACAATCTGGAAGAGTACGAAGGTCTTATTGGGGTGAGGGGAATTCATGCGGTGATATTATCTCTTTCAGTCCAAAAATAAGGAAATTGTAAGCAGAAACTCCCAGGCGCTGCGCGTACCCCAGATGAAATCAACACATGACCGTGTGGTCTTGCTGTGGGATCTTGCTCAGAAATGAACAGGAAATCTTCCTTGCTTTGGCAAATTACTAGAACTTTGTTCAAGTCCAAGACGTGAGAGGTGAAATTAATAATGATTACAGTAACATTTCCAACAGTCGTGGCGTACAATGAACATCAGGGTTAACGCTAAAGCTACTAGTATAAAATGCTAATATTCGTGATAAGACTACTATAGACTACTATTTACTATTTACTCCAAATCCGATGCCAGAGAATCAGAAATCAGAAAACCATACTAGTACAGGTATTACCATTCAAGCTTTTCAATTACACTCTAGAAGCGAGTCCAGAACTGCCACCAGAACCACCATCATCTTTCCCATCCCCCAATACAACGAACCTCATACCATCCTTCTCTATATCATCCAATGAGGCATATACCTGTTCCAACTCTGAACGCATTCGATTCGGGAATTGTATGATACATTCTCGGAGGCAAGTCACCATGGTCGGTTCCTTCACCTCTGTTTCCTTCGCACCAGCCTCGGGAAATGCATGGCGCCGACGCCAAGGACATGAGGATCGTACAGATTGCGGGGACTGGGGGGATTGTAGAGGCTTCCAACGAGATCGAACCATCCCAATAACAACTGCATCATCAAACGTCTCTGCACGGAGAATGAGCTTCAAGTATCGTAGTCTGGGTAGGATATCCATCGATGTCAACGGCTGCTGGCCATGGACCTGCAGCGTTTGAATGAACTTCCTAGTTATAGGGCTAGATTCGAGCGAGACACGATTATCGTTGAATGTGAAATTGAGTAGGGTAGGCATATGAGTGAATATGAGAACGAGGTCGGAATCAGAAAATGCAAGACCTTCAATGTCGAGAGTAGTTAGTTTGGCGGAGGAACGAGTTATGAAGGCCACGAAATGGTTAGCATCGATCCAGGAAGGATCACCAACGTAGGGGTTTGTTTCCAAGCAGATAGTTTTAAGTGAGGGGAGATTCAAAAAAGGGAATATCGTGTAGTTGGCTTTTTCAGGAATGAAGGATGGGGGCGTGAGGGTTAGCTTTTCGAGTGTAGTAGACAAAGGAGATACATATTTTGGGTATATGTCCTCTGGAAATGCGAGATGTGGGTAATGCTCATCGTTCATATAAACTTTGAGCGATCTTAGTTTCGGAGAATTAAGGAAAAGGGTTTCAAGGTTGTTATAGTCGGGCCGAAGTTCCAGATGAGAGAGGTTTTCGACACAAGATTCTATGGACCGTGGTATATGCCAATCAATAGCCAGACTCTTCACTTTGGGTGCGGTACCGAGTATGTTCACATTGATACTGTCGTAGCTCCCATTGAATTGTACATCTTCTAGAAGAGGAAGAGACGACGGGATCTGGCGGTGGAATACACGAGCAGGACCATGATAACTGCCACCGCTGGAAAAGCTACGCCAGCGGCATGCTTGTTCAACCAAGCGGTTGACAACAGTAAAAAACCTCCCATTCTGTAGGACGGGGGTGGTTTTCAGTTCCAGTGTAACCGTCAATGGATGCTGTCGAGATCGGTTCAGAAAAGTGTCTAGAATGAACAAAACTTTTTCGTGGACTGTTTCTCGACCTCCGTAGTCTTCACCTTCGTACATCCAGGACAATGTAATCCTAGACCAGATACTGGACAATGCCAGGGAATTTCTGCGCCATTGTGCACTGACACTGCTAAGAGTCAGAGCAGGCTTACTTTGCACGATGGATTTTTGTCGACGACCGCCGACTCGAAAGTAGTTCATATCGCAGCAGTCATCGAAGATGCGCTGCAAGATTTCATTTGGGAGCCTTCGTACCGGAGACAAGAAAGCCTGAAGATGGTCTCTGCGATCCTGTAATAGGGATCTCTGTTCAACGAGATACGCCCGACGAATTTCCAGGCGCTGAATTTCGTCTTCGCATGATATAAGATCCTGCTGGACGTTTCTGAAAGTAGTGGAAATCTCGGCTGGTTGTGAAATGGAAGGGCCTGAATCTGAGCGAAGTTTGCTTCGTATGGCGGAGAGATCTAGGTCGATGAGAGGAGAAAGCAATTGGCTGGCACAGTTTGAGCAAACTGGCATGGTGGGAGTTGTCAAGAGCTAGTATTGGGCACCTGGGCTGTTATAGGTACATATGTCGTTCGTAAAGCATGACCTTCGAAGAGAAGAAACGTCTTTTGTCATCAGGTTCCGAGGATCATACGTCATGGGATTTATTCAGAAGAGTGAGTTATGGTCCTATCGGGTGAAGGGAATTCATTCGGGCGATGATCTCTCTTTTTAGTTCAAGTTCCGGCAAGAGCATCCCGGAAGCATTTGACAGACTCGCGACGCGATGCAGCAGACAAAATTAGCACATGACCGTTTGGTCTTGCTTGGCCATGTAAGATATACCAGCCGTCGTGACTGGATTCTTTGCTGGTCAAAGTAGAGCTTTGTTAAAGTTCAAGACGGGAGAGGTACAGTTGTATTTGTTTCAACCTGTTTCCGATGATTCACTCCCGTTCATCTGCCGTAGTAGAAGCCGTATCCTACTACTTACTTAGTAAAGTAAACAAACGGAGAAAGAATAGTCGGAGCTTATCCTTCCACCCCTGCCCTCCGTCGACGCTCCCACCGAACAAGAAACGTAACAAAAACCCGATTGACAGATTTCGTACCCGTGTACATAGAAAAATTCTAGTCAAGCACCTGTGTACATCCTCGTCTTTGTTCTTTTCGTTGCGGGGTCCTGACCGTGATCCAGTTCCGCCACAGACTGTTTGATTAACACAACATGGGCCGTACCGTTATTGGAGTGGCATCCTAGCTTTATTTCGAACAAGACTTGGGGGTTTGGTATTACAGTATCGACCTTGAAGATTGCATAGTTGCGGTGATGGTCCGCCATGCAAGCTGACTTCAGTAACTTTTTTAACAAGAAATATCAGCATTTCAAAAACACACCCTGTACAACCGAGATACAAATCGAGAGCATTTACATAGCAAGACAGAACGGAGCGCTACATCCAAAAGTCAAATATCAAACCTGGACCGAATTTTTCTCATCGTCTTCCTTTTCCAGCTCACTCCCTTCCTTAAGTTTTGGAATATTCGACTGAGGACCATGATAATGACGGTGCCCGTCAATGATATACCAGGCGCTGTGAAGACGTGTTAGTAGTTTGGCAGTGTCTGATAACACAGACAGCTCACAAGGCAAGCACCATCACTCCACCAGTGATTACCTGTAAACATAAATCAAGACTAATCACAAGCAGTAAAATTCAGGCCACTTACCGATGCATAGTTCATTGTTTGTGGCGTGACCGGCAGTGTAGTAGGGAATGAGAAAATCACACACACGAACAACGTCCAGAAAATACAAATGCAGTTGGCCCCCAGCCCGATGATCCCATCGCCCATGTAGAATGGACCTGGTTTGAACGTAACCTCGGGATGGTCCTGAAACATTCGGCGCAGGAAAATGGGAATGATGTAGCTCAGGTCAAGAGATATGGCACAAAGTGCAAAAACGGCGTTGGCCGCAATGGGACTGGCCAAATCAAGAAGACCTGGCATGATGCTGAGGCCCGTACACAGAATGATAGCACGAAGGGGTGTTTGGGTGAGCTTGGAGTTGTATCCAAAGTAACCCCGGTCGGGGAAACCTTTTAGGAACATATTAGCGGTCGAGTTCGGTGAGGTGAGCCAGAAAGAGTATACCATGGTCACGGCTGAATGCGTAGAATGTGCGCGAGACAGCCTGGAGGGCGGTCTGGCAGCCGAAGAATGCTGTAAAACAAACAGGGATCTGTTTTTGCCTCGTCAACGAGGGCATCATCAACTAATATAGAAGTGGAACTTACCCATAGTATAAGTGCGCCTGCTTTTCCCATTCTGAGGTACATGATCTACATGTCAAAGGTCAAACGACTTCAGCTTAATCAAACAATAAGGATAGACCTGTAAGAAAGCCAAGCCAGCGGGCCCAGGAAGGTCAGCTCTAAAATAATACATGGTGTCAGGTGAGCCTGTTAAAACAGCAACGAGAGATAGCTCACATAGGACCAGAGCATAATACGAGCACAATGTTCAGGATCCACCCGAGCAACCCTGTACCAATGACTAACGTATCAAGGATTAGAACGCAAATTGCGGATTGGTGTACAATATTTCATACCAGCCACTATAGTACATTAGAGGTTAGAACGCAGCATGGGTTGTAATGAGGTGTTCTAACATACCGAAGATAGCAGTGGGAGCTTGTCGTTGATTCATCAGGCTCAATTGCTCTAGCTGAAGAAACAAAAGTTCGCCTACCTGCGTACGCAGCACGCTTGACCTCCTCGCTACAACCAAATAAACATGAATTTGACAGCTTAAGAAGAAGAAGAACTTGCCAGATATGGGCTGTAGCATCGTAGTCCTATATAGCACTAAGTGATTAATTTCGAAGTAGGCAGTCTTTTCGAAAATGCTCCTACCGTCATCTGTTAAACAATGTCAAGGTATTGACACAATACAAAAATCACTCGACTGACCGTCCATTGAACACTGAGCAAGCCAAAGACAAAAGCGAGCCCATTATTCCATCCACCGGTCTGATTGATAATGCCTTCAGCCCCGAAGACATAATTAGCGGCATGCATTTCAGAGCGAGGCGTTGTCGCGAGAAGAACGATGATGATCACTATAAAGAAAATCTGGTTTAAAAACATCGAGATTAAAACGAGACAGTTCAGCTCACATATAGTTGCTCCCAAATTCACGAAAATATAGCTTGAGGCCATACGCGCTAGCCAGCGGGTTGCCAGGCAATTCTATAGCGCAGTGGTATCAGAGACAGCTTCGGAAAGACAGCAAAATACCAACCAAGCATCCATGCACCACGAAAAGGATAACAAATAACCACACAGTTTTCGTCTACATGGAAATAAGTTTGGAAACATCGGTCCACGCAATTCTACGAACTTGTGTTACTTCAAAGTTCCCGTCCTAACAGTGGATTAGTTGTTTGTCATGAAAACCGCGCCCTGAACGAATGCTCACTTTGGCTATCACCACTACAGCCCATATCATCTCCGAGACCCCGAACTCTGTCGACGCAACTCCGGCAATTTGACCTAGGTACCAAGTAAGCAATACTACAACACGATGTAGCGAAGTTATATACCGAGCATGTTTAGCCACCCTACAACCCATCCGACCTAGGTCCTTCAGATGAAGATGTTGAAGTCAGAGAACAGATGTAAGTGCTTACCCGTGCACGGTATTTTTTAGGGGTAAGTTGAGCAGAAGCAGTATATCTTCGTCAATCGAGTAAACAAAGACATCGCAGCACAGAAGTAACGATCAACCCACAATCCACCCGACGTAGGGTAAGCGCTTACGATCTCGGCGATACTTGCGCTAAGGGTAAGGCACATACATGTTCCAAGGATCCAGCACCAAACCACCTACGAGGGGGCATCAGAAAGTTTGCGATTCCTATTCCAAGCTGAGACTCACAGAAGATGGTCCTCCCGTTAAAAGAGGTGTGTTGATGGTTATCGCAATACTCGAGCATAAACCCTTTCGGAGTGTTAAACTCAGTAATTTTGAAAGTTGAAGTATGACGATACACATACCATGATACTGAATGCAAAACTGACCTACACCTATGAGTACGGGATTTCCCAGCAGACCTCAATTGAACATACCGTAGACAAGTTCGTGAATTCACGCCTGAACGAGGGAACATAGCCCAGGGCGACGAGTTCTCTGTCATCTTCAGAAATGCTGGTTTCTGCCATGGTGGTAGTTATGTTGGACAGGTAAGTGGAGTTGAGTACTATTTAAACCTTCAAGTTGTGAGAAACGCCGTCTCCTGTAGGCAGACTGTATGTGCACTCTCACCTAAGCATACGCAATGTCATGCCGCAATAGATACTGCGAACAGCCGCTGAAAGAGTCCAAGAAACAAGGAAAGCTCAGCGTTAAGTACATATGAGCTCAACTGTGAGTTTTAAGCCATATCAGATGCTGTTGCCAGTCGAGTTTGAGAAAGTGTGGGTTATGTGCAGATTATATGCGAGGCGCATCGGGCTGGCGTCCGCATATATCAATCCTCGTGCACATGCAGAGTCCAGACTAGTAGTTAAAGTTTCTATGCAAGTCCTGTGGCAGTTAAAGTTTTTGTGGCACTCTGAGTCACGAGTCACGACCAATGTAGTACGCCACAATTTGAATGACACCGTGACGATGTACATTCTCTTGCAACTTGACAACTTTTCAACACTACTAGTACCAGTAGCTATGAAAAACGCACCTTTGTCCACGCCCTCACACGTCAATGGTTCCATAACTCGAATCTCCCACCCAGGAAACCTAGTCCAATGGATGAGTGGCATGCTGCGCACCGAATCATCATTGGGAGAATTTCGAAGAAGTTGATATATATAGAACAAGTTCACCGACTTCGGTGACGTGCTTGAGATAACAGAAGACTATTGGCGAAGAGGGGAAGGAATTGTTCACCTACTTCTTCATCTAAAGCGGGGGTTAGGCCAGTATCAGTGGATGATAAATCATCAATAGTGACGTTGCCGAAGCAGCGACAGCCAAGTTGTAGAACTGTAAGATCATAGCGAGTCGGCTCCAAGTGGGGGTCATGGGAGACTTAGCTTATGTGTCAACGAGGAATCCAATTAGTAAAAGTTCGTCGCCCAGAGAGCTCATGGGAGGACACAGTATGATTGCCAGACAGTTGAACAGTATAAGGAGACTGGTTGGGATATAAGCTCAAGTTCCTTAAATTTTAAGCAGGCCAGCATGTAAAAAACTTGCGACGTTAGGGGATAGCACTTCTCCAGATGACTTTTATCTGACTACTACACAGTTACATTAGATACCACAAGTATACCAAGTACATACAGGTTTCGATTGGGTTTCCGACGCGTTCCTGCTCCTCAGAAATAGCAGGCTTGACATAGTCTCCCCAAGGCAGACTCGTTGTACACGAACGATCCATGTGGATGTGCAATGGATGTGTGTATACTAGCTCGACGAGATCAGCAAACCAGAAATATCGACGTCGTAAAAGAACAGAAAAATATACTCAAGCCCAACGATCAGGTACAGGTCCCAAGTGCGTGCTGGAGATTATCGATTGAGTGCCAAAAAATCATAAGTATACAAACCTTGTTTATATGTGCTCGTAATAGAACACCCCGAAGCGCCGCTGAACTTTGAGCGCTTAAATAATTTATGCTTTTCCTCCAAGTTCCGAATCTTATTCCGCCTTCGTAAATTAACGCGTTACCTCCTCAAGGACTAAATGGCTCGAGCAAGCTAGTCGTATCCGATTATTTCTCGCTCCCAGTTTCGAAGACTCCGAAATCTGGACCAGGCATTACTATAAGGGATACGCTGGTAGATGGCTCACAATTCCACAATTCGGGGAACCTTTTACCGGCGAAATTTCGTATCCTCTTAATCATCAAGCTTTCCTTCTTGTCTTGATCAGGCTGGAGCTTCTACATGGTTGCTCTAGATTCAATACACACAGAACTCACACACCGAGCCAAGAAATTCCTCACCCCGAGTTCTCTTGCCTTCCTACAAACTATGTGGTCAGAATCCCGCGACCAGTCTATATTCGTCTTATTCTGTTCGCGCCCTCCCGTGTTGGGCTGATTCACATGAATTGAAAAGTACATCGCGCGATACAAAGCTAGCGCAGCCTGAGCATTTGAACGTGGCCTATGTACGCTTTGTATCCATTCAATTTCTTGCCACTGACTCACTAAGATATTAGCTCGCCAAACCTGTACGTCTTTCTGTTTGGATGACAAATATAGTACATAGTCGTTCAGAAGCTACTACTTATCACTATACATCGCAAAAGATTGGCCTGGCAGAAGTGTTCCGACCACGTTCCGCTCAGGGCATAATAATCCGCGGACTTTATACTCTGATAACTCCTACTTCGGACTGAGATATTCGACTCAAGATGCTATCGAATCGGCTTTTCGTCCTTTTTGCTGTACTCCCTTATATCTTCTGTACCAAAACTACCAAAATCGCCCGGTACTTGAGCCTCGAAGAAACTTAAACCAGAACTATTTCCGACTCGAATCCTCGACGCCACAATCTTGATCTCATCGTTTTTTTCGACTATAACCTCTGACTTATGTGGATCCAACAAAGAATCGCTTGCACCGTCTGCTTCATAGGCTTTGGATGCTGAGGACCCACCGTGAACTGACTCGTGCCTCAATGGGAAAGATGAGGGTTGCTATTTGGTATGTTGTTCGTTCATTGCTTGTAACTCGCACTCGAGCTTCGTTTGCTTTCATTGATAGCGGAGGTGGTATTGGGGGGATGCTCCATGCTTGTGCGCTAGGCAAATACCCAGATATATCTGTCAACGTTTATGAATCTTCAACAAAATTCTCTCCTTTCGGTGCTGGAATTGGAGTGTGGCCACGAGCATGGAATATCCTTTGTTCACTTGGATTGGGTGAGGATATGGCGAAGCTTACCTCAGTCTCGCCTACGAATGACCCAGGTAAGTTGCTGTCCTTCGATGGGTTTTTGGCTTAGAGTACTCACTTTCTTTCGTGATGGGTGACCTGAAGCGCATAGCTTCTCTTTTAGAAAGAGTGATCAATTAAACGGATTCACATTTGGAAACCTTTTTAGTCGAGGTGAGCCAGCTATAGCTTTCATACACTCATTGAGTTTCATTGCATCCAGGCCCGCTTTTGACATTTCATCGAGCCCAATTCCAACAAGTTCTTGCTCAGCATCTAGCACCATCTTGTCGAATCCAATACTCCAAACGCCTCAAGTCGTATACACAGAACCGACACGGAGGACCTATCTATCTTTCATTTGAGGATGGAACGCAAGCTACCTGTGATGTACTAGTGGGTGCAGACGGAATCAAGTCGGTCGTCCGAAAATGTCTGCTAAGAGACCGTGCGGAAACCGTTACAAATAGTGGGGATCGCGACCTTCCATCCTGCACAGACTACGTTTCTTGGATCGGATCGGTTGCCTATCGAGCCCTTATTCCCGTGGCGAGGCTAAAAGAAGATTGCGACAAGGGTCTATTAAGCCTTCCAACCACACCCACCATGGTACGTCTTTTCCGTCTAATGTGCCCATCTAACTCTAATCGTATTCTTTCCGGTAGTACGTCGGTACGAATGTGGTGAGTGTATTACAGGCCACGCCTTTTCAGTCTGTCATACTAAAACTCGTGAATCAGCACGTCGTTGTATATCCTGTAAACAAAGGGCAGACTCTGAACCTAGCTGTGTTCCATCTACGGCCAGAGCTGCAAGGTGTGCCGTATTGCGAAGCCTGGAGTAAAGAGGTTGAAATCGAAGAGCTATTAAATATCACTCGCTTTGAGAGTTGGGAGACCGAAGTTAATCTTTTGCTCAAGGTGGGTTCTATCGTTCGCAAAGCCAATTTAGCTAACGTTCAGTATACTGACTAGCATGTCCACAAACCAACTCGTTGGGCTATCCATAAAGTCCGAAATTTGCCTACGTTCATTTCCGACAAAGGCGTAGCACTTCTAGGTGACGCGGTTCGTGGCTTGATCTCTTAATAGTCTCGGTTTATTGATTCATGTAAACTCAAGGCTCATGCGGCAAGTCCGCATCAAGGTTCAGGTGCAGGTCAGGCAATCGAGGTTTGATGATTTGGTTCCTGTGCGACTGTGTATCACTCGCTCATGCTTATCACTCGACCAATATCATATAGGACGCGTACTTCTTAGCCAAGCTCCTCGGTGATCCTCGAACCACCCTAGAAACCCTTCCACGGGCGCTCAGAGTCTATGATAACATTCGACGCCCATGGACTCAAGAGACAAGCGCAAAGGCGAACGCGAATGCTCTTTATTTTACACTTCATTACGATGGTTTTGACTTTGTGAACGCGGACGCTGCGGCAGCTACGGCTAAACTCCATGAGCTGACTGATCTTATCACTGATAACTGGAAATGGTGCTGGACTACTACTGTGGATTCGTCGCTGAAAGAGGCACTAAGTCAGCTGGGTTAAATTTTGCTCATGTGTGAAGGACGAAGGATGGGATGGATCTTAGGAACATTACGAGGTTTCAATCATAATTGGGGAGAGATACAAACAGATACAATCTTCTATATCATTATTTACAAGAGGCGGATCCTTAAGTGCTATGAGCGCTTAAAACTGTTTAGTACTGTTTCTCATCTCTCTCATGTCTTTGTCTCTTTCTCTCTCCTTCGACGCACTCTCTCGCGTGGATGGCTCGGCACGTTTCGGCTTTGGCCTCTATCCCCAATTCCTAACCAGCCTCTCTGGCCCAATTGAAGTACGTCTCGCCGCCGAACAACCTTCCCAAACCACAATTGAAGTCAACGTCCGCCCATTAACCAATGTACCTGGCACGGAATCCAAAAAATTTGGTGTGATTCTAAAAGAAGTTATGCAGCGACAAGTGATCATGGAGGCGAATCCTAGGACGTTGATTCAGTTTGTCGTTCAGGCGTTAGTACCTTTGAGGTCAAACTCGAAACACACCTTAAATTCAGATGAAATTATGGCAGCGATGATAAACTGCTGTACATTATCGTTGTTGAATGCTGGGTCTGTGCCGATGCGTGGGGTTATCTGTGCTGTATCTGTAGCACGGGTCATTCAGGTGGACAAGGCGTTCAAGTACGTTGTACAACCAGGAGATCCAAATCAAGCTTCTTCTTGTGTTGCTGTGGGATGTTTTGCGTTTTTGTTCTCAGAACCAGAACCAAAACTTTCTTCTGAGCCCTCGTCTGCTTCGTCACCTTGCGTATGGACAAACTGGCGCTTTCTTCGACCAGGACACGCCGATAGTTCATCTGGAGATGAAAGCGAAAGTGATGTCTTGGGGAGGCACGGACTCTGGCGCTAGCTGCTGCGAGAAAAATCTGGGAACGGATGAAGATGTTGGTTGAGGAGAGGGAGAATCTGAAAACTGCTCCAGCATTGTCTTTGAAGAACGCGTCATCATCGCGGTCAAAAGCCAATGAAGCGAATGATGCTATGGTTGTGGAGAATGAAGATGAAGATGATGATGTAAAAATGGAAATTTGAATCGAAGGACGATGGAATTCTTGGAGGTGAGTTAATGTTGTGTTTGTAATTGTAAGGGTGCAAGGATATTCACGGGTATAGTTCCTCTCTACTTTGCAAAAAAAACAGGTAGTTTCATCACAGGAATGGCCCCTGCGCGTTCGTCCACATCTCGTACCCCGATTTCTCAAGGCGTATATCATGGCCCATGATCAACCGTTTCGCGCGGTCGTTCTATACTTGTTTTTGGGCCTCGGCAACACGACTCATCATGTCAGTTGGAACGAGGTTCCAGGACGTTCAGTATGACGAGAATTTCGCTTTTATTAATGGAGTAATGATCATATTCTGAATCGAGAGGGAAAGCAAGTCAATATAACATCATACACTCTTTCGAAACGCAAAGGTCCATTAGAGCTTCCTTCTGCCGCCACTACTACAGTGCACCTCAAAGTCTGGGCTCGAAATGTCAATTTGCTCCTAGATCCCTTTGTAGTATACCAAGATGACAATCATTCCCTTAGCGTGTTCGAGTGTCAGTCGTCAATGTCGGAAAGAAGCGATTGCCCTCGAGTCCATTCTTCCGGTTAAATACAGAACTTGCGTGGAGCTATCCGAATGCACATCTACATCTCTCCCTTGAGCCACTCACATCTATGAATGCCAATTTCGAACACAAAGCTGACAATGAAGCATGCGTATTGAGTCAACCTTGAAGATTCGTTTAATTCTTGTCTCTACTCTTTGTTCAACCAGAGTCAGGTAGCCAAAGGGATCGAAGCTTTTTTTTATTACTCTGGTATTCTCAGAGGATAAGTGAGATGCCTTCATATTGATGGGAAATTAATAGGCAGCAGCTCGAAAAGCATACAGTGGATGACTTCCCATGGGGTCTAGGATCCTAAATAATATCTCTAAATGCCTTAAGCGAGCTCAGCCGAGCATTGCCGACGTTCGGAAAGGGTGACGGCTCCACTTTTGATGAGCGCAAGCCCATTTCTAGATTCTGATCTAGAAGAGGGGTACCCCCCCCTCTTCCAGACCTAAATCTGTGTTTCTACTTCGCGTATCATTTTGGTCTCCTCTTTTGGACAATGCTCCGAGCAAGTTATTTTGCTCGAGAGCCCATTTTTCACATTCTGCATCCCGGAACTCTAGGGATGTCTTTTGTTTCATCACCTCGCCTTGAGCACCCAAAGATCCCTGTGAAAAAGCTCAATAATGCTCATTCCGTTTAAACTATGCTTATGCAGAGCAGCTTTCTCAGCATCAAACCTCATCAAACTCGGTTTAACTTTCCTTTGGCCACGGTTTAGAAACACAGAACTAGATTATTTGTAACCCTGAATGCCATGCGTTTGGAGAAATAATCTAGGATCCTAGATGCCACGGGAAGTCATCCAGTGGGAGATATTAATTCTCTTTGCTTGAGAAGACATCTTTAAATTTGTCTGATGTATCAAAGATCCGTTTCGAAAACATTGAAAGAAACTGGTACACTAGGCCCCCTGATAATGAGTGGTGAACCTAGATAGTTGACCCTACCAGAGCTGGGCATTTTTGACCGAACAAATTTTCGCCTAGAGCCCCCAAATTTGACCGAAATTGGTATCCAGGTTGCCCCGGGGCCCGATTTTTGACCGAAATTCTACCTCCAGCCCACCTATATATAAAGAGGCCATAGGCGCGCTCGTCCAGGGAGGTCAAAATGGGTCAAAATCCCATCAAATCTGGCCATTTTTGACCATTTTTGACCGAAAATCTCCTCTGGGCCTCCGCCTACGGCGGCACTTTTTGACCGAATCTGTACATGGGTATCACCTAAAATCTGGCCCATTTTTGACCGAACTGTTACCTGGGATACACCCTCATTATCAGGGGCCTGGTACACTACTCTTCAAGTGATATGAAGGCACCTCAAGGGTTATAATAGGTTTCTAAGAAATGCCCTCCACCGTTGCTGATGTATGCTCGATTAGGGAACTAATTGGAATCGCGCCTATCCATTGTACAAGACGTCTCCTGGCAGTGCTCAGTACCAGAAAGCTTGAATGCACATTTGATAAACTCGGACAATGTTGCAGAGTCGTTGCGGGATTTCAAATTAGTAACAATCTTCACATCTGACACACTGGAAGTCATCACTTCCTTCCGATCGTCACTTCCCAGTCACTTCCCCTGTTTCTCCGTTGACAACGGCAAAGTGCAAAATAGAAAAATGGCTGATGTTAATAGTTAAAGTCCAGAGAACGATCATCGAACGCTAAGCATCCCTGCCCTTGCCCTCAGACCATACCTCATGCTCATTACAGTCCCGAAACATAGAGATGCATTCACGCGATTGATTACATCTTCCCACATGCTTGCGGTAGAACGCCTACGATATGCGGAGAGATACAGGCCTACAGTCCCCAGGGAACGGCGCCTGTGCCGTTTCTGCCTCCAGGAGGTCGAAGATCCATGCCATGCTCTCTTATCCTGCACAGGTAACACTACCCTCGTGTCAATCCGTCAAAGCTTTCTAGAAAAAGCATGTAAGCTATCGCCCTCATTATCCCTGAAGATATCTTCCCTCCGAGCAAACGACCTTCTACAAGATTTACTGTTTAGGCATAGGCTACTACCGGGCATGGCCAAATATGTCTACGAAGTTCTTAATGTGTACGCAGGGACTGATATGTGGTTACCAAGAGAGGAGCCGGCTTCAGCTGATAAAACTTTTTGCTTGCATTTCATGCCTATCGATGGAGAGCTTACTCAGGCTATATACATTGTTAGACACTAGCTTGCTACGTATTTACCGTGGACGTTGTGAGTTCTTATGGAACACAGCAACGTATGCGGTGGATACCCACATATTACTGGCGCGATATGTGTAGCGTGGAACCCGGCTGTTTCTGAACGGGACCGCGCCGGTTAACCTACCTACCTACCTACCTTACCTACCAGCTAACTCAACTCTAAATTGTCTGTATCATCCAATGAAACGGAAATTGAAGGTTTATATTTTTTGGAATTTCCTACGACATCGTAGTCTGAAAATTGTTGATGGGGCTAAACCGTACTGCCAAATTTCAATCATGTGCCGATCATGTGTAGTGGCTGTACACCTAATTAACGATTTGACGCGTAATTTTTTTTCGAGCTCATGAGTGAATTGAACGCGTCTGAAGGGCAGTTTGAGCTTAACTCTCAATCCGGCAAGGAACTATGTCGCAAAACTGCCCGTCCACAACTGGGTTTTGACCCTCACTCCTATTCACTCCTAGTTGTCACTGCACTCATGGTCGGTCTTGACGCCCTTGTCACTTCAGCTTGTGGATCAGGAAAAACGGGAATCCTAGCACTTCTTGTAATATGCATGGTCCGTTTCGGCCTTGATAGAAGCCTGCTTCCTTCCAAATACCATGACATAATAGTGAGGAATCCAGTTATTTTGGTAGCCTGTCCAACTGATGCACTTGAGGTTGATCTGGTCTGTCGCTTTGTCTCATAATAATGTAAAAATCTCACCGTATCCCAGGCTGCGAAGCTGAAAGGTTACGATATCAAAACCATGGTCATCAACTCCGACGAGCTCGAAAAAGATAGGAGCCTTTGGGAACAGGCAATAGAAACCCCAAATGTAATACTTCTGGCACCAGAGCAACTCGAAGGGAATGGGTTTGCAAAACTCCTGAACCATCCCAAATTTACAGAACGTGTTTATGCTCTTGTGGTTGATGAGGCGCACCTTGCTAGTTCATGGTCGAGATTTTTTCGTAAAGCATATGGAAGAATTGGGCGTATAAGGTCCGATTACCCAGTCGTACCCGTCTTCTGCTTCTCACAGCAACCCTTCGCAAAGGTGCCATGTACGATGACATTATAAAGCAGTTTGATCTCACCATGGGCAATTTTCTTCACTTGCGCCGCTCCAATCTTCGACGAGAAATCCGGGTCACCACTACAATCCTCACTTCCTCCTTAACCAATGCTCTGAATTTCCCAGACCTACGTTGGGTTATTGGCCTTCCCGGAATCACCATTATCTTCACGCGAGAGCGTTCGCTCACACTCCGTCTCGCACTTTACCTTCGTCGTATTGCACCTCCTGAACTGCTTCACACTATTAGAAAATGTGATTCCACCAATGACCGGGACTATAACGAAGAGACGTTGCACCTCATACGTACTGGTGACCAAAGCCATGGGCTAATCCTAGTTTCAACCACAATTCTGACTGTTGGTGTCGATATCCCAAATGTTGTCCGGGTTTTTTGTTTAGAACCCCTCGAGTTTGATGAAGAGATACAGCAAGAAGGCCGTCTACTCCGATCAAAGAATCCGGGGGGCACTGCAGAGGCATATGTTTATGTTTCTGAAGGCACTATGAAAAAGGCATATGAGATGGTAGAGGCCGACAAAGCTGGAAAAAAACCCGAACCACCGATCACCCATTCTTCCAGGCAAAAGCCAGTACTCAGTCTCAGCATGGCATATCGCTTGATGGCTACCTGTCACAGTGTAGAGGTCAACCGGCAGTACGACAACCCTGAGGTTGACGAAAGATGCACTTGTGAGAAGTGCTCGCAGGATGACGAAGAATCACTTTCATGTCTGTGTAGTGGGTGTAAACCTGGAGAATGTGAGCGTGACAGAATTATTGCTGCCAAAGCACAGGTTGTTGCCGGCCTTGCAGCGCCCAGTGACGAGCCAGTAGTGACTGTGCAGAAGAAGAAAAAGAAGGTTAACGCCAAACCACTGAAGCTCTCGGACCAAGGCTTGGGAACAGTTTTACGATCTCGTCTTATTGCACTCCGCATTTCCTTATTTGATGAGCATCGGAACGCGACTCATGGATTCTGGACTCCAGACGAGTTTGTTCATGAGGAAGTCATCACTCTCATCATTGACAATTTTTATAGTCTTGACTCACAAGAAGAGCTCGCTCAACTACTCCAGCCCTACGCACTGTATCCTGGACATTCCAACGACATCTGGAATGCACTCCGTTCACTTATCCCGTTTCTTCTTGAGCTTCGCTTGAAGACCGTCAAATCTGCACAGGAGAAAAAAAACCTTGCAAAAATTCAACGGCGCATTGATTACATTGACCAAAGGGAGGGTGTAAAAGCGATCAGAAAGCGAGAACTTCCTACCAATGATCTACCTCCCGAGGTAAAGGCAAAGAGGTGGCGTATGAATGGAAGAACATTCTTGCTCCGTTTAGGCCAAGGTCCAGCAAACGCAGATGCGGACTCGTCACTAGACAAACCAGAAGATATAGATGCTGAGGTTGGACTTGATAGTGACTCTGACTCAGCAACGGAGATGGATCCAGACTCTGACATAGATGAGAGCGACAAAGACACTGAGGGGAACATTTCAGCATAATAAATTATTGTAGAATCCATACAAATATGCTTTAAGACAATCATTCTTCACCTTCATCATTGGTTTGAAACATACTTGCAGGATGAACTTCCTGAACCTCCTCCTGTTCATCCATTTCCACGTCTTCTGATTGTGAGACCTCTAATGGAATTTGTTCACCTTGGAGCCGCATGAACTCAGAAGCAGCAGCATCCACATCCATAGTCTGAGTCACATATTCACCATTGATAAGTTCCATACTTCCAATTGTAGAAACCCCATATTCGTCCAAGTCTGCAAGCTCGTCACTGTCTTCTTCGGCTGATATGTTCTCGGAAGAAGCTTCCATAGACAAAGGACGTCCCATCATAAGCATCATCTTTGTGGTCCACTTTGTTAAGAGCCCACCACGCATCGTCTCGCATCCAATTTTGAAGTGAGATCTGATGACAGTCTTGTCCCCGTATACACGACCAGGTCGATAGGTGTGGAGACCGCAGTTGCGATAATGCGCAAGAAGAGTGATGATTTCAGGACGAGTATGGGGTTTGGTGTGACGAGATGATCTCCGAGTACTTCCAACACCTTCAAGATAGTCAGCCTTCAGGCGCTGGAAATGATGTAGATTCCGTGCAATTCCCTCACGAATAAAGCGGTCACCATAGTCCTGCCCCTTGTGTTGAACAATAGCTTCAAGAATTCGGTTCAGATATTCCTGAATGAGATCACAAGCTTTGAAGAGACCAGCGAGTCCTGAGATGTTTGCATGGGTCATCTCGAGCAGTGTATCCCGCAATTCAGGACTTGATTCGAGCTCAAGGTCGAATAATGTCTCAAGAAGATACTGGGCGTACTTCTTATGACTAGAGCCAGCGAATGCGAACATCATCATCTTTATTTGCTCCCAAACATGTCCAACGTCACCCTCTGCAGAAGCCCAGCATGCTTCGCGTGAACGCATGGTCTCCCGAATAAAGTCCTGGGAGCGAGCCAGTACACAATCGGCATCCTTGGCGATTGCCTCTGCTACATCCTTCGCTTTCGTCTTCTTTGGTTGACTCTCCAGGATGTTGGCTGAATCCAGTACTTGAAGAAGAGTCAATGTCGGGGTAGATGTGGAGGCCGGGGAAGGAAATGTAGACGAAGGGGAAGGTGGACTCCATTTTGGGCCTCGAGGTGGTAATGTAGACGTTTCGGTGATGTGTCCATGGGCGGAACACCAGATGGTTGCTTCAGTAGAATATGCACGATGAAGCTCCCGGGCAAGCTTCTCAAATTCCTCGATTTCTGGAAGACAATCAGCTGAGTGTAGAGCAGCGATGACCTGGAAAACATCGGCATTGACAGGGATGTCAACTTTTAATTTCTGGGCTTCACGGGTAAGAATGAGTCTAAAAATCGTCAACATATATTATAAAGATTCAGAAATGGGGTAGCATACCGCCAGCAATCAAGCATCCGCATATCCAAAACAAGATACAACAACTCAGAGCCCTGATTAAAGTCGTATTTACCCTGGTCGATTCGGATGGTACGTGATATTTTGCTGGCACTATTTCCGAGAGTTGAAGGATCCTGGCTCTCATATGAGATGAGATGTTTCTCGATGATACGTGACAGATTTGTCCACAAGGTATGCCACACCATCAATAATGGCTGCAGGAGTTTGAGACTAGTGAAAGGAGATGTATGGAATTGGCGTTGATAAATGGCTTTCCAGAATAGTTCGTATGTCAAACCGTCCCCACCAAAAGGGGTTAAACGCATAAGAAAGTCGTCGCAAGTCTGTCCAATACTACGCCAGAAGTTGAATATGGAGTCAATGAATTCATTTAGTTTTGTTTCGCTTTTGGCGCAACTAGGGAGTGGGAATATTTGAGTCTTCTCAAGTGGAATCTGTAGCTTCTGTCCTCGAGTGCGCAACCACATGTTTGCTGTACTCTCGAGGCCTTCGAGCGAGCTATCGTAGTGGCCAAGGCACCACATCCACTGGAAAACAAAAACCTTTTCTTCATGTTCATGATCGCAAAATTGGAGAAGCTTGTCTACTGTCATTTCATCGCGCTTAGATGCCGCGCGTCGACGCTCTTTATCCTCGTAATTCAGTGCGTTTGGTCTGCGGGAAATACGAGCAAATGCAGAAGCGGACATCCCAAGATTCATGATGTTTTCAAGGCCAATACGATTCATCCGCCGTCGATGATGATTCTGGACATTGTCAGGAACAACCCAAACATCGTATTTTGGATTTCGGCAGATTTCAATGGTCCAGTCTGCAAAATTCTTCGCAAGGCCGTACGGTAGTTGTATACGAGATGGAATTTCCAACACGACTCTCGTACCGAAAAGTATCAAAAGAGGCAGTGGAAGAGAAGAGGAAAAGGCCTTTGAGGAAGGCCGGAAGCCGAGCAAAATGGGAGCGGGCAAACGACAGTTTCGAGATACTGTCATCGACAACCTGTGCCAGTATACATAAGCTGATAAGAAATCTGTATACAAAGAAAGATAAAAGTAACATACGAGGTCAGGAGGCCGATTCACATTGGGTTTTCCGGGACGAGCTGCGACCTTGTGTAGAATATATCGGAGGGTTGGTTGATACATCTGATGAAGTCCACTAATTGTTGACTGGGTATGAGATCCAATATCCTTCCAGTCAACTGTCTTCACATGTTTCTTCTCCGGCTGCTTCTGAGAGGGTATGTGAACGTGCAGTCCACCCGCGGGGGAAACTGCAAGTTCGGCATCTCGCACAACCTTCTCAGCAACAAGCTGGAGTGCAAATGATGACATGGCGGGGCGGACAGGTTGAATGCCAATGAATGCAGCGGTATCAACACCTGAGAACATCTCTGGAGAGTTCCTGTGAGTTGCACCATATGGATGACGGTACCAGATATTGAGGATGTGAGAAACTCCATAGTTTGTAGTGCCTCGGAGAAAGTTAGAAATAACAGCGGCTCGAGAGCGAAACAGAGCTCTATGTTCCTCAGTCCACAATGCTTTTTCAGCGGCAGTAGGAATCCGTGACATATGATACAAGATATCACTCCAACCGAGACCAACCTGAGAACACGCCTCAAGTACATGCGCTAGTTTCTTCTCTAGTGGCCATTTCTTCATGACCTTGGCATCAAGAGGCGGCTTCGGTACTTGGAATAGAGCTGGTTGGACAGGAAGAGGGGCCGATGAGGTGACGATCCGAGGTGTCAGGGGTGTCAAAGGTGAACGCGGAAGCGTATCTGCTCGACCGCGTTTTCGAGATTCTGCTAGGCGGGAACTACGCGAAGGAGTACCGGGAGTATTGATCTGCACTGCATTCTCCTTTGTAGTGGAGGTAGACGCGCGATTGGGACCACGATGACGCTTTCGAGGGGTTCAGATGAAGACCAGGACTGTGTGAAGGTAAGTGTTTTTGGAACTGGAACGTCAGTTTCGAGGGGTAGATAAGGAGCGTTGATGTCTCCGCTACTTCCTTTCTGAAGTTCGTGATGTATTCCAGGTGTCTGACCTGCAATGTCTGTGGAAGGAAGTAGGTGAATTAAAGGCCTGGGAGTGGCATTATTCGAGTGCGACGCGACATTTTGGACTTCGGTATTATATATGTTCATTATACCTTAGGTTTACGGCTGTTCATGAGCGAGTAGGCGAGGAGAAACGCGTCGATAATGGGTCAGAAATATCGTTGATTGTAGAAAACGGCTTTCGTTGAGCTTACATAACTATTATACCTAATCGGGTATATGGAAATTTGCCGCAGTACGGTATACGCGGCGTGACTAATAGCAGACTCTATACAAGTTTGCACTGCCTGCCTGTGAACAAACGTATAGAGTCTGCCTAGGGGAGACAAACGACATCGTAGGACACTCATCGGCCTGGAAAAAACTGCAAGAGTCTTTTGTCCGAACCACATTCCCTATGTTAAACCTTTAAGAAACCATGCGTCCCAGTCACCAGTGCCCACTGCCATACGGTTTACCTGAACTAATGACCTAGACGGCCAATGGCTGTACCCCCAAGAGTACCCAAGAGATACCCAAATTGAAGTGCCTTCGAAAATTCGCCAACTTTTACGAAAATGGGGACTATTTCAAGCTGCACTCAATTCAGCTCCAGCCTCCCGGCCTACCCCAGGTCTTTCATCCGAGCATAGTGTAAGTATGGCGCATACTCACACGTGCTCTCGCACTGCCACTGTCCGTATATACATTAGACCACCATCCCAGATAACCCCGTATAACGACTATTACCATCGCGTATTCTCCTGTTGCCTGAAGCCTAGCTTCGCCTCTAGAATATAACGTGGTCCTGTCAATGCGTGCATCTGTTCGTTAGTGTTCTGTCGGGACTGAACGACAGCCTTTCACATAGATTTAATAAACATCTTGTAAACATCTCAATTTTGGACCTCTTAGGTCTGAATTGGCATCTACTAGGTGTCAAGCTTACTATCAGAGCTCAATCCTGACATTAGTCAGGTCAGAAATAATAGACAAGATGTTCCTTGGATGAGAGCTGCAGTTTTAGGGCTCAGAGAAGTAGAAGTGGCCCTTGAATAATTTCAGATCTTCCAAAGGATGGTCAGGGTGGTCCCCTTTAAGCTGTTCCTTTTCATAATTTCATCGTGCCTACAGAATTAATTACATAGTGAAGAAGATCATAGCCGGGTTCCTTATCAATATCCCTACGTCTGGTCTCGTTCCTTGACCTGGGAGGTGGCTAATGGAGGGCGAAATTAACGACTATAAAATGATGTTTGACGACCCCCGTACTAAGCACTACTCACTCAAGAATAGTAACGTCTACAATGCTCTTTGTTTTCCGAAAGGTAAGCTCTGGTTACAATCTTCAAGTTTTTCATATCGCTCACCAACGTCATCTTGCTGTAGTCTCTTGGGTTGAGCGGTGATTGACTTCGACCATACCTCGAGCCATCATTGGCGACCATCACGGTTCCCCTCAAGCTAACATGGAAGATTCAACTGTTCTTCTGACTACTTGTCTGACTACGCACAGGACACTCATTCACATGAGTCGCATTATATATGAGCGTGAATTTAGATGATGCATGATAGAACCAGTACTAAAAGTATAATATACAAAGCTTCATTTATTGATGCTGGCAATTTCCGTCCCTCCACTTTGTCCAACCAGAGTCAGGCAGCCAAACGAATCGAAACTTTTCGTCCTTCATGCGAACGAAATAACGTCTCTTTTTACCTGATGATTATTTCCCAGAAGGCCATGCCGGGCATTCTCCAAGGTAAGTGTCATCATATTATTTTGAAAGCAGCAGCTCAGAAAGCGTACAGTGGGAAATATCAATCCCCTTTGCTTGGGAAGAAGTCTTTGTCTGATGTATCAAAGATCCGTTTCGAAGACCGTATTGTAAGAAACTGGTGCCTTTCATGGCACTATCCTTCAAGGTGATATGCAGGCACCCGACCATAGGTTTTCCGAGAAATGCCCTCCAGTGTTGTTGATGTATGCTCGGTCAGCTAGTATAGTAACTAACTGGAATCGCGCGCCTATCCATTGTACAAGAAACCAAGAAGTCTCCCATGGCCAGTACCAGAAAGCTTGAATGCACCTTTGATGAACTCGGACAATGTTGCACGTAGTACATATTACCCGGTACCGTACCTACACATCCGACACTGGAAGTGATGACTTCCTTCTAATCGTTCAAGTTGTTTCTCCGTCAGCGACGGTAAAATGGAGAGTAGGTGGGTGCTGAGTTGAACTGGCTCAACTCTAATTAGTCTGTTGGAATTGAAATATTGCATTTTCGGAAGTTCCTGTGACATTACTACTGAAGCCAGACTGACCCCAAACTGACCCTCTAAGGGGCTTTTGTTCGAATCATAATCCCGCGATCGAGAAAGCTGATGTTGCACAATGTGTGATTCTCAACGGGACTGTTGCCAGTTCTTCCCTCCCCCTCCTGAACTAATACATATCATCAACCTCCTAGTAGGCGTGACTGTCCTTCCAAGAGTGTTCAATAGCCTTCAAAAATTCGCCAACTTTGTCTCTCGTCTAAAAATAAGCATATACATCTCAATTTTGGGACCTCTTCTGTCTGTATTGGCATCTGAGTGTGAATCAGGGGACCTGGCGTCGAAATAATAGACAGAAAAATGATGTTCCTCGGACGAGAGTGGCGGATGAGAGCTGCATTTTTAGTAGGACTTGAAGACTACGAGTAAGTAGAAGTGGCCCTTTATTGGTAGCATGTAATCTTCCAAAGGATAGCCAGGGTGGTCACCTTTAAGCTACTCCTTTTCACAATTTCACTGTGACTGCACAGTTATCCAATTATCAGTGAGAAGCATCATAGCCGGGTTCCTTACCAATTTCCCTACATTTGGTCTTGTTCCTTGACCTGGGAGCTGGCTGGCCAATAGAGGGTGACACCAACGACTATAAAACGGTGTTTGACGACCCCCCTGGAGCTTTACTCGCTCACGAAAGGGGATCACCTACAGGCTACGATGCTCTTTAATTTCCGAAAGGCAAGCTCTGGTTACAAGTTACAACTGGTTTTCTTTCTTATATTGCTCACCAATGCTTGCTTGTAGTCTTTTGGGTTGAGCACCTTTGCCTTCATGCTTACAACCCCTGTAGTTGGTCAGGTGAACGTCGAGTGCTTCGATGGTTTCTCAGGAAATTGCTCCCAGTTCATCACTGCATTTTGCACCTCCATTGGAACAAACTTCGTGAGTATCTATCCATCCATAGTAGAACGAGTCTGACTGACTGGAGCATGTAGATTAACCTGCAAGACTCCACCGCACGCTGTTTCAATGCCGGCGGTAGTCTCAAGTGTATGTTTCTTGTGCCATAGTGACAATGACTCGTACTGAGGATGTATCAGGCGATTTCACAGCTTGGGCGGAAATCGCCAGTGCGGAAGGCGCTCTTCCGAATCCAACCAACTGTGGTACCGTTTTGACCGCGGTTTCAGAGACTTGCCCAATGGTAAGTAGACTGACTGCTTCGCCTCTTTCATGGTCCGAGTACTTGATTGATATTAATTGCTTCAAATATTTACAGGGCGGCCAGGGGATGCAGCCAAATGCGAACTTTGTATACAACGTGGACCCGAATGAAGGGATTTGCTCTTCCAATATTGTCCTAGACAATGAGGATTGAACGTGGTTATTTGGCATCTGGAATATTCAAGAAAATTAGCAAATAATATAAATAAGTTACTAGTACTTACTTCACATACCAGTATGGAAAAGTTCGAAGCGGAAATTTATTTCGTGTTGTCCTTGAAGTTTTGTGGCGTTGTACTGGAGGGACGGATATTAGGAAGATGAGAATGTTCAGAGTCGAGAATAACTTGGAGGTGGATGCTATTAATTTTTTTGGTGTAGAATTTCAACTCCACTCAAAGCGTATCTTGAGATTGGGATTACGCAACACGTCAACACCAGATACCCAAACAAGCAAGCAAAGAAGCATACATGATATTTAGAACGTGGCCTTGAACGGTGACTGAATTCGACCATACCTCTGGTGACCATTACGGTTCCCTTAAGCCAATATTGAAGATTCAAATCTCTTGTCAAGTATTTGCCATGCAGATAGAACATCAGGCAGTGTCTGTGGTGAGGTCAAAGGGGGCTTTGGTCGCTCAGTCTGAGATGCACGAGAGCTTGATTACACGACGTGGTCCAGAAACTGAAAACTAGTAGTTACTAGTCTATCGAATAGATGCCGCATATGTAATAGGTACGGTCAGTTCTTAAATCCAGGCGCGATTCAGTAAATGGATTCAGCTACTGGATCGCAACCTGAATCGCAGACGAAAGTGAATCACTTTTTGGAGGCGATTCACCATAATTCACCAGAATCGCCTTGGTGAAGCGCCTCATAGTGAATCGCGATTCACCCCGAATCGGCCCTGAATCGCATACCTGAATCACTCGGTGAATCGTAGGTACTTGATGGTCGGTCAAAGTTAAATCGCGATTCTGAGGCGATTCTGGTCCTCTGAATCGCTCCTGAATCGCTTGGTGAATCCAACGCGATTCTAAGAACTGACCGTACCTAATGATCAACTACCAACAGGACCAGACTTTTAGTAGGCTCTCTGGCTAGATACCAGACCATTCGAGAAAGTTTGAACCTGGGTATTACGAGAGAATTTAGAAAAGCGTGGTAGGTTCCGAATCCCTTGTAAGTTCCCGTCTAGATTGAATGACTTGCAAAGTTCCACATGCACCCCCGTCAAGAAAGAAAAGGAAAGTTGGAGCAAAAACAAGGCATGAACTCGGCTGTCCTGGTGAGATCGAGAACATGGAATTGGTGACCAAAGTTTGAACCCTGAAAAATAGAGCGCTGGTTTACAGCTTATTAAATCTTAACTTCAAGTGCTGCTTATGATTGCGCAAAACCCGGTTTTCAATCTACTCGGCTTCCCCGGTTTAAGGCTATCCAAGCCATGTATACGCGTGAAAGTCTCGACGGCTCAAATGATGCAAGTGACAGTAAATCCGCTGTGAACCGGAAGGTCCAGCACAATTTCGAGAACTCGGCAAGCAAAAGTACTAGTACTCAGGTACATTTCAGTACAGGAAAACTTTGGTTTTTGGGTCCTTTCGCTTTGACTCGGAGATCTAAGTCTGATTCTGAGATTTCGCCTCATGAGAGCCATTATCTCCGGACTTTGAAACGAATCATTCGAACGACTTGATTCAGAGAATTACATCGATGTCAGTGGGTACTCATGTTCGGCGATCTAGGCCTCTAGTGTCTCTATCTCGGCCTCTATTTCGATTTTTTCACGCGTGAAGAACGGATAAGTGGGTTGCATCAGCAAAAACAAGCACGGTAGATGCAGAGTAATAGCTCACATTTTTGAATAAGCTTCGATCATAGTTCGTTCTGTCAATACACCTATTTCAGCAGCGCACCTTCAAAAGAATTTACGAGAAAAAGAATGAAGTACTGAAATCAAAGTTCAAACGTTCAGGTTGAGCGCCGCGTTGACAGGAATGCTCGTATTCGGTCCGAGTAGCTTGACTAGCCGTCCAAGAGGATGACGTTTAGCCTGTATGCGGTCGCATGAAATAGCAGTTTTATGATGTACACAAGTACAATACACTAATTCTTGCTGCAGTAATGCACCAGGACGCTGAACGCGTACCGCGCGAGGCTCAGGAGGCTGCGCCCGATCTTGAGGAACAGTCCATACTCCAATGACCATGTCCACTACAAATCATGCAGTGAGCCGGTGGATAATCCTTCCTAACGGTACAATCTGCCACTGTATGCAGTAGACCACAGCACTGGCAAAAACCACGTAAGAATATTTGCCTCACCACAGACTCCACCGTATCGCTGAACAAATTTTCTGGAGAATGAACAAGGGAAATAATGCCTGTGTTGGAGAACTGGGTGGAAGAAGTGGAAAGGAAATGGTCACGGAATAACTGGTCAACGAGTAGTACAAAGCGAACGTCGCGTATGGTGACACCTGGGATTATGAGAGTTTCAGGGAAAGGAATAGCGGTTTCGGCTGGGAGGAAGTTGGACCTGTAGTTCGATATGGAGTTGGGTAGAAAAGCATCCTCGGTGATGGTTTTTATCCGGACATGATATAGGTGTTCCAAGTCTTCTTCGCTTCCTCGGGAGGAAATTTTTTTCATTTCAAGCAAAATATCATTTTGCTCTTCGTCCGCTGTACTTTGAACCTGTTCCATGAACTGCTCTGCACCGGATTCATCGCTAAACCTATAGTTCCCCCAGATCGTTAGCCCAACACCCATCCCAGGTATGAATTTTTTCAATGGACGACAATCCCAAGGAAGTAGGTCTCGTACAGAGAGCAGGTATGTTTTCATTTCCTCAGGGCTGAGCCATGGGGTAGGGCGAACTTGTAGACGAGGAGGAACAGCCGGTAAAGCAGCTATGTGGCTGGCAGATTGTGGAACGAGATTTGTTGCAATACGAGGGTCAACGGACTGTACTTTCGTGATGTTGCGTTGTAGCCTCAGCGTCCTTTGCAATGTTCGCAACGGATTTGCGAAGCTGTAGATCATGAAGAATGAATGCGATCACGTGGTATTTTTACGAAGCCGGGAGAACTCATTGAAATTCGCAAAAATGACTCAAATTTAGATTTGAAACGTTTTGGGATGCGTTGCTGAAGAGCTCTAGTATTCCCGTTATGCGCTTTCCTTCTCATGGCATACTTAGGCTCTCAATTCCATAAACTTCATCATGTCTCAGGCTCAGGCTTGAGCCGCATGACTCGCTTTCTTTGGCAACCACCCCTGAGCATCCCTCGAGTGTTATACTCAACGAATTCCAGCCCTCCTTGGCACGATGCTTGAAGTTAAACGGTGTCGTATTTTCTTCACGTATGGCTTCACGTATGTATTGCAAGCGCGGTCAGCTTCAAAAAATGATTGCCGAGGCTTAACAAATGATGGACTTCTGCCACCGGATGACAAAATGACTCATAATTAGAAGCGCCGCTGCTACCTCCAGCAGCGAGTACTAAGTGGAACAGTTATACTACAAACACATTTCAATAGGACAAGTGCGATAAACGCCAAGGATGCTCTTTTATTCCCTCCAAGATCTCTAGGATCGGCAAAATCTACCGCATATGAACTTGAGCAACGAATCGAGAATACAGACCGTCTCAGGGGGTTGAGTCCTAAACATTCGGCATGTTTTCAACACTCAATGAGGCCATAACAAGGGCTGACGTGCATGGTACTGGCAGGGTACAGTGGTAACTTCATGAACATCTATATAATGGGACTGGCAAAGGGAGTGAGAAGCTTGCTCCAAGTGGACTGAGCTTCAAAGCTTGATGTGCTTGAAGCTTAATGTTCAGCTGTGGGCAGAGCCATGTTTATCTGCTAGAATTGCTAGCATTGGAGCAATGCGCTGGGGAAGGAGGAACTTTGCTCCTAGCGGACTGGGCTGCTTAGTAAAGCTCGATGTCGTTGAAAGCCTCAATGTTCAAAACTGTGGGCGGAGCCACGGGTTTAGTCTATCTACAATAGACCAAAGGCTAAAACAAGGCAACAATTGCATAAGATAAAGATCTGTTGGAGAATTACTTACTCTGTGTGTACACCGTCTGGTACACGCCGCTTTGACATCGTTTGATTGGTATCCGCATTCGCTTACCTACATGGTATCTTCTAGTTCCCTCAGTTGTATCTTGTCCAAGTTCATTTCTTATCTTGTTACGAGTCCTGAATGTAATGAAGGCCTCGTCCTTATGGCCGGTTTCGCGTGGGAATTTTGTCCCAATTGGGGCTGATCTTGCCCAAATTTGGGAGAATCGTTTCACCATATTTAGAAATGTCAAAGCGCCCGTCATGTGACTCCGTGGATTTATCGGCGTTCCCATTTTCGCTTACGCCGCTTACCGTCACACTGCTTCCTTTGTGTGCTGCTGCAAATTTCAAAAGTACACTTGAACCCTACCCTAAGCTTTCTGATACTTAATTGCCAAGTGCAAACCTCTTGCCATGCGGGGTCGACTGCAGTTATCAGTGCCTGCCAGAGGTTAAACAAGCAATTTCCGCTTAAAGTCCTGATTTTCTGACAATCCTTGCACTGAGTCAGTGTTTGTTATTGACTTTTCAGAATCTCAGGCTGATTCCGCAGCATGGACCTTTTACTGGATGCGCTGGGATTATTGTTACCTTTTCCATACTTATGAAATCTCAAACTAGTGTCTTGCAGGACTCATACCTGCCACACGCTTGGCATGGTGGCCCACACTCGCAAGTTTCTTACTTACCGTACATTATAGTTTAAGCGACTTCTACAGGTACACAGAATTACAGTTGTTTCTTGTTCGACCAGGTTTAAGTGACTTCTATTAATGCAAGGAAATAGTAAACTGTCAAGCAGGACACTGAGCTTCTAAAGCTCTATGTACTCAAAGGCCTCAACTTTATGGGCAGAGCCACGACCCTCAAGTATCTGCTCCAGTAGATTTGGCCATTGAGCATGTTCTGTGAAGCACACACAGGCTTTGGTTCGACATTCAATATGTACACAATATTCAACGATATCCAATACTCATACTACTCATAGCTTTTGACTCACAGGTGCGCGCCCTTGATTGCATTGCGACAGTGAATCAACTGCGTTTCCTACAGTATAGTCTTCCCGGCTAGCGCTATGCAGCGCTACACTCAGATGTCACATACTACCCGGAGATCATATATATGCCAAGTCGCATTGTGAAACTTGAGTGGTTTTTAGGGCAGGGGACAAGTTTTGAGTTCGATGGGGCATCTTGAAAGACACTTTAGTAAGATTTTGTGGTGACTGAAAAGTAACTAGATTTCTCTTTTTCGCTTTACGCCTTTTGTCCATCCAGCAATGGGTCAGAGCCATGGGTATCATTCTGTAGGTTTATTAATATTGTACTACTGTCAGATAATAATCGTTGTTTAAGGAGGTGTTGTTTGAGAAAAGGCCAGGCTCATACTGGTAGAAGTAGTGACGGTGGAAGGGGATCCAAGCAAGTTGAAGCAACAGCAAAACTGGAACCTAAGCAGTGGTTGGGATTCAGCAATGCATGATCATGATGTAGTTGTAGCATTTTCATTGGCCTTGTCCTGGGTTTTCTCCTCCTTTTAATGCTTTATGTATGCCTGATATGGGTTTGATTGTCATGGAACAGAGTAAGCTTAGCGCGAGCAGTGATAGTAGTAGCCTTTGGCCTAAATAATTGCTTGTGGGGATATTCAACGCGTCAGATTAGGGTATTGTAATGTGTCGAAATGTTGGTTCCATTCAGTAGACTGTTACATGCATAATAACTTGCAGCAAACGACGCGACTTGGAAGCTTGACGCGACGCGTCTGAGGCTAACAGTGCGCTCACCGGGCCCCGGGGCACAGCCATCACCTCTGAGTTTGGGTCTTTGGATCCAAATACCAACCTAGATGGCAACCGTATACATTGTATAGGTCTCAAGCTCATACAGGCTTCACCGCTTGACTCCCCTCTTCGGAGTTTGCCTTGGGTTTTACACCAACGTACGGCAAAGGCCGACGCGTCTGTGTCACAGGTCATGTGAAGGGTACTTGGGGTCTTGGGTCCGGCAGCGTTCGGATCAGGCCAAAACGTCGGCTAACGAAGCTGACCGTTCCTGCGCTTTACACGTATGGCTAGACAAACGTCGTCTATGCACAACCATCTACTTCATAAGACTTCAGTTTTAAAGGATCAGTGGGGGGGCCGTACAGCATCGGGATACGTGTTCATCGCAATGCATATTCGTAGGCGCACAAGTACTATTGTCACATATTACAAGTTCGTCCAAAAGTCCATCGACAAGGTTGTTATTGAAGGAAATTACAGCGCTTTATCCTCATTAGACAAAAATCCCAAAGGTCTCGATGTGTTCCGCACTAAACTGGAGTGCTATAAGATATATCCTGGGATATGGAGTACGATAGCCTATACCTCTGTTTTCTTTCCATAAAGTAGGACGTATGGCGCTGAATTCGAGACACGAGAGCATCAGAATCTAATTCATCTTGAGATGGAATGAGAGACGTTTCAATGTCACTCAAGGCCGCGAGTTCCCTGAAACGGATGATCAGCTTCTTGGATGGTCAATGACAGAAACATCGAAGATAGACACTACCTGTCATCTGTTTCTGTATTGCTGTCGATCTTTTCCACTCCAAAATCATATAACATCTCGATAAGATTTTGTATAGGTTTACAAGAGCTCTGCGCAGGTGTCAGTCAAAGAGAGTGGCCCACTAGGCTTATTCTGCTCACCTTGTAAGACCTGAGAATGTTACATATATGAGAGGCGAAAGGTGCAAGGGGATCGTCAGCTCGTTGTGCTCTCGTGCGCAGATTGATCAAAGCATATGCGGAAGGCTGAAATGCCCCTACAGAGTGCGGATATGGCTGCATTTCAGGGCAAGGATCAGAAGATGATAGATCGCCAAAGAGGGAACAAAGGTGGAGGGAAAACAGTATTGGAGGTGCTCGTTTGGCCCTTTTGTATACGATTGCCAAAGGCCTAAGTTAATCAGTTGAAGATTATAGAATTTAGATACTTCTGACATATCCTTCCGATGTGCATTACGCATGTAAGACTATGTGAGATGTCTGCCTCTACGACAAGAAGGATGCAGCTTGCTATTCGCGGCACCGGATACCCTGAACGCGAATTGATGTCTCCGAAATACTGACGAAAAGTACTTATAAGTTAACGTCGCTAACCAGATGTCAAAAGGGTACCACAAGGTCCAAGCATTGCTTTCTTGGACAAATTGCGTCTTTGGGTGTAGACCCAGCTCGACACCGAATAAGAACTGCCATGAAAACGAACTCTTGCTCTTGATATTCTCATGCTCTAGATTTGAAGACCGGTACGGTTTGCCACATGTCCACCGTAGTAAGTTTAGGAAAATTTCAGCATTCAGCGGTCCGAAGCGAGTTATACCGAGCAGGGGTAAGTGGTAATGCAGGAACGGTGTACCAACGCCCTGACGGGGAGCATTTTGGTTCCTTCCTGGCGCCCACGGTGAGATTCGGAGCTGAAATTCGAAAGTGGGCGGGGTGAGCTTCCCTTCAAAAATACGGGGAAAGCTTGTAAACATGTGTTCGATGTCGATGACTCAAGTTGAGTCGAGTTGAGTCGGAGATAGTTATTCCCCGGGCTGTGTGAGAGATGTCTGTTGCTGTAGTGTATTGCCAGAAGAATCGAAAAACCATCCGAACTCGCCACCTCTGTCTTGCGCTAGAGCCAGACCTTATGATAAATTGTGGTTCGACAGCTGGGACGGACTCTGGCGCCACTGGATCGATCACCTGAATGCAACGCTTCGACATTTCCTGGTTGATTATGATATTGATAACTGACAAGATTTTCTTGTTGTAGGCTCCTTTTGCAGTACAGAGTCTCTAAGGATGTGGCGAATGAAAATCAAGATAGCATGTTGAGCCAAGCCAAATGAGTATCGAGACAGAGGCTTTGTCCATTGAATGAATATCCCGTCTGGAATTTGGATAGATGTCGCGTTTTGAATCATAGACGAGAAACGAGGATACCCCGAAGAATGGAAAAAGAGTGGCAATAGGAAGAGCAGTTCGTGTCGGAAAAACGGGCCGCCAAGGGATAATATCAAAAAAAAGTCGATGCCAAAGCTGCCATTTTCATGCAGTTTTGTAACTCAGCGCAAAACAGCGCAAAATAGGATATATAATTCATCTCTTCCGATATCTGGAAGTGGCCTCGAAGTAGGATTACAAGCCATAAAGAAGATCAGCAAGCTTCCGGAAACTATCTCGCTACCTCGCAAAGATCCATCATATACCCAAACTAGGAATAAACCTTCACATTCACACTCCGCACGTCATCAGAGAAGGGAAACATTTGTATACCGGTGTATGTTCAGCCATGGGAACATAAATCATAGTGAGGACTTGATTTTCTTTCTTGGAGTCTATTTTCTAAGCTCTCTAAGTTCGTGAAGTTTCAAGAAACACACGGTTACAGTAAATAATTTAGAGATGTACCGTGTTCATTGCACCGACAAGAAGAAGTTAAAACGAGCTGTCCACTAAAATAAGTCAACATTAAATAAATAACTATTACCGTATTAAACATCAATGTCCAGATCCATAACGTGGTGACACTTGCAGACTGCGGTATACATGAAAGGCGGAGAGTATAACATCACCAGGTAAGCCCTACCATGCCTGGAATTGTGATCCTAAAAAATGCACTATAGTCCAGAACTCGGAAATCCTGGGAAAGACGCCGCTGAGACCACCGTGACCGCCATGGATCACGGATAAGTCGCATAGAAGGACTTCATTTATTTATTTTGGGCAGGTCTCGAAGGTCTCGTCGGCGATAAAACAAAAACGCACCGATTATTCCTAAGGTTACAACCCCCGCAATTATGGATCTTAAGAAAGTTGCAGTTTGCGACGACACACCACCATTTGGCTTGTTGCTGTTGACACTGGACCCAGAACCAGAGGCGGAGCTCGAGCGAACGCTGGTAGGAAGGGTACTCGCAGCCTGAGTAGGCTGAGTCCCAACGCTACCACTGCCTACAATGACAAAAGTACCGTTGGATGGAATGCCGTTGACCACGACAAACACCATAGCCGGCCCAGGTTGGAAAAATGTTAGGGTTGGGAGGCATCTGAGCGGTATGCAAGGTAAGGGACCCGTCAGAGTTGACAGTAAAGGTGTTGTTCAACTGGAGGAACCTCTGCCCCATATTCATTCCGTGAGTAGTCCAGCCGGGTCGGACAACAACCACAGTGGTGTTACCAGCTGCATCGTTACCTGAGCCAGAGTACGAAGACGCGGGAACGGTTTATATCGAATGAACTACCACCGTAAGAGAGAGTCGAGGGGATACCAGACGGGACAGGACGAGTGGTGGCTGAAAAGTAAGGTGGGTAGAATATTTCAGCCTGGTACTGGGTGGGGAAGATTGTGGTGAGGTTGACATCAACATTGGGGTTAGAACCGGCGATAAGGACCGACGCATCGGGCAAAAGGATAGCCGAAGAGTGGTAGAGACGGGCAATATTGGAAGTGGAGAAGCCAGCGTTCGACCACCGGTGACCAGCAGGAGCATTAGGATCATACAAAGCGGGAGTGCCCACAGGCCCAGAGGCCAACGACATTCCGAAAGGCATCTGGCTATACGATAAAGTCGTCCCTGTACTGGTAGCGTATCCAGCGGTTTCCGTTCAAGCCACCGTTAACGACGAGCATTTTTCCATCAGGAAGGATGATGAACTGGCCCATAGTACGACCTTCGAGCATGTCATCGTCTTGGATGTAGACAGGCGCTGAACCATCTACTGGTTCGGGGGTAATGCGCTGACAATCCTTTGAAGCCGGATACAGCCAAGTGTTGGTATTTGGGAAACGAGTAATTACCCCAAAACGCATCAGGCATATCAGAACCCCCACAAAAGATTACGGTGGGCGTATAGTCGTTAGCAGGAGTAAGGGGAAGCATCGCAACAGCTCCAGTTGCTGGGTACACACGAACGACTTTGCCAGGCATATCCGGGAGATCGGTCTCGGTGTTGGTACTCGGATCCCAAAGCACTGTGAACATTGGAAGAACAAAGAAAAGGATTAGATGAAAGAAAGCGTACTAGTTGAGTAATTGGCTTGAACAAGCATTTTACCAGACGCCATCAGATATGTGTGCGCGTACGCATTCAAGCCTGAAGTTTTACCCATAAAGTTCATAACAGTCGCACCACGTCCGTTATTTGGGTAGAATTCAAAGGTAGACTGGGCAGCACCTCCTTCATTGAAAGGATCGGTATTGGGAGTGTTGCGGTTTATATAACCTCCGTTGACAAATCACCGATGAGTACGACGGTTCCATCGCCTAGAGGCTCGGTACCAGCGTACCAGCGCTTCTCCAGCATAGATAAAACGTCAGGATTGTCGAACCACTGGCAATTGGAAGAGCTGAAATCATCAGAGTCGTGCAAGGATTTAGCACGCGGATAGATTTTGAACCATCATAGTCCTGATAGGTCGCATCGAACGACGCGGCCCCTTGTCCATTCGGAACTGACCAATACCTCCACAGGTGCGATAGCGCATTCCCGCCAAAGGTGACATATGATCCATTGGGCAGATGCATCCCAGAAGCGCAGAACGAGTTGGTCTTGATATCCATAAGCTGGACTTGGTGTGTGTTGAAGTCCCTACATAAATTGAGAACGGCGAGTCCACGTTAAAAAATCTCAACCCGCACCATACCGCACCCATGCAGGATGGCCATTGATCTGCGCAGCGTTCCCTTCCGCTTTATCGATGATGTAGACTTTATCCTTGTTACCCACAAACATCTACACATATGACTTCTAGACAAGGTTAAAGCAAGAAACATTGAAGCGACAGACCATCATGGCGCTGACTTGTGTGTTTCCAGCATCCGCGAAGGTGCCAACTTGCGCGGCTATTGTCGGGCTTGCCAGACCTAAAGCCAGTAAAAATAGGGGAATCATCGACGGAATTTCGTGAATTTGGCGAGTACTGGATTCGTGGCTGGATTAACGGCGATATTTTGGATCCGACAAGAAAAGGAGAAAGAAAAAAAAAGAAAGAACGTAGATGGTTGTGGTCAAAAGCCAAGAGCCGGTGAAGCCGTGCCGCGCCAAGACCAAAGGTTTGCTCATCGGCGTGTCTCGTGCCCAACCCTCAACCTCACGGTCATCAATGTCCGATCCTTATGTTGCGTTTTACACAAGTTGAAGTTCAATAGTTTACAAGTTTGCACAAATCTCGTTCGGATAGGTCTGCTTAACCAATTCCTAAAAACAAAGTAGATCTCGATTAGCACAGCCACTATCCAAAAATGCTGTGCGGAGATACATAACGCTTTGACTTTTTGGGTAGCGAAAACTTTCTCGTCGCTATTGTACTAGTCTCAGTTTCCGTTCATCAAATTTTCAAGCCAGGGTACAGCAAAAAATATCTGCTTATCAACGCGCAGTGTCACCAAAGTTCAGCATCTATGTCAAAATAGCTTGCGCGGTACTTCGGTTTCCAGACTATCACCCTTTGCACGACTTACAAATGTCGTGTACCTCATAACATTGCACAGATCATAATCAACTAAGGAGTTTAACTCCATGAATCAATTGAATATAATATCGAGAAGATACTGCCAAATCTCCCCGTATTTAACGGTGCTCTCTATCCGCGAACCGGTCTTCCAAAATGGCACTCGGTATCTCAGTTGGTTCCCTGATTTGCGGCGTCATGAAATACGCACACGGACTTCTCGACTAGAAGATGATAATATCTCGTTTTGACGCTCCGATTCTTCGCTCGCGCAAGTGTTCGAGTTTCATCCTGTTTCATCGGGTGGGTTGGGATCGCGTGCGGAGTTTCAACTGCAAGCGCAGAGTGCTCACATTCGGCTGGTTTAAACCCTAGGGGTAATCGCGCTCGGAACGCCCACTGGTTACTCAGGATAGTTCGAAGGTTCCGAAGAGATCAGTTTCGACTATAAGTGTACGTATCCTACTATAGTCTTATATCCCCGTACCATTATTATACGGCCGCTCAAGTATTATGCCTTGTGGATCAAGTGTAGATACGCTCGTACGAAACCGTACGTAAGAACCTTACAAAAAAATTTGACCTATTATTTTTACCGCCAGCCTGACTCAAGGATCCTTCCCGGGGCAGTCTTGGAAAACGCAGAAGCCTGAAGATAGACGGCTTCAATGAGTGACGTCAGTATTTACACTCCTTTTATTGCGGTACCGCCGTTGTCTGTTATCTGACACTTCATCTGGACAACCCGCGCCGTCAAGGAGTCAAGGACCACTGCCCCCTCCGCTTAGGTACGGGTATAAAATCAGTAGAGCTCCCCTGAATTATCCTTCCTAATGACAGCTTCACTATTATCCCTTGCAGGATTGCTAGGCCTCCTGCTCTTATTTATCCATCGATCCCATCTCAATACCAGGAAACGAGTCACTATCCTCCTGGCCTCAAGGAAGCTTCTTCGCGGGAGTCCGGGATCAGCTTTCTTCGTCTCCGTGGACGATTTACGCGAAAATGGTCTGAATACTACCAAAGTAGATGTTGATTCCCCGTTCATCATCCAAACTGGCTGGCTTATCATTGCTCTAGGTCCTGTCATTTCATTCTGGGTATATAATGTTCGCACGATAGTCTTGAATGACCACACCTCTGTCGGGAATTACTCGACAGACGAGCAAACATCTACTCCGATCGTCCAAAATCTTGGATGTATCATGAACTCTGCGATCGGGGAAAATCCGTGTTCAATATCTCCTCCCTCGATAGTAGGCATTCAAAATACCGAAGGCTTTTAAAACACGGCCTCAGCGGTCGTGCAATCAGGGAGTATCACGAACTATTAGAGAAGCGAGGCACACTCCTTTGTTCAATCTCTTGCCCGAGAACCTGGAAAGTTTCAGCATCATTTAAGAAGGTAAGCCGCACTGAAGCCACCGTACTGTTCTAATTTACCGCAGAAACGCAGCAGCAGTTATCATGAAAGCAGCCTATGGCTATACCGTGAGTGAGGAGAACGATCCTTTTATTGGTATAGCAGAAGAATCGGCCAAAATTTCAGGCTGGGCTCTTGCTCCCGGCCGTTGGATAGTCGATTACTATCCATTGGTAAGTCACTGGGCCCGAAGCTCTAACTTAAAGCTGATATCGCGTACTTAGTACGCTTCATTCCGTCTTGGTTCCCCTTCGCTGGATTTAAACGTCAAGTGACCAATGGAGACGGCAGTTAAATTCTCTGTCGGACGTACCTCATAACTGGGTCAAAATGCAGATGGTGGGACTGAATTTCGGCCTCTCAGTGCCAGTGCTATACAGCTTACTCTTGACTATGTAGGAACGCGGAACCCACATAGAGTCATTTACGTCGCGACTTATTCGACCCAGCCCCAGCGGTCCCGGGGGCTCAAACACCGCAGATGCTGAGTCAGAGGACCTGATAAAATGGGCCGCTGGAGGGCTTTACGCTGGGGCATCGGACACGTGGGTCCAGGCTTTTCTGATTTGTTCAAGCGCTGTGTCTTAACCTGTGGTCTCTCAGACAGTGTCAGCATTAACATCTTTCATTCTGTTGATAGCTCTTTACCCGAATATTCAAAAACAAGCTCAACAGGAAATTAGTAATTTTTTGTGGCCATCGTCGGCAAACCCGCCATAAATGATTTACATGATCTACCCTACCTCAACGCTCTCTTCAAAGAGGTGCTACGATACGCACCTGTCGCTAATATCGGTAGGCCTTTCTTTTCAAGGCGTTGGATCTCCAAGTGACAAATCCTGCCAGCCTTACCGCATAAGAGTCATTCAAGACGATGTTTACCAAGGCTACCAAATTCCCAAGGACAGTACCGTTATAGTAAATACATGGTAAGACCTATTTTTTCTCTATACTTACGGGCCCGGCGTCTCAACCAACCTCCAAGGGCCATCTTCCACGATCCCGCTTTGTATCCCGAACCTTTTGAATTCAACCCTCACCGCTTCATCGATAACGCAAAATATCCGGACAGCGATGTTAATCCAGATCCAAGAGGCTTCGCTTTTGTCATGGTAAAAGGTCTTGCCCAGGTATAGCTTTCCCGATGCCGGTCTGCTGAATCTGACGCTCACACTGTTTGATTTCAGGCCTTCAATTCGCAGAGATATCAATACTGCTTATAATGTCGCGAGTCATTTCAAACTTCGAAGTGTCGGTTCCTGCAGGAACGGTGCCGCCGGTCGAGTTCACCTCTGGAATTACGAGGTGTGCATATTTGTTTTTTTCTACTATACTTGTAGCTCATCGAGTTTTTAGTCACCTTAAACCATTCGAGCTATCCATACGGCTTCGAAAGGTATGATGTAGGCTTGGCCGGATTGTTGCTTCCAGTAGTTCCTGACCTAATAATGTATTCTATCTGTTCCTAATAATGTCATTATAATAACTACAACTTCGGTAAGATACTACATACGAGAGTATATATATATACATTCATAACGACGTTCAGTAAAAATATATGCTTGTGGAGGACTCCGAGGAGGCCCGAACGGGTAAGTCATCTGAGAGATTCAAGCAAACAAGATGTCCCCGTCAAAAACTTTGAATGACCATGTACTTGTACCGTCGGGATCCACGACAATACAGTGAACTGCCCCGCGGGGCCCCGCATCCCGTTCAGTTTACTTTGTTGACACTTGCGTTCGTCTCGAGGTACTGGTACTGTAGACTTTGCATTATTACAGCAATTACAAGATCTGGATTCTGTGCAAGTATGAAAGGAGATAGATATGTTTGAAGTGATGCCCAATTAAATAATGGAAAGAGTCGCAACCGTCACTCCAGTCATTCGGAAACTATAGGAGAAACCATACGAGTATATATGCTGCCAGACATTCTCAAGCTGAAGATCGTCTGTAGAGCAAGGTAACATCACGGAATAGACTCGTAAAGAGGCGTCTCCGCCTATGGTTGCGATACTAGTAGTACCAGTATTTTCCACGAATGAACTCGTGTCGGTCGCCAACGTCGTTTGCTTCTGCAGCTTACATACACTCTTAGAACTCGAGGATGAAGATGAAGACGAAGACGAGGTAGAGTCCGATCCGCCTGACCCAGCAGCGGGGACGTGCTGGCCGATCCAGCAGCAGACGCCGACCCGGACGCATCCCCAGAGACAGAGGTACCTGCAGCGTCCCCTCCAGCAAATGCTGCTACCGGGGGTCCAGGGAATATATATGGTGCTGCTCCAGGGTCATAAATCTAAGAATAAGAAGCGTTAACATACACTCGTAATTGAGGAGGAGAAAAAATGTACATCAGGATCATAGATACCAGGATCAGTGTCCGAGTATGCGCCTGGTAGCAGGCAAAGCTCGTCTTCCGTAGGACCTCCTGTCTGACTTCCGCCAACCTGCAGCTGTGAGCAAGCAGGATAGAACTCGGCTGTCAATGAGACATTAGCGATCGATCATTCATTCCCATTCTTCATATGACTGACCTCCTCCCACAGAGACAGCTAGTTGCAACCCCAAGATTTCATGTCGTATGATATAGTTTCCGGAGCAAGTGTTGAAGGAAGGGTCACATTGGCAGGAGAACCTTCCATTACTGCCTGTTGAGCCCATACACCTGAGCTTACTTGTCCAACTTGTGCGATTTTGAACCATTTTGATTGCGAGGAGTTGTATTGTGAACAGGGTGTGCTTCCACAGGAAGTCATATAAGTAAGCATGGGGCCTGATTACCTGTAAGTAAACCTGCATATGTATTAAACTAGGTGTAAATCTCCCCTGTATTATGTGGCCAATTCTAAGTTTTAGGACCAAGAGGAATAGAGCGATTTTATTAGATTTTGGAAAGGGTTTATTTTGAAGAAGTACAGACCTGATTATCTCCTCCACGCCAGTCAAATGCTAATGAGTCGCCAGGATTCGCAGTAGCCACATCTGCGGCGAGCTGAGCACTTAAGCCACAGTTAAGGTCTGGATTCGAAGTGCCTTTGACTGGGGATATGTCGGAAACTTGACGGATAACGCTGGGGGTGGCCTGGGCACCAGGGACATTTCCCGAGTAGGTCTTACCGTTGATAGTGAGTGCGGCGAGGTATCCATGTGCAGAAACAGAGGACACTACACAACAAACAGTCCAGAAGAAGCCGATTGCAACTTTCTTCATGGGATTATGGTTATTGTAGCGAGCTAGAGTTGGGAAGTCACAAAGAGCGAGTTCTAGCCCAGCTTTTGAGTTCGAATGCCTCGTGGTTCAGGGTCTTCCAGACTTGCAGCATGTTCAACGGCTTACATTTGAAGAAATGCAACGCGCGCTTAAATAGGGCGCTTAAGAGTTATCGATTGATCGAGTCACCAAAATTTTGGATGTGGTGGTTATTTCTCAAGTCCAAACGGCCATCATCTCTATTATCTTTGACCAGGGTCTCTCGTCGATACGTTTCCACAAACTCTCAAGATACAGCCATGTCTACGGTCAACAAAACTGCCCATCCTTTTGATAAAGGCCGACTAGAAGCTCTGCTGAGTCGCAGGTTCTTTTACGCTCCTGCGTTCGAGATATATGGCGGTACGGTGTTGAATAAACATGAGTATACCTTGAAATATTGACATTTCCTCTAGGTGTTGCTGGTTTATATGATTATGGTCCATCCGGTTCATCTCTCCAAGCAAACATCATAGCAGAATGGCGCAAACATTTTATTATCGAAGAAGGCATGCTCGAACTCGACACTACCGTCATTACCCCTGCTTCTGTGTTCGAGACGTCTGGTCATGTTGCGCGGTTCGCAGACTGGATGGTGAAGGACGTGAAAACCGGAGATGTTATCCGTGCCGACCATCTTGTAAAAAATGTTCTGGAAGGCAGGTTGGCTGGAGATAAAGAGGCAAGAGGTCAAGCCGCGGCGCCTGTGAAAGAGGATGAGAAGGATAAAAAGAAGAAGAAAAAGATGGCCAAGGGCGCTGCAGTGCAGCTGGCTGATGATGTAGTGAAGAGTTATGAGGTTACATTGGCGCAAGTACGTGTTCAACTAGTTCATGCATTCTAGCTACTCACCCTATCACAGCTAGACAACTTCTCTGGCCCCGAGTTGGGTGAACTTTGCCGAAAATTCGACATCAGAAATCCCGACACGGATAACGAAGTCACAGAGCCTCAAGAGTTCAACCTTATGTTTGCTAGCAGTATAGGGCCTACTGGTCAGCATCCTGGGTGAGTCTCATGCTGGAGCGATTTCCAATTTTCTCGCAAGAGGTTTTGACTCGGTCACGTCCTTTTAGGTACCTCCGCCCGGAAACCGCACAAGGCCATTTCTTGAACTTTTCGCGTCTTCTCGATTACAACAATGGACGCATACCGTTCGCGTCTGCTCAAATAGGCCGCTCCTTCCGAAACGAAATATCACCTCGTGCTGGTCTTCTTCGTGTCCGTGAGTTTACCATGGCCGAAATCGAACATTTCGTCGATCCAGAAGATAAATCCCACCCAAGGTTCAAGGAGATACGCGAGGTAGTACTGGTGCTTTTGGATAGACACGTGCAGGCATCTGGTAATACCACGACTATCAAAATGAGCATCGGGGAGGCTGTAGAGAAGGGCATAATCGCCAACGAGACCCTCGCATACTTCATGGCTCGAATTTATTTGTTCTTGCTCAAAATAGGCATTAATCCTGACCGCCTCCGCTTCAGGCAACACATGGCAAACGAGATGGCTCACTATGCCACCGATTGTTGGGACGCTGAAGTACACAACTCGACTGGCTGGACAGAGTGTATTGGTTGCGCTGATCGGGCAGCCTACGATCTCACAGTGCACTCAGCAAAGACAGGTCATCCTCTAGTGGTCCGAGAGGCTCTAAAGCAGCCTATCATCACGGAGAAGGAAATGCCAGAATTCAACAAGAAAGTCTTGGGCAAGACGTTCAAGCAGGACGCAGGGCTAATACAAAAGCACGTAGAAAGCTTGGATGAAAAGGCACTGCTTAAGCTGAAGGATGAACTTGCCAAGGGGTTCGTAAGCGCTGTTGCTGCCCACCCGGGACTCGCATTTCGACTTATCACTTCATATCTACCCCCACAGCTCCACTTCCATCACAATCGATGGCAAGACATTTGAGATATCCCCTGAACTGTTGCGAGTAGAACGCCGAACTTTCAAACAGTCTGGTAAGTTTCTTACCCGGCGATGACAAAGTAGCGATACTTATCGTGACGTTCCCTTACCTTGCCAGTACGTGAATATACACCGAATGTCATCGAGCCATCTTTCGGTCTTGGCCGAATCCTGTATATGTTACTGGAGCATACTTATTGGAGCAGAGAGCAAGATGTTGAACGAGGGGTATGTCCATCTCGAACAGCTTGTCATTCAGTCATGATTTTAATTTCCTCCATTAACCCTTTCGTCCTCCTCATCCGTTACTAAATCTGGACGTTTGGGATTAGGTGCTGTCTTTACCACCGGTGGTAGCACCAACCAAAGTTCTTATCGTTCCATTAAGTGCCAAAGAGGAGTTTGATCCTCTGGTGCGCGAAGTGTGTACGTGAAATTCCCCTTTACCCTTCATATTGTGCTTCGTGCTTGGTTGCATGCTGACGAATTCATGAATGGAACGAGGGCTGTTACCCATTTTCATTTCATGTCATCCTTATGACCATTTCCTTGGACCCATTCTTGGCCCATCTTGCATAGTCTGCTAGTCCTTTCATGCTGATGGTACTCTTTAGCCTCAAAACTTCGTCGATCAGGTGTCTTCTCCCGCGTAGATGACTCCAATACCTCTATTGGAAAACGATATGCTCGAAACGATGAACTTGGCACTCCCTACGGCGTCACCATAGATTTTGCTTGTAAGTTTCGAGATCATTTTCTACGCATGTGATTTTCCTTGTCTCATTAATTCGGTTTCTTACAACAGCGGTCCAGAATAGAACCATGACTCTTAGGTGAGCGAACACTCAACAGTTGAAAATATCTCGTTGACCACTGCTCTCGCTAGGGAACGTGATACGATGGACCAGCGAATCGGGTCGATTGACGAGGTCATTGCGACGGTAACGGATCTGGTCGAGGGCAACATTGATTGGGCTGAGGCATGTCGGAGATTGCCTGCATATGACGGCGTTCAAGCCATCGACTGAAACATGTTAAAGCTGTAAGTCAACTTCGTAGTAACTACTCGTTTTTGCCGTCATTTTGATTTCGTATGTCAGGGTCAAGGAAGGTTTATTATCATAAAAGCCGATGCGGGTTGCATCCTGTTGCATCGGATCGTTATAACACCCAGGGGCAGGATATCCGTAATACGATTCATTCAACGATAAAACAATTTCACTTGAATACTGAACGCTTGAACATCCAGCGGTAATCTTACGCAGTCGAAGAATGAAGCACGTTTTCTTTACCACTTGGACTTTGTGCTGTCGTTTCTTTCTTAATTCGGACGTCGGAGGGGCGTAAACGCCTTTATACCCGAGGACCAAGCCACAGGAGATGGAGGCACAGATGATTCGATTTCTGAACTTATGAAGAGCTAAAGCCAAGTGCGATTTGTTTCATACTTTATCGGTATGTGGCCCCAGGTGGCCCCCCAGCGGAATCGGAGATCGTGTCCAGAGTGCTGAGTGGTGGTCGCCAGCAAAGTCGGAGATATCATATCATCGTTGTTGGAGTGCGAGCACTTGAAATAAATTTTCACATCGCAACTCTGGCTAAGTTTACTTACCCATAGTCGGAACTTCCTCGACTCAGGTTGGGAAGAAAGTTAATTACTCGGCATGGGCGAAGTTCTAAACCGCCGGCTTCAGCAAACACGGTAATCCGTTTGCGCGCGCGCTCAAATCAGTTGCCCATACGTATATAAGAGACTCCTCAGTTTGGACAAGGCCCTAGTTTTCAAGCTGAGAAGCACACTAGTAGCTTGATTTCGAGCGTAAACTATAAAACTCGTGGGTCACCCCATGAATCTGTTCGGACATCGAACTACCTAGAAGGTACTTGGGAAACCGAATTGGCCTCACTGCAAAGTTAATGGTTAGATTTTGAAATTGAGGGAGGTATGTGTGCATCCTTGAGGGTATCGCAGAAAATAGTAAAAGGGTTCACAAGAGCAAACGCTTTACATCGTTATACTGAGACCGAAAAAACGATGCAGCCCCGGTGGGTCAAAAAAAGACTTGGGATCAATACTGCGGCTAGGGTTGGATTATCGCGAGAGGATTTCTTGACATAGGACGGCACTTTGCCATATCATAGACACGTGTAGGTTCCAAGTAACTTTCCAACCACCCAGCTAGAGGAATCAGACATGAATTTCTGAAATTCATCAGATGACGAAAGGACAACGTTGGGAATTTGCAGGTGGTCGTGTCCATTCATCATATCGAGATTTTGAACTAGAGAGAGAGAAAAAGATCGCCGCTCAAATGAGAGAATATATTATTATTTTGCAAAGTCCACCAATCAGCTCTGTGAGGTGTAGCGGCAGAATGCCAGTGAGGATAGAGCGGGGTGTGTTGAGCCTAGGAGAAAATCGTGGTATAGCATTAGCCAAATTAACAGGAAGCTAAAAGAGCATCGATGGGGTGGCACTGGGTAGGATGGCCATGCAACTAGCGAGCAAGCCAGGTCATACTACGTAAGTACTCGGGAGACCAGGGCAAGCAATAAAGCCAGTTTAGAGGTTCGAAGGCTGGTTGGGCTATTTCTGAAAAAGTAAGTAGAGGTAAAGGGGAAATACGCTCACTCTAGTGGGATGGTGGCAAACAGAAATGAATGAGACTGTATAATTTGCAAAATTAAGACCCCCAAAATTCAAACAAGGCAAAGTACCTTGATGATAACCCGCCGCCTCGTGTAAGGCATTTCCAGTTTTCTCGTCTCTGCTTCGGTAGTTACCGTAAGAATACTGTATACAACACTGGGAAGATCTTGTGGTGGCCATGCGTTTTGAATCTACAATTGCTTATCGTAACCGGGACGGAGATGTTGTTACGGCCAATGTGAAGATCGTAGATCTATGAGCCAGCAGGGTCACGTGTTAATTTCCAATGCGAGAATAAATTATAAAAGCGTACCTCGCCGCGATATTTTTATTCCTCACCCTCTCATCGCCAGAGCCCCTTACCACTCACTACTTCAGCGTCCCGTCTTTTTCGCTGTCTTTTCGCTTCTCGCGTCTCTCTGCTATTATCTTTCGAGAAATCTTTTAATAATGGCCACACATAACAATGGACGACTTGTTGCTTTACCAAGTCTTTCGAATGGTCTAAACACGCTCCCAAAGGCGACAAGTATGTCGAACCTACCGGTGCACAACAATATGTTCGTAACATCGCAACATATGCAGCAGAGCCAGGCAAAGGTACGTTGTTATAGCGCTGGAGGCGAATCCCACATCAATTCGTTTTCTTTGTAGCTTCAACAAGCTCTGCACAACAATCACTCACAAAAAATGTCTCTACCATATGGAGTCCCAGTATGTCTCGTTGTAATATGTCCTTTCATCTAATCTCATTATTTTGTAGCCTTCACCATCACATCCTGATGCTGCCACATTAATGATGCGGAAATCGGTGAGTCTCATTATCTCGTGGAGGGATTAGACGCGAGTATTCTAATATAACTTTATTAGCACAAAACAAAATGAACATGATATTGTTCTTTCTCGACGCGTTACCTTTTTACATATAGACTTCATTGCGGGACTTTGTAGAACACTAGCGAGACTAGTCCCCTCCAAAATCCTCCTTCATGTATCTGCTTTCGTTGCTCTCATTCGCTATCTCGCATTGCATACATTTTTTTTCGGGTTTAGGTTATTGTTATCTCCTTCCATCCATCCATCCATAGACGTCTTATCATATCATTGCACCTGAATCTACGCTATATGCCTCATATTATTATATTTTTACGTCGAGTTACGAGTACCTTAGCGAGTGCTCGGTCCGAATCATCATGCATTTTCGTGCCCTCATTTTTTTTTTGGCTGCGGTTGGTTAATCGCTTGGTGCCTTGTCCAAATACTCACTTGTTGCAACAAATTCCCAGTGAGCGTATCTCTCTTCGCACATCTCCCTTCACGCATCAGACCTGCGCTTCCGTTTCTCCAGGTAGTGAACAGTTCTTGCATCGCAACTGTTGGTCGTCTTACTTGGATGTTCGTTTCACATAATGGTGCGGGAAACCACCGGCGGGCATCATCAACTTCGACGTTATACATTTATGTCTTTGAATTCTTGAATGGTAAGTAACAGGACTGAACGGACAACGTCATAGGGGAACCTCAGTGCTGGTTCATATAAGCCATTACTGGTTATTTTTGATTGACTTTTTTTCAACGGAGCAACTTGAATTGTTTGTTTTTCCGGCGCTTCCCGGGCGCCTGCAGTATATTTCTTTTTACCAGGTGTCTGGCTGAACAGAAGTTGTCATTCACTCTTCAGGTCTGTGATGATGTCCTCCTCGAGGACTCCAATTTTTCCGTATCTCCGCGCTCCTGGATGGCCTTGGGTAGCCCGTTCATTCCGGAATGGGCTAGTATCGGATTTCTATCCTAACCAGGTAATCCGTCGCTTGATTGTGTGGTCCCCCATCCTCAGGGTCTTCCGCCGATATATAATCTGCAGGTAAGGTATCTGCCTACCGCGGCGGCGTCGTGGCATAATAGTCCATGTCTCACTCCTCGCCTTCAATTGGCTAACCAGGGTCTATCTGGACTCGTAGCGAGTGACCGCTTCTAGCCGCTCCTAGCCGCTCCTCCGCGGTTATCCTCAGCGCAGTACTAACTTGAAGTTGAGAGATTCAGAGATCCGGGAATACCTGAGAGACTGGGGACGTGAGTATCGCTTCACTTCATTCTCTCACCAAACTTTAGTTGAAACTTGGAGTTGCTTGTCAATGGTCATCTGCTGAACCACCCGATGTTTCTGGTAAAATGAATGGTGTCTGGAGGGTTTTCTTGTTCTCATCAGTACCAGTCAGTACCAGCTGGCAGCGGTCCTGAGTTCATCCGTTGCATCAAACAATTCAAAGATCCATTGAATACTTTTCGGTTGACGGTGGGTATGGTGAGTCTTACTAGAGCCCTCTTCATTCGCTCATCTCTTTCTCTCACATTTTGTTCGCTTTTTTCAGTGTTTTACCTTGTTTTTACTCGGTGAACTTACTTTATTGTCGCCATGAGGCATGTCATGGTCTTGTGTATGTTATAATTATCACTGCATATGTCCTCATATACCTCAAGGTTCAACAGCACTCGTTTCCAAATTGCGCATAGCAAAATCATCTCCCGAAGGGCTCTCATGATATCCACGTAAAATGTGTTCTTCCCCTTTTCCACTACTGACTGCGACATCATTCGAAGCCTGCTTTCTTATCAGTTGTGTGAGTCTGACGAGTCGACATAAGGAAACTTCTGCTTAGTAGTACACAAAGGCACCCCGAGACAGCGTGCTGGTATCGTGTAATTTGTAAACGACTCGTTGGGATGAGTCCTGATTTAAGATGTCGCCTGGCCAATCATTTATTCCATAATAAAAAAATTCTGGGGTGGTCGAGTCTTGCTGCCCACCAGGCGGTGTTTCAAGCTAAGAAATCCCAAGTTCTGATATCGATACAGCCCTGCCCACACACAAGTCAGACACGCGGCACAGTCGGAAGCCTCAAACCGGATTGTAATCAGATTACCTTTTAGCTTTGTTTCTTCTGGATTTTTAGCTTTGTTTTCATTACTGATCTCCCAGCGATCAACATTATCGCCCACGGTATAGGGAAGCGACTGGTCCAGCGAAGTTTACAACGTGGGATGAGGAAGCTAGGGCTATACTTGCTCATCTATTTTGAACGAAAAATTGATTACGCGGATGCGCTTACTTTAGACGTTTCGAGGGTTCAGAAAGAACAATGCAAATATTCAAAGAGCGATCTATTTCCCTTCCTTAGTTGTCCCTTAGTATCTTTAAAAGTTGAGGGTATGTGTCGTGTTAGCAAAGTCTCAGGTGGCGATCTATTACCGTGGAATGGAATCAAAGTACACCCACCCTCAATTGACAAGCTTGTCCAGATAAGTCGAGATTTATATAACAAAGCAAAGCCCGTGAGTACCATCAGACACCAGAGTGGGGACATCCTAGATTGAGCTGGAAATGAACTCCCGATAAAGGCACTCCGCCGTGCTACCTTCTGATCATATCTGCCTATAATCGGCGAGATCATCAAGAAGGTCCAGAGAATTAGCCAAGGCTACCTACCTTAAGTTTTCAGTTGAGAGCCAGTTGAGTACTAAGTATTCGCTACGAAGAAATCTTCTACAGCAGCGAGCTGCATATTGGTAACAACGAAACAGTGAAACGAAACGCGTTACGCGCCCTAACATCCTCGTTGAGAAAGCATTGAGAAAGCATTGTCCATAAATTATAACACCACTCTTCGCTCTCGGTTCTATTATAAACTCGACCTTTTAATAGCAATAGCTATTTGTGTGCCTCTATGAAAATACGTTTGATTTATACAAATGAAGGCGTCTTCTACGTTCTTGGGCAACCAGCAATGCGTTTGACGTCCAGACGTCCAGCGTCCAGACTCTAAACTCCAAGGACCAAAAAAGCGCCACAGATTCGAAGATCGGATGAAAGATGTGTTGTGAACTGGTGGTTATCGAGGGGTTGCCGTACTGGCATGTCTGAGCCACTCACTTGGATACCCCCTCATATCCCAACATATCCCAACTATGCTTATCTTGATCGCAAAGTGTATGTAGTCACGGACTTGATACCTGTAGATCGGCGATTTTGTCGGTGGACCCACAAACGCCCACCAGGGATTAGCGCGTCGCGCGAGGCCATGCTAAAGTGCTAAAGACTAAGTGCTAAAGTGGCGATCGCGCTGGGAGGGAGAGTTGGGCGTTTTTCATTATTATCAGAACAGAAGTCACCAGATCGGTAACAAGTTAAGTAGCGGAAGTGGGTGAGTCGGCCAACTTGGATCAAACGAGTGTACGGAGTAAAAAGCCAAAGTAAAGTTAATTTAGACGCTCAACACGAACATGCCACACTCACGTGCAGCATGTAAGCGTAAGGCGTTGGACCGACAGTGCATGGGAGGTAGCCTCGTGAACGACTTTCGATGTTTCGGGACCTTTATCTGTACTAGATAAGGTCTTGAAGACATGTCAGGTATTCCGAGTATCCAGTTGTGAAGGAGGGACATACAGTTCGAGTTCAAGATATAGACCCTATGTCGGCGTCGCATGCCTGTACAACCTGTTTTCTCAAGGCTTCGATGAGATCCGGGGTTTTATTTAGGTTGCTCGTTGCGTGTCAGCACGAACGCGTATAGGTGAGAGAGGGGGTATACCAGGAAGCTGAAGGCGCGGAAATGCTTTTCGATGTTTCGGGACCTTTATCTGCAACAGATATGGTCTTGAAGACACGTTATCCTGAGTACCCCCGGGTTGTCCTTTTCGTTGAATTGGACTCGGGTTATGAAGTAGGGCCATACTACAGTTCGAGTTCAGGATGGAGACACTATGGAAACTCGATGTCGGCGCCGCATGCCTGTACAACCCTATTTTCTCAGGGGTTTTTCGAGGTCTTCTACCACAGTGTACAGGGACGGGGAGGCGGGAAATAGGAGTAACATAGCAAGCATCAGGTCATTAAGCCAGTTAGGTTGCTTGTTGCGTGTCAGCGCGAACGCGTATAGGTAAAGAGAGGGTATACCAGGAAGCTGAGGGCAAGGCCTCCTTGTAAATGCCTTTCGATGTTTCGGGACCTTTATCTGCAACAGAGACAGTCTTGAAAACACGTTAGATATTCCAAGTATCCGGTTGTCCGTTTCGTTGAATTGGACTCGGGTTGTGAAGTTGGTCCCATATCGCTTGAGTTCAGGATGGAGACCCTATATCGCAGTCGCTTGCGTGTACAGCTCTGTTTTCTCAGGGCTTCGAGCTCTTCTACCATGTACAGGAACGGGGAGGCGGGAGATAGCAGCATCAGGCCATTAAGCCAGTTACTATCATTAGGTCGCTACTTACGTGTCAGCACGAAAGTGTATAGGTAAAGAGAGGAATAGGTAAAGAGAGGAGCTATGCCAGGAAGCTGAGGGCAAGGCCTCCTCGTAAATGCCCATTCGATGTTTCGGGATCTTTATCTGCAACAGATACGGCCTTGAAGACATGTTACGTATCCCGAGTATCTGCGTACCCTTTCCGTTGAATTCGACTCGGGTTGTGAAGTAGGGACGTCATACAGTTCGAGTTCAGGATATGCTTGCACAACTCTGTACAACTCTGTTTCCTCAGGACTTCGATGGTTTTCGAGCTCTCCTACCATGTACAGGAACGGGGAGGCGGGAGATAGCAGCATCAGGTCATCAAGCCAGTTACTATCATCAGGTCGCTTGTTACGTGTCAGCACGAACGTGTATAGATAAAGAAAGGAGGTATACCAGGAACCTGAGGGCAAGACCTCCTCTGGAGTCTGGGCCTTATCTACAACAGATACAGTCTTGAAAACACGTTACGTATCTCGAGTATGTATCCGATCGTCCATTTCGTTGAATTGGACTCGGTTGCGAACTCGGTCCCATACGGCTCGAGGTCAGGATACAGACCCGATATCGGAGTCGCATGCCTGTACAGCTGTACAACCCCTGTTTTCTCAGGGTTTCGATCGATTCCGGGTGTTTTCGGGCACTTCTACTACACAGTAGAGGGACGAGGGCAGGCGGGATATAGCAAGCATCAGGTGCTACACGTTTCCGAGTATCCATCTTGCTATGTGTCGTGTGTCGTATAGATAAAGAGAGGGGGGTATACCAGGAAGCTGAGGGCGAGGCCTATTTTTCGATTCAGAGAAGAGCGCTGCTACGAAGGAGCGACGGCGTAATCCCAGAAGTCTTCTCAGAAACGTTTTTGAAGAGCATCTAGGAGGGTCAGATTGAGGTGGGGAGGTGGGGACCCTAGCTCAGTATAGACTCGCGGGGCCTTCCTTTGGGAGTTCTAATGTTATTTAATCAGGGGGTTCAATAGCGATTGCCTATTCAGGCTAAACATACCTGTATTCCTCTCATTCCTCCACCCATTCATGTTTCTTGAATTCTTGAGTGTAAATGCAAGTAGAACAACAGGGGAAGACGCAGAATCGGGCCAAACTAGCGTCCACGTTCGATCAACAGTCTGGTTACCAGCCTCGTAAACGCCTTTCGATATTTCGGGACCTTATCTGCAACATACACGACCTTGAAAACACGTTAGATATATCGAGTATCCCGTCATTCTTTTTGTCCTTTTCGTTGACTAGGGCTCGGTTACGAAGTCGGTCCTATGCGGTTCGAGTTCAGGAGAGTTCAAGATCGAGACCCGACGTCGGAGTCGTATTGTACAACCCCTGTTTTCTGGAAGCATCAGGTTATTCAAACCGATTAGGTTGCTTGTTGCTTGTTGCGTGTCGGCACGAACGTGTATAGGCAGGTATACCAGGAAGCTGAGGGCAAGGCCTCCTCGTATTTGCCTTTCGATATTTCGGGACCTTATCTGCGCGGATACAGTCTTGAAAACACGTTAGATATATCGAGTATCCTGTTGTCTTTTTTGTCCTTTTCGTTGACTAGGACTCGGTTACGAACTTGAAGTCGGTCCTATACGGCTCGAGTTCGAAATGGAGACTCGATATCGGCATCGCATGCCTGTACAACCTCCTGTTTTCTGCAAGCATCAGGTCATTCAAGCCAATGAGGGTGCTTCAGCATGATCCACGTGCGTGCCTCGTAGCCCAATATCGACTCTGGGGGGGGGGAGGGGCAGTAATCATTGTCAGAAAAAAAGACACCAGATTTGTACATATAATTATGTGCCATACCGTAGCGGAAGTGAGTACATCCGTCCCGAGCAACGCCAATCCATTGTCCAACGAGATTACGAAAGTTATGAAAGTTGGTCTCCATACGGTTCGAGTTCAGGAGAGTTCAGGAGAGTTCAGGAGAGTTCAAGAGAGTTCAGGAGAGTTCAGGAGAGTTCAAGATAGAGACCCCGATGACGGAGTCGTATTGTACAACCCCCCTGTTTTCTGCAAGCATCAGGTCATTTAAGCCGGTTAGGGTGCTTGTTTGCGTATCGGCACGAGCGAATCTGTACAATGAGTATGTACCGTACCGTAGCGGAAGTGAGTCCATCCGTCCCGAGCAAGGCCAATCCTGGTCCATTGTCGAACGAGATTACGAAAGTTGGTCCCATACGGCTCGAGTTCAGGATTCGGAGACTCGATGTCGGCATCGCATACCTACGAGCTGTTTTCTGCAAGCATCAGGAGGCATCAGGTTATTCAAGAAGCCGATCAAGTTCCTCCTTTGCGTGTCGGCACGAACGCGTTTCCGAGTGCCCACGTCTTGCTAATACTACACACCGTATAGGTCAGTATGTCGTATAGGTATTAGGTATTAGGTAAAGAGAGGAAGAGAGGAAGTATACCAGGACGCCGAGGGCACGGGGGCGTAGGCCACTGTGTAACGGTGTACTCCCCAAAGTCTTCTCAGGTAGAGGTGCTAAACGTAAACGTAAAACGTCTGAAAGGGCAACTACTACTAGGAGGGCTAGATCGCGGTAGGACTCAAACATCTAGGCGGGGTCCAGTCTCCAGTCATGGCCCATGGGTTCGATACCGTTCGGTAGCGAATACTACCTGCAGGCTGCGCGACGTTCAACGCTTTTCCCTGCCCTGCTTTAAATTTCTTTGATTGTAGGTCCGGGTGCTGAGGAGATAAAGGGGCACGCCAACATAGTTGTATTCCTCCACCCAACGACGGTGGGAGGCGCAGAAACGGGCTAAAGAGTATCCGTTTTTGTCTGTTATACTGATCGTTATGGAGTTGGAGTTGCGGGTACGCCAGAGGTAAAAAGAAAGCGTCGAGTGCGAGTTGTAGTAGGCCTTTCTGGTGTCAGTACAATCAACCATATTGCCACTATATTTCCACGTCATTCGGTGCGAGCCTCATAGCACAATATCGACTTGAACATTCCGGTTATCATTATCAGAAACAGAAGTACCAGATTGCCCATGGTACAAGGGGTCCACCAACTTGAACAAAAGTTAAAGCTAAAAGTAAAGCCGCTCAGACGCCCAATAAACTCACGTGTCCAAATTTTTTGCCCCTCGAGCGCCTTTTTCCAAAACACACCAAAAATCCCGAATCCCGAATCCCGAATGGCTTCTGCGCTCTCGCGAGTGTCTGCGTCTTCGTGTCGACACCTTTCCGCGGGGGACACTGTTGATTTGTGTTCCGAATACTAGAGGTTATGCGAATCCTTCTGATGGTGAGTACGAGTATCCCAATTCGAAGTTTGGTTTCGTTCTACGAAACTACTACTACTACTACAACTTCGACTACACTCTTGGATTAACTATTACTACTACACTCTTGGACTATTGAATCTTGTACTGACTACTGACTACCACCCACGCAGCAAACGTGACCAAATCATTCAAAATCGGAAACGTCGCAGGAGGGCGGTAGTGACGAAGAACAAGAAGGCTTTTACTAGGAAGAACAGAGTTGGGGTGAGTTTACTGCCTCTCCATAATCAAATACACGCTAATTCTTTATCTAACCACCTTTCACATTATTGCCAGGCCTTCCGTTCCCTCCCCGCGGCCCAACTAAACCTGCCCATATTCCAATCAACACCACCGCTTCCTGCTCCCAGTTTCAAACCGGTACGTGCGACCACCCAGTTGTTCCAGACGCGTTTTACTGATTCTGAAATATGTTTATTGTAAATGTTTATAAATGAAACAGGAAGTCGTAACAGAAAACACAATCGGGACAGTATTCGCGTTTGACGAGACGAAGAATGATCCTATCAAGCATTTTGGGACGCCCAAGTCGATGTTGCTTGAGGTACGAACATAAGTATCTCCCCTTGCTTGTTGTTTTAACCCTCCCTTTTTGCTTGTCTCCAGTACCGTCTCCTCTCGCAACGCTACTCCGTCATCCGCGACATCACCGTCATCACCACCGAAGAACTCGAAGAAGCAGCCCTCGAACCAAGCCACCAATCCAACTACGTCCTAACTGGCCCAACGGGGTGCGGGAAAAGCTTCGTGCTGCTGCAAGCGGTGCAGTATTGTTTAGCGAAGGAATGGGTTGTTATATATATTCCGAGGGGTGCGTTTCCTTCCTTCCTACTTCTTGCTTTGCTATCACAAAGTGCTTATCCTAATATTGACATTATCTATATTTATTCTCGCAATGCCAGCCAAAACCCTCGTCAACTCAACAACAATGCACACCTACGACCTCCGCACACGCACCTACTTCCAGCCCAAATTCGCACAACAGCTCCTCCAACGCACCCTCGACGTCAACTCCAAGGTCCTAGAAACCATGACCATGCGCGAAGGCGTCAACTTTGACCGTCGGTCCTTCCCCGCGGGCACGACCCTCGCTGCGTTAGCAGCAGGCGGCGCAAAAGAACAGGCGATCTCGTCGGTGGCGTTTGAGACGCTTATTGGGGAGCTGTGTGCTCAGAGCAAGTGCGTGTCTCAATATAAACCCATCTCTTAAAATTCTTACTCATCCCTTGTGTAGAATCCCCATCCTCCTCGCAATCGACGACTTCCAAGCCCTCTACACCCCCAAGTCCTCCTACCGCGACCCGCACTTCTCCGCCATCCGCCCCTACCACCTCGCCCTCCCGCGCATCCTCCTCGAGCTCGCCTCCGGGAAGCGCTTCTTCCAGCGCGGCGCCGTCCTCGGCGCCCTCACCACCACCGACCCCAAGTTCCCCGTCACGCAGGAGCTCAAGGAGGTGCTGGAGCTCCCGATTGGGAAACCGAGGAGCGCGTATGGGAGGAGGTCGCGGGTGCTGGAGGAATATGCGGAGGGATGTATGAATTTGCCGGTGCCGGAGCAGTTTAGTGTGAAGGAGGCGGCGGCGGTGTTTGAGATGTGGATGAAGGATCAGGCGTTGACTGCGCGTGGGTACTACTTTTCCGTTATCTGTGAACTCGCTAACATGGCTCTCTCTTTTTCTTTCTTTCTTTTTTCATCTTTGATACAGCCGCCAACGACGAAGTCTTTTTATCAAAATACACCGAATCGGGAGGGAACCCCAAGGCGTTTGTGTGGCAGGGGATACTGGGTACATTGGAGGGTGCGTCGCCGGAAGATGTAGATGAGAGTGTTCCGTGGCCACAGTTACGAGAAGGGCGGGTGCCTCTAGCTCTATAAGCTCTATAATCCTCGATAATCCTCTATGATACAATCAGATTTAGAGTCAAAGTCTTTGGCCTCCCTCGTTGCTGATGATAGAAACCAAAACCAGAGAGGTGGAAAGAAAGTAATTGCAGCAGCGTATCCTACACTATCGCCTATCGCTATTCTATATCATCTTCACCAGACCCCATCTGACTGAGAAAAAGCCCATCCATCGGACCTACACAAAAGTCAAAGTCGTGAGCCATCGCCACAGCATTCGAAAAACACAAAAACACATATATGGATATGCAGACACACAACAACACAAAAACAACAAAGGGAAACACTCACGTCCTCCATTAAACCCAACCGCATGCTTCCCCCTATACGCCGACGCCAGCGTCCGACTCGGACTCGGCGTCGGCGGCATCGTCGACGTCGACGACGACACAGACGTGTTTTCCACAGGCGGGACGGTGTATCGTATAACCCGCGACGGCGAGCTCACAGGCGAGGGCGGGTAATGCAGATGCGGGGTTCTGGATTGGCCGGGGGAGTAGGAGAATAGTTTCGGTTTGGATGTTGGTGTGGACTGTATATATAATAATAATGATATATGGAGATCTCAGTATGTATACAGATTTTGAGGATATAAAGAAGAAAGAAAGGAATGTTTGCGTACATTAGGAGACAATATACTGAACGGTTTCTTCGCAGAAACCGGGGACAGTATCCCCACCGGCCTTTGGGACTTGCCCTGGCTTCTTCACAGGCGAAGAAGGGAGTGGTTTTGCAGGGTATCGTAACGCGTACAGCGCAAGAAGCAGGTTCGCTGAAAGGACGGCGACGATGCAGAGCTCTACAAAACAAACGAAAAAGATATAAGAATACTGAAACGTTTCTCGAAGTTTTAGACCACTCACCAAAAACACAAATCACCTTCGCCACCCCCCAATCCCTGTCATTCTCTCCATCACCGATAGTCTCCGGATCGCAGAGAACACAGAAGGCACAGGAAGCAGCCACGTAGATATGAAAACAGAAATCAGCCCAAACGCGTTCGCTCGTAGCCGAACCACGGTGGAAGAAGAAGTCATGGGTGGAATCTCCGGAAAAGGAAATTTCGACTGTGGGTCACGGTATCTCGGAATAACTCACAATACTCACAATACTCACAATACTCACAATAGCTCATCGATAATTCATCATGTATTTCAAAGCTTAAGCGCTTAAGGCTTACAAGTACTTCTGAGCTCCAGGACTCTGTTCAACAAAAAAAAAAAAAACTGGATCGAGTGTGAAAAAAGACGAAAATGGTAGAAAAAACCTACAAAGGTTCAACAAGCCGTAGTGATTTCCGACACGGGGAATCGAACCCCGGGCTATCGCGTTCACCAGACACCTGGGATGAAATCCATGAGAGGCGATAATGTTAGCCACTACACCATATCGGAATGCATTTAACCCAACTTCATTTGCTATCTACTATACTTGCCGCTCCCATTAGGCCCGCAGAAAACTGCACGAAAAGGACAAAAAATATATATGAAAACAGGGGCATTCCGAGACGGGGAATCGAGCCCCGGGCTGTCGCGAAAAGGATATCCCCAGATAAATATGAGAGGCGACAATGTTAGCCACTACACCACTCGGATGCATAAAACCCAGCTTTCTGCGCTATCTACCATATTTGCCCCTGCCACTCCCATTAGTAGGCCCCTCCAGGACTTTTGAAAATCCCACCGGATCGTTTATTGGCAAAAAGACAAAAAGACGAAAAATTACTAAAACATCACTAGTGCACTATTCGGAGACGAGGAATTTTAATTGAACCCCGGGCTGTTGCAAAAAGACTCAGACCCTTGGAATATGAGAGGCGACAAGGTTAGCCACTACACCACCTCGGAATGTATTGGAATCCAGCTTCATTCACTAATGATCTACCATCTTTTTCACTCCCCATTAGGCCGGACTCTATGTAGTATGTATGCCCGAGATCTTTGCTACCGCTCTGCAAAACCGCACGAATACATCTCGACAAACCCCGGAGAAACGAAAGGAGCAGCTGAAACCCCTTCCACCACTGTTCCGGATGATGGATCGCCATTAAAAGATTGTCCGCCCATCCTTTGCTTCCCTATTCAGATTCTTCCCTGATCTACAAACATCATGATACCTCCTTATACCTCCATGATACCTCCATGATATCTCCCCGTTTCCAACCCATTTCAACTTTCACGGCCCTACTTATTCAAGTAAGTACCCTTCCACTACCCTTCCCCCCTTCCCTCTTTCAGAACAAGGGATTCGGGAACAGTCGGGAACCCAATAATCACCCTAGTCATCACCCTAGTCACCCTAGTCATCATCGTTTCATCAGCCCATCTCCATCATCCCTTAGGACTCCCTTAGGCTGTATTATTTCGATGAACCCAACCACTGAATTTCACAAGCATTTCACATCCAGCTAACCAGAGCTAACCCCGTATCTGCTACTACGGGCAACTTCGGGCCTCTTCGGGCCCAACACTGCCCACGATTAGACAGGACCAGGACTGGACTGGACTGGACAGGATTGCACTCGGATCTTTCTCCGCAAATCGCAAATCGCATCCCACTCCAGACCACTCCACGTAGTTTTCCTAGGCTTTCCTCCCGTTTCGGATAGTTTCGGATCCTTGGAGCTCCTTGGAACTGAAAACAAGACACGCCAAATCCAGTATTTTGAATCATCAATCGACGATGAACCCTCTTTGGATTTTCATCCTCGTTCTTACAGCTTACAGGCTCATTTTGGTAAGTAAATAGGCTACCCGAACAGCCGAGGTACTTACACACTACACGCTACACATATCGCGCCCAGGGTATGTGCCGTTGGTTCCTGCAAGCTTACGACCTCGTCAAAGAACACGAATACGATGCTGAAAATAAGGCAAGCCAGTGACGTTGATAGATACGCCACTAGGCAATACGGACGGGCGCATCGGTACTAGTTTATTGTTAGTACAGAATCTAAGTTTACACTGAAAGGCGTTCAAGTACGGTCAGATATTATCCTGTTCATGTATGCTCCAAAAGTCCGTCCTCGGCACCCACAGTTCCGCCCCAGCGTCGGAAGTCACGTATTAGGAGGTCGTTTGTAGGTAATAATAATTAATATCAACAACGTTGGAGTATCCCTTAGCTTTGGCTTTGGCGACGATCCACATGCCTTTTCTACGCACCCTTTCCCAGGAAGGTATCAGTGTAAGCACAGAGTTACCTTTGTACGACAAGAGGGGCCTTGATCCCCCGTTTTCGCGTTACAAAACAAACCAGACAAGGCGCCACCCTCCCCGAATCAGGATATATGGACCCGTACGCGTAAGTTCTCTCTCTAGCGCAAGGCGCTCAGGCGCTCAATCACCAAGTTATGCTCAGACGAACGTAACCAGTTACCAACTTAAACGTGTGAATGCATCCCGGTGTTTAGGGCACCTTTATATGAATGGAGGTGCAGCCTGAGGGAAAGGGGCCAAGGGCAGGACTCACACTCAGTATCGAGTTCTCGTTCTTACACTTGTTCAATATACTCGTTATACTGTGCTTGATTATGGAGAAGGTTATAGCTGCGCTCGCCGACATAGCGAAGGTATAGGGTAGGCTCGAGTCTCGAGGATCCATGAACTTGAAATGACACTCACACCACATAAATTTCCACTTCAGCCTGACTAAAGTAGGCTGCGAAATACAGCCTTTCATCAGCCTGCTGAAGGATGTTCTTTCAACACCAGATCATCCAATCAGAACCGCGAGATTCTGAATGAAAGGAAATATTTCGAGCCATCTTCGAAACCAATAATTTCGCACTCAACTTCAGTCAGGCTGAAGTAGAACAATGAGCGTGGTGACTTGCCTCCGAGTCGCATAAATTTACAACCACCCCTTCTAAGTTCTTTAGCACTAGCTCTTTTTTCTTATCCGTTCCGGGTCGCGTGGCATGTCCCGATTCCTGAACAGCGCACACGACTGGGACGTGAAGGTGGGAAGGTGGGGACATTACGGTGTACTGTACCAAGAATAAGTCGTTGAACCAGTTTTTGAGGGGTGACCAGTGACCATCGACGGAGAGCAGGAACACGTTCTCCCAATCTTCTCCGCTGCGCTTCTAGCTCAGGACTTTTTTGAAAAAAAAAAGCTTTTGTTTTATTAGCAAAAGACAAAGAGAACTAAAAAAATCGCAATTACGACTTATTCCGACACGGGGAATCGAACCCCGGGCTATCGTGATCTACATGCTGAGAGATATCATGATATGATGTGATGATATGATATTTCGCGGCCCAGTCAGTGGCATTTGCCAGCTGAAAGTGGTCCCTCAAGGGAAGCAGCCAGTCCCTACGCCAGTGCAGGCAGCAAGCTCAACTCCCGTAGAGAAGGTAGACTACGAGCCCGATGCAGGGATGATAGCAAGGCCATATACATAAGTACAAGGCTAGCTGTTACAACTACTGACTACCTATCTACTGCGCAATGGAGCACATTCCACCCCAATAAAAGAGAGGGAGGGTGATAGGGCAAAACCAGGTCTCCATGCAGGCGTAACCACACTGTGGCCTTAAAGGCTCTTGCGAGATCCTGGGCGGCTTCCCGTGCTATCCCTATTTGCACAAGTCACCAAATCCCACGCAACCGTGGCGAAACCGGCGCACCAGCACCCTAGGGTTTCATGTGAACACAAGGAGCATTTGTACGCAATCAACGTGGTTCGTTGAAAGTCCAATCTCCCTCCACCTCTTTGCAACCTATCACAGTATCACCCCAGTTGAAGAACAGATCGGTTATGTGAGCAAAGTCCCCATCAATGAGCTGGATGGGGTGCAAAGGTCGGGAATAGGAAATGTGTATAAAATATGGCAGCCCATGCAAAGAGTCATAAATTCTGCCAACTCAAAAAGATGAGAGAGCGAATGGCTCAAGAGAGGAGCGCTTTGTGAAGGAGGAGCGGGCCACCAGGAGCCATAGCAGATGAACAAGGGATGGGAGATCGCACAGTCCCAAGGACAAGCCAGCCTCTGTCAGCACTCACTTTCAATCTGATAATTTTAGATGGTAGGGGGCTGATGTATCAGAGAACCGGGAGTGCTGATTGTAACAAGAAGGATACAGAGGCTGTAGCCAGGTAGAAGGGAGAGGCGATAATGTTAATAATGTTAGCCACTACACCATATCGGAATGAACAAATTTGAAACTTCATTCACCATCTGCCATGCTTGCCTCCGGTGCTGAGATCTGTGTCCGTAGTTCCCCGCCACTCTGCACTGAGACCGCATGAAAATTTCATCTTGACAGGCAAGCCCGAAGAAACAAAAGGAGAAACGCAAGGAGCAACTGGAACCCCTCTGCTGTCCCAGATCGCCATTTATGGGATGTCCGCCCATCCCATCCCATACTTACCTGTTTCACGGCCGGGCTATTGAAGCTCTACCCTTCCCACTTTTTGTGCTGCAACATCTCTTGTGCCACATATCTTCAAAGGCTCAAGGAGGGGCTCTCTCAACAATGCTACTAGTTGACCAAGTCAGTCAACTCACCAGTTCTCTTTCTTACACCGAGTCTTTCTCATGCCTTTGCATCAACACTCCTTATTAATCATGAACAGACCCCGGGTTTCTTTTCGCTACATCAAGTATGGGGCTTGTAAGTATATCCAGGTATATCCCCACGGCAATTAACTTGGAAAGGCCAAAGCGATCTTTATGAAATCTATATTTGGAAATTGGAAATTAACGTGCCAATATTTGCCATAAGCCAAAATACACTTTAAGTCAGGACTTTTTGAAACGCTGACTGCGTTTGTTGGCAAAAGATGAAAAAGAACACAATTGAAGCAGTGACATCCGACAAATTTCCGATACGAGGAATTGAACCCCGGGCTATCACGTCTACATGAGAAACGAATGGCGTGATCACGAGAGGCGATAATGTTAGCCACTACACCACATCGGAATGTGTTGAATTTCAGCTTCATTTGCCATCTACCATACTTGCCACTCCAGTCGGTGCTGAGCTGCATAACTGCATGAAAACATCTCAACAGGCAAGCCTGAAGAATTGAAAGGCACTGGAAAATGAATATTCCCCACACAAAGTAATACCGCCGAAGAGAGAGGGACTTTGACAGATTGAAAGAGGAGTTGAGTGGAAAAAGATGGCGTGTGAATTAAACGTCGGGATCATTTGTTGGCAAAATACGAAAACAAAGTTCATAGACACCGAATTTCCGACACAGGGAATTGAACCCTGGGCTATCGCGTCTAAAAGGGTGGACTCAAGAAACCAATGAGAGGCGATAATGTTAGCCACTACACCATATCGGAATGTGTTGGACTCCAGTTCATTCGCCATCTTCGATACTTTCTCTCGGCCTAGATCGCCATCACTGAGCAAAATTGCACGGCGACGAATAAATCTCGACAAGCAAGCCCGAAAAAACGAAAGGAGCAGCTGAAACCCTTCTGTTGTTCCGGATCGCCGTCTACAACCATCATGATACCCCGTTTCACGGCCCTATTGAAGGTTCTACTCTGTTCTACCCCTAATAGGTGAAATCCTGTGAAATCACTTTAGTTGGAGTCATCAGCCATCTGTATCATCCCCCTTAGGAGCCCTTATGCTGTATCGAGCATCATCCGATGAACTCGACCACACAGAATTTCACATCTAGCGAACCCTAAATCTGCTATTACCGCCCAAGGATTGGACTCTGATTTTTCTCCGTAAATCTTTCATACTACTTGGCCACTCCACGTAGCTGTCATCCGGTTTCGGATGCTTGGAACAGAACACGAAACGCCAAGGCATTTCGATGAACCCTCTTTCAATGGACTTTCCTTATTCATACTCATTGAAAGTCTTCTTTCAAAGCGTCTTGCGTACGCACTTGCATATAGCCGCCGCAACATAACTTCCAAAGAGGGTTCTCTTAACGTGCTCGTGGTAACTCACTAGTTTTTTCTTGTGCCAACCACGCTCCTTTCGTTCTTCAACCGATTGGATCGAATCACTTTGTAGGGGTTGGGTTATGGCTTGTAAAACATTCCACGGTAATCGACGGATATGAATACCATAGCCTAGACCTACCTAGACTCTTTCAGATCTTGGCGTTACGGAAGGGTCAAAGCGTTCTTTACCAATCCATATTTGGAAATAAACAACCGTATTCACCATAACTGATTCATCACCTAACAAACAACCAGCACCGAATAGTTAGGATACATTTAAGACAATCGACCAACCATTAATATTTAATATTACTATGACCTATTTTTTTTTACTCGAAACCATGCAAGCAGAAGCTTCTAAAAATATTATCGTAAAGCATCAAAGCCAATGCAAGAAACAAGGAATAGGCTTCTAGGAATTAATTTAAGTGAGAAGAAAAAGTGTAAGAGTAAGGATGCCGTGTCCATACTAGTTACTCTGATCCACTTCAAGTAACCCCTTGGAGCATATTAATCCATGAGCTTATATAGCACTGAGCGTGTGCTGCATCTCCATATACCCCCTTCCAATCCATTCTTGCGGCGTCACGCGTTCGTCGTTGTGCGTGTCCGATGCGAAGAGCAGGTCATTTTCAGGCGCAAAAGCCCACCGGGCGGGATCAGGTGCTGGAGTCGAAGTCAACGCTCGAAGTTCGTTACCTAGAACATGGGCGGGTTGGTTTTAGAAAGTTGAGAAGGAGGTTCATTTTTAACTTACGAATGATATTCCGAGTAAAGTGGTCCAAGTTCTGGAATACCTCAAGTCAGTTAGACAACTCAATGCGTTGTAAGAGATAAACACCGACAAGGTCGTTGAGATCATAGCCAAAAGGATCTAGCGTAACGCAAACGCAAGCAAGAGAATAACGGCATGGATCAGCATACTGCGCACAAAAAACGTGTTGCTCGACACGGTACGTCGCGAACACCGATGAGATGAGAGCTTACTTTCGATTTCCTCCCCGGCAACCAGGAACCCAAAGAATATAAACGCCAATATGACCGTCGCGGGGATAGTCTTCCATCCCAAGGTGGCCCAGATTTGGGGAGGCTGGGCGTGGCGGACAGAGGTAACATGTGGAGTTGAAGTGGGGGATGTAAAAATCCGGAGCATGTGGCACGCCGTTAGGAATGAATGAATATCCCGCATGCCAAAGTATACCACCGAGGAGAGCGAGTGAGAGTGAGGGACATTGACAGATCGAAAGAGTAGTCGGATGCAAAGGTGGCGTGTAAATTAAACGTCGGACGAGCAACAAGGAACAATGGCATAAAACGATAACAAAACGACGGGAATGAAGATAAATTCATTAATGAATTAGAAAGGACGCTTCAGCATGGAGGGTGAAGCAACCACTTACGAGAGCGAGGACATAGATGACAGCGACAGCCCATAAATGGAACGAGTAACTAATTGCACACTGATCGTTAGCTGACAAAACTTGACATGGCTCCAGCGATGAATGATGAAAAAGATCCAAAGATTCCAACCTCTAAAAGGCACAGAAGAAAAACCGAGGGAAGGGGATACCCGACAGGACTGAGAAACATAAACATAAAAAAAGTCAAACGAGCACAGCGGATCAACATTCAGCGGAATTAGGCGAAGGAGCTCGGGACAAGGTAAACAACGAGGTCAAATATAGGACCCAAAAACAGGGGAGATCAGCCTCAGGCGCAGTCATGAAAAGATAAATACAGACAGAGAACAAATCATGGCACGGAAGCCCGCAAAGGAGAGATGGGAAGTAAGTCACGTACGAGAAGGGTATCGGCGTCGTCAGAATTCGCTCTAGCCCAGTTAGACTATCGACTAGTTGATTCAAGGCGGCGAGCATGGTGTCTGAAAAGAAGGTTTACCAATGATCGGCAAGTAAGGTAAGCCAATGTTTGGAAAACTTGCAACTGAACGTACTGGTAGTCGGAACATCGTTAACCTTTCGCTGTTGTAGAGCTGATATATAGGAACTCTGTTAACAGATAGGTAGGAAAACTCTCCAAGCAACCAAAGATAGATTCCAGAACTTACCAGATACAACGAAATCTCCAACGGTAAATTGTGCGAGACCGCGTTATTTCTCATCTTCGCTCTCAACTTCGCCGCCTTCTTTCCCTTCACCTCCTTGCCCCGTTTCGTCAGTACCTTAACGAGTAGCGAAAACGGGAACAAATCGAACAAGTGGTACTTGGGTGGCATTTTGGCAGGAAAGAGGAAAACTTCGTCAGATTTGTGCAAGATCACTCTCTCTGCTGGTTCTTCCGATATGGTAGACTTGATATCGGAGCTGACTTTTTCGGACTCTCGGGGACGCTCGAGTGACAATTGGGGAGGCCGAGGCGCAGCCGCCTGGGAACCGTTCGACCTGAAGGAGATGTGCGCCGCTGTGACAGGGAGGGGCAGGTGGGAGTCGGAGCGCGCGCCAGAGCCAATACGTTGAGTTAGGAAGGTACCGTTGTTGCGAGAAGCGTCCGAGGGACGACGTAGGGAAGGTCGTTGAGTGGAAGTCGATCTTGGAGAGCCAGGAGGAGATGGTATCGTGTTTTCATTATTGATGAGATCGGGGTTGGAAGGAAGACCTGTAGGAAGAGCGTAGGCTGGAAGGAACTTGACGAGATAGTACAAGTCCCTATGATTTGGTCAGTATGATTACTTTACGATATGTAATGACACATACTCATAGTAAATTCCGTCCTCTCCTCGAAGGTAATGCTTTACTGCTACGCTAAAAGCCTCGATGAGACTTGAAAGAAAGAAGGGTTGAGAACGGAAGATTATCATAACAACATCGAGCTCACTTGATTACAGTCTTTTTTTCAATCATGGCTTTAGCCTTCAAGAGCTCCGCGGATTCAGTGGGGGTTGCTGGTGGATCTATACGGGAAAGGAAAAAACTAAGTCATAAGATCCAAAGGTTTGCCAAAGCCGCGTACCAGGAATATGGAACCAAACCGTCCGTGCAAATGTCCTGCTTGCCAAAACAATTTGACTCCAGAGGCGTCGTCCTTCGTTGTACCTTTGAAATCGATTTAGCATCCATCATGATTTAATTCCAGAGGCGCGCACCTTTCGAATGATGATGTCGTGCGGTATGATATCACAAAACCAAGAACTGTTCCAACTCTGGACGAAAAGGTAAGCCGCCTTATTGCACGAGGTTGGAGTCCAAGCCTCACACAGTCAACAACGTAGGCTGAATGATGAGTCTGTGCCCCTGTGCGTTTAAGACACTTATCAAGGACGCCCATGCAGCAAAGAAGATAACTGTTGTACTTGGATCAGCCGACAGCGCCTTCACAACTTGGAGAGATTTGAAACGATCAAAAACGCGATGCAACGTTCGATATTTCCTTTACAGTAAACAAAATGAAAGAAAAGCTCACGTATATGCCAGCACCTAAACAAAGCCGTAGCCAGTAACGCGCTGACGAGCGATGATCCTGTTCGTTGCCTTCCTGCATAAGGGTCAGAAACTGTTTTGAAGCCCTTATGCGAGAGTGTTCCCGTCCGCTTCAAGCCAAAATCCTTGAAAGTCATCCAGAATTAGTGGGAGATGAAGGAACTGAAGAAAGGATGAAACCTTTCGCGTAGCACCCGCTGGAGAAATCACTGAAATACCTGGCCCTGACATCCGTCAGTAGTATAGACAAGGAAGTTTTCTCTCTTTTTTTTGGCTTCCAGCTCGAAAGTGTTGTGGAGAGCGTCAGGACTCTCAAGTAAAGAGCGGAGGACACTTAGGAGTAGGAAGAAAGGAAGGAAAAGTATATAAGTAAAGCAAGAAGCAAGTTATCCGCGTGTGAATGATCGAATATATGTACCTATCACTCAACAGTTGAACAGCGCCAAGAGTGTTGCAGGGGCAATGACCTGCAATGACTGGGCAATGACTGGGTAATGTGAGGCGATGTGGGACAGATACATACATTATGTACATAAGGCAGGACCAGATATAAGAAGACAATGTGACCAGGCTTTTAAATTCGTTCAAACCAGACCTCCGCTCTTTCTTGAACTGTTTCGCCTACGGGTCCGCCTACACCTGGCCCGGCGCCCCAAATCCCACCGGTCACTCCAAACCCTAGCATATTACTTTGTTCTGAGTCAAGAGCAAACTCGACTGTCATGAGGTCTACCCTTCTTGTAAGGTCATACGCCCAATACTTCTGCTGCAGTTCCGAGTGAGACTGATCGCCGTCAATTACAGGCTATACGACGAGTCAGAAGCGTCAGGGGAGCTCGAGCAGGAGAGAATAGTGGAGATACTTACGAGACTCTGATAGATTGAAACATTGAATAAGTTTCCACTAAAGTGTTGCAAATAAATGTGCGTCACCCAAATCTTATCGGTGTACGCGATAAACGTTGGTAAGGACGTGTTGACGACTCCAGGGAGTCGAATGGGGAGTTCATCTATCAAGTCTTTGCATACTGCGTTGGGCTCCAGGCTGGGGTCCATCGATGGTAGGCCACATAGATCTAATGTACCATAAGCATCATGATAATACTTTCCCGCAAAAGAAGTGAATGGTACAGGGGGGAAGTCTGGTTCAGCGGGGGGAGGAAGAAGTTTTATCATGTTTTTTTCATAGTCTTTTGTTATTTTGTCTTTTAGTCTAATTACAGATAATCAGTGCGGAGCTCAAAAAGCAAGCCAGAAATTTCGCACCGCGTGTTCCAATCGATAGGTTCCAAGCCTAAGAGTGCGTCGATTAAACGCCATTTAATTACTTCCGTGAACTGGTCGCCATAAGCATCGTCGTTGCTCAAAACTGCGATCCCAAAGTTATCAAATGGAAACCGAGTAATCTGAGTATTAAAGCCTGAGAAGTATACACAAGCTTAGCAACTTTCCTACAAAGGAATGAAATCCTGCAGCCCGACCTGGCGTTGCACCTCCATGCTGGTCCGGACGTTAGTAGGTATTGTTGACGGAAAAACAGAAGACCTTAACTGGCACGAACCTCGATGCCATCTAATAAATGAACTTTGAGATATGGAAAAATGTGGATTATGAAAAGTAGGCATACTATGTCCACGGTAGGTAACAGCCATCTGCCCTCCGCCATAAACAACAGGTCCAAGCTCAGAAGCGGAACTGACAAGTACTTGAATGAGTGTCTTTGTATCGTCATTAATATGCTGCTCACGGAGCGCCTTCTAAAACCGTAATTCCAGTAGCAACCTTCTGGATGACAGATGCTGGTATGACTTGTTCGTTGGTTACCGGATTTTTGCCAAGTAGGAGAAGAGTTTGTAGCCATGTTGCCTAGTTTGAGTTTCCGTGAGGTTATAAGACTTTATGCGACAAGAGAATGGACACTTGCTATATCCCTCGCGCTCGAGATCACACCTCCTGCACCAGATATAACTACGAAACATGCAGAGTTTAAGCTTGTGTAGAACATCTTCAGCATCATATCCTTACTGTTTCCGTCTTCTCCTGCGGGGTTCCAATAAGGTAATGCCCTTGGTATACCCATTCCAAAGATATCTTCCGTCTTATTCACCTGATCTCTGGCGAAGCCAGCCGCGAGTTTTCCGGTCTCTCCTGCTAGATCACCAGAGTAGGTTGTGAAGTGAAGACCGAGAGGAAGAAAAACATGTTTCTTGACATATTGTGCAAAACGAACATTCACGAGAACCTCGGGGATGTACGACAGTACAATATACATGATGTTGTTGTATTGCCAAGTCTCTCGAAATCCAGCAGATGGTCTGAGGTACTTGAGCTGGGATATCTATTTCAGATTAATGAGACTTTCGGGGGAGCTGACAACTGAAGACATTGCGGACCAACAGTTGAGGAGGTACGCTGTCGTTATACACCAGATCATGACGAGGAAGACCAGTGCGGTGGCTCATGAGGTCGATGATTGTGCTCTCTGATGTTGCAATCGGATCGGCCATCTCCCACTCGGGGATGATGGAAGATATCTTCGTATTCCATGAGATTCGGGGTGAAAGACTTTCATTTGAGATCAAAAGACCCGTGGGATAACATCGAATAGCTAATCGAAGATTGAATGCATAGAATTTGAAGATAACATTTGTCTTGACCTTTGAATTGGAGCCAATGGCAAACAGCGTATCTTCTGTGACTTTACTGCCATCGGCCTTGGCGATACCGTATCCTTTCTTCTCGATATTCCATGTTCCATCGTTCTTCTGCACCACTGCGACTCCAACACCAGCCGGGGAATTCCAGCTCTTCAAAACATCTACGATAAAGCTGTCAATTTCCGGAGTTAGAACATCCTTTCTTCCGTTTGGTTGCAAAAGTGGTTGCTGGACTACGGCGAAAACCACAGTCGCTATTAATAGCAGAGTAAGGAGATGCATCCAGGACCACCGATTCATCACCAAAATTTTGAAAGATGTCCCTTTTAACTGCACCAGAGGATCAAGACCACGCGTTCGTTCAAACAAACCACCTGACAAATGACCAAACTGTACGGCTTCAATCTTTCGGCAACATCGTACGAAGCTAGCCCAATCTGTAACGCGTTGTTACAAGAATGTGCGACATTGCCGGGGTTGAGGAGAGCGTGGAACATCTAAACTGATGTACGGCAAGGCAAGGATACGCCTATCAACAGCTCAAAATTCGAGACTACGAATCGTTGCTCTTGTGAGGCCGCAAGAGTTGCGCAAGAGCGACCCAGTTACAGGGTTGATACGACAAGGCGAAAGCAAATTCGATTTGTAACCAGTCTTTCAAACTCGTTTAAACCAAACTTCCGCCTTTTCTTTGACCGTTTCGCCTACGGGTCCGTCTACACCTGGCCCAGCGCCCCAAAACCCGCCCGTCACTCCAAAACCCATCACCTTGTTCTGCTCTTCATCGATAGCGAATTCGATAGTAAGTGGAGCGTTCCCCGATGCACCATATGCCCAATACTCCTCCTCCACATCGTGAGCCTGGTCATCTTGAAGTATAGGCTAAGCGAGTCCGACAGTAACGTCAGTATTGGCAGCGATAAAGGTGTAAATACTTACTAAACTTCCGAATCCTGAAACATTGAACAAGTTTCCGCTGAAGTGCTCCAAACGAATATGCGTTAACCAGGTTTTCTTCGTGTGCACGATAAATGTAGGCAAGGAAGCATTTATCACTCCAGGAAGTCGAGTAGGGATTTCATCGATTAACTCCTTGCATGCTGCGTTGGGTTTCGAATCTGTCGACGGAAGCCCACATAGGTCGAATGTACCATAGGCCGGATGGACATATCTTCCCGATAGGGAAGCGAATGATACAGAGGGCAAGTCTGGCTCCGCAGGTCGAGGGGTAATGTTTTCCAAACTTTGCTGGTAACCTTCTGTGACTTCGTGTTTTAACCTAGATACAAATTAATCTCAATGTCAATGTAACGAGTTGAAAATCTCGCACCGCGAATCCCAATCGATAGGTTCCAAGCCCAATATCTCATCTATAATTCTCCATTTAATCACTTCCATGTATTGTTCGCCATAAGCATCGTCGTTGGTCAAAACTGCGACGCCAAAGTTTTCCAACGGAAAACGAACAACCTGAGAGTGAAAACCTGAACAAATGCAAGCTCAGTCGCTTTGATATAAGACAGAATAAAACCATTCTTCCTGACCTGGCGTTGCACCTCCGTGCTGATTCCATCGTTGGTAAGCACTCTCGTCAATCTAACTGGAACAAACCTGAATGCCATCTGATAGATAAGCTTGAGCAAACGGGACAATGTACAAGAAGAGAAAGATACATACTATGCCCACGATACGTAGAAGCCATCTGACCTCCGCCATAAACTACGGGCCCAATCTCAGGAGCGGGACTGGCAAGTGCTTGAATGGATGTGTTTATATCGAAATTGCAATGTCGCTCACGGACTACCCATCAACACAGTAACTCCAGTGGCAACCTTTGTGATGACAGACTCAGGATCACTTGGTCGTTGGTTATCGGATTTTTTCCCAAGAGGAGAAGCGTTTGCAGCCATCTTGCCTAACCGTACAACATGATGTTAAAATCATGTGCGACGCGAAATGTCCACTTGCCATATCCCTCGCGCTAGAGATCACACCTCCTGCGCCAGATATAACTGAAAAGCACGCAGAGATTAGCTCATGTAGAACATCTGCAGCATCATATCTTACTGTTTCCCTCTTCTCCCCCAGGATTCCAATAGGGTAATGCCCTTGGTATACCCATTCCAAAGATATCTTCCGTCTTATTGACTTGATCCCTGGCAAATCCAGCCGCGAGTTTTCCAGTTGCCCCTGCTAGATCACCCGAGTACGTTGTAGCGTGAAGACCAAGAGGGAGGAAGATATGCTTCTTGACATATTGTGCAAAACGGACATTCAAGAAAACCTCCGGGATGTACGATAGTACAATATACATGATGTTGTTGTATTGCCAGGTCTCTCGAAATCCAGCAGACGGTCTAAGGTACTTGATTTGAGATATCTAATTGAGGCCAATGAGATTTTTGGAAGAGCATAGAAAGGAAGACGTAACGAACCAACGATCCAACGGGTTCGCTATCATTGTACACCATATCATGACGAGGAAGGCCGGTGCGGTGGCTCATGAGGTCGATGATTGTGCTCTCTGATGTCGCGATCGGATCGGCCATCTCCCACTCGGGGATAATAGAAGATATCTTCGTGTTCCAGGAGATTTGGGGTGAAAGGCTCTCATTTGAGATTAAAAGACCTGTGGCGATGACATCGAACAACTAAGTAGGCCGTAAGCTCATAAAAATCCATAACGATTCATGTTCTAACCTTTGAATTGGAGCCAATAGCAAACAGCGTATCCTCCGTGACTTTACTACCATCGGCCTTGGCGACACCGTATCCCTTCTTCTCGATATTCCAAGTTCCATCTTCGTTTTTCTGCACCACCGCAACTCCAACACCCGCAGGCGAATTCCAGCTCTTCAGAACATTCTCGATAAAGTTGTCAATTTCGGGGGTCAAAACGTCCTTTCTGTTGCTTGATTGCGCAAGCGGCTCTTGGAGTTGTGCAAAAGTTGCGGCTGTTAGCAAGAAGAGAGTGAAGAGATGCATCGAGCCACAGGTTCAAGCAGAATTATAGCGCAGTTTTTGAAGCTTTCCCTGCTGCCTGCGCCGTAGCCTGACCGTATCAACTTGACAATTGAAAAAAATGACAGATGTTCAGATTTACGTTCAACAGCTTCGAGTCCAAGCTGCGGCGCATTGCTCTTGAGAAAAATCGCATGACACCGTTTCCGGTATCTACTTAAGCTTTGGAGCTTAACGCTCGGAAATTCCTGAGGCCTGAGGCCTTGAGGATTCAAAATAGTGAAGTTCAACCATCTGAGCGCTTATTTCACACATCACTGATGTCAGATGCCAAAGCTGGAACATTCGGCGTCAGGGACCAGAAAAATCCTGCTTTTGACCGCCACCATTCCATTCTTTTTTTTGTCATTCTTTCTCGCCTCAGATTGCTTTCCGACGGAAACCCGGTTCCTCATGCTTTCACCTTTAATTCTACAGGCTCTATGGCTAGCCACATCTTTCTCTCCAGCTCTGGCTTCTCTTGCGGGCTCTTTTGCGGATGGTGGTAATACTCAAGTTAGCGCGATGATGGTGCGTTTTTCGAGCTGATAGTTTGGAACACTTCTCAGAGGAACTCGCAACAGATGTTTGTTGGGAACCAGGATAAAGTCTACATTATCGACAAAGCGGAAGGGAATGCCGCTCAGATTAATGGTCACCCTGCATGGGGTGCAGTTTGGTGAGTATCATAACTCCAACGCAGTATTGACTTTTCATCTTTATACATAGGGACTTCAACACTCATCAGGTCGAACTGATGGATATCAAGACCAATGTTTTCTGTGCTTCTGGGATGCATTTGCCCAACGGCTCATATGTCACTTTTGGAGGGAATGGCGCTATCGCACCTGGTGGAGGTATTGGGTCAGTTCCGAATGGACAAGGAGCCGCGTCGTTCGATGCGACTTACCAGGATTATGATGGCTCAAAATCTATTCGCATATTAAACCCTTGCACGGACTCTGATAATTTCAACTCTGCAAATTGCCAGTGGTTCGACAATCCTGACGTTTTATCCATGCAGGAAAAGCGCTGGTACTCTGCTGCTGAGCCATTAGGCGATGGAACCGTTGTACTTATCGGTGGATTTGTCAACGGAGGCTATATAAATCGCAACACTCCCAATACTGATCCCTTCTATGAAGGAAATGCATCCCAACCTACATTCGAGTTCTACCCAAATAACGGACGTGGTGCGACTCTTATGAACTTCATGGGAAAAACATCAGGTTTGAATGCGTATGCGCATTCATATCTGATGGCCTCTGGTCAAATGCTCGTCCAAGCCAATTTCTCTACTAGTATGTCTTTTTCTCCCAGTCATTTTTGTCTGTTTACTCAATATTCGCAGTGCTCTGGGATCCAAGTACCAACACCGAGACCGATCTCCCGGACATGCCTGGCAAGGTCGTTCGCGTGTACCCAGCAACTGGAGCTGTGGCGATGCTTCCCCTTACTCCTGCTAACAACTATACGCCCACCGTAATCTTTTGTGGGGGTTCTGATATGCCTGATACGTTCTGGGGTAATTACTCGTTTCCGAATACCAACACCTGGCTGTACCCGGCTTCAAAGGATTGCCAGCGCCTTACCCCCGAACCAGTAGATGGTTCAGCGCCTGCTTACGTCCAAGATGACGACATGCTCGAAGGTCGTACCATGGGCCAGTTCATCATTCTTCCTGATGGAAAGATGCTCGTCGTTAATGGTGGCTTAAACGGAACTGCTGGATACGCAACCAACACAGGAACAACTTTGTCGTACAGCCAGATGCCTTTCGGAATGTCGTTGGCTTCTGGACCTGTTGGTACTCCTGCTCTGTATGATCCTAATGCTCCCGCTGGCAGTCGATGGTCGAATGCTGGTTTCTCCACTTCCGACATTGCCCGTCTCTACCACTCCTCGGCTATCCTTCTTCCCGATGCATCGGTCCTCATTGCCGGCTCCAACCCTAACGTTGATGTCAATCTTACCACATTTTTCCCCACCCAATACCAGGCTGAAATATTCTACCCGCCTTATTTCTCAGCTACCACTCGTCCTGTCCCGTCTGGTATACCCTCAAATCTCTCCTATGGTGGCAGTTCATTCGATATAACTGTCCCTGCGTCTTCGTACTCTGGATCAAGTAACGATGCAGCTGATAATACCACTGTGGTCGTTGTCCGACCCGGCTGGACTACTCACGGAATGAACATGGGCCAGAGGTTCCTCCAGTTAAACAACACCTATACTGTCAATTCAGACGGATCCCTTACCTTGCACACTGCTCAAATGCCTCCTAACGCTAACATTTTCCAACCGGGACCGGCTATGGTGTTTGTCGTAGTCAACGGTATCCCATCCAACGGAACCTTTGTCATTGTTGGCAGTGGTAGTGTTGAGACGCAGCCTACTCAGCCCGCTAGTGTCCTCCCCTCCAGTGTCCGTTTAAACTCCGCCTCTGGTTCCGCAACTGGTACAGGTACCGCAACCTCGAGCACTGACCACTCCAGCGGCAGTAGTAAAGTGGCTATTATCGCCTCCGTTGTTGGTGCAATTGTAGTGTTGGGAATCATCGGTGCGCTGATCGGTGTGTATCTGTCGCGTCGTCGACGAGCTACTGCACGTGAAACAACCAAGTCCTACGCGATGAGAACTGTTTCCAGTCCTAGCGCTGTTCAGACGAACCCTGTGTATATGAGGAACTCCGACTCCAGCTCATTCTCATTACAACAACCGGAATATAACCAAAGCCAACAATGGGCTGGAAGCTCTGCGAGTTTGACGGGTGGCGATCACACTCCCTATCACGATGTGCCAGCTCCGTACATGAATGAATCTAGGGGACCTCATGGGATGAGTATGGAGCTGGACCCATACGCTGCCCAATCGATGATGCACACAAATGATCCACGGCGGAGATACTAAATCATGCTTCATTTTTCTTTGGTTTTTTGTGTTGCCTCGAGGAATTTTCCCTTGATTTCGTTGTCGTTTGAGTCGTGGTACTATTTTTTATGCTTTTTACTATCTTATTAGCCTGACATCCAAAACCCCATGAAATTCACGGACCTTGCAAACATTTTGAAAAATCTGCTTTATCTGATCGAGCTAGTGCAGTTACCCAAATGCGGTAAGAGGATTTCCTTTTGCGGCTTGAGAAACCTGCCCGTCAGAGTGAAGATGAGGTAGGGGCCATGGTCACGAAGGAAATTCTCGTAGAATGCATTGTTCTACCGATGATATGCCGTGATTCCAATAACATGTCGCTACTTACCGATCCGAGGAACCCAGAATCTCAGAAGAAGCCTAGCCCCTTGTTAAGTTGCTAGTCATTTGTGACCCGTCGACTTGACTAGCATGTACGTATAATAGCGCATTGAGCATGTCTCCGACCAACGCTACATATGGAAAGTTGGCTGCGGCACACTACGTTACGATGGTGCCAGGTTAGACGAGATACTTCAAAACCGTGTCAACTTTTTTGCGACCCCATTGATTCGCTCGGCCCTCTACGGACATGACAACTTCTAGTAACGGTTTCCGCCTGCGATATAAAAAACACCTTGGTAGCAGACGTACAATTGTAACCATAAGTTCGAAGTACAACCATAACGTAGACTGGATCATATAACAAAACATTTTACAAATGCAGCACAGGGTGAAGCATTACCTTCACTCTCAATCTGCCGTAGCGGTCGCCAAAATCAGATCTCGTGCTTGCTGGTCGCGAGGCGTAATGGAAGATCGGTATGGCGAGGGATGGCTGGAATACGCCCGGGGCGTTGATTAGTATCATCAACATATAAACATGACACAGACTCAAGCACATACCGGAAGAAGGTTTTAGTATACTCTCCTGGAATGTCAATTTCATTACCTGCATCATCTTTGGCCTTGCGTAGATTCAGTGTGGCCAGGACAGATACAATTGTAAGCCAGACAGTATTGTCAGCCATGTGGCGCCCCGCGCAAACTCTATATAGAGGAAAAGGACGGGAAAATATCCTTGAACGAAGATTACACACCTCCGTCCAAATCCAAAGGCATAGATATTGTTGATGTTCGTATATGGCCCAGTTGAAGAGTTCAGAAAACGTTCAGGCATGAATGTATCGGGTTCTGAGAACACATTGGGATCTCGATTGATACCCCTAGGAACGTCCTTTAGCACGGCACAAGCTTGCTCGAAACTTAAAAGAGATCATAAACTCACCAGATATTGGCAACGATCGTACAGCCTGAAATGAAGACATTAAAATGTGCCTTAAAACAAAAGATTTTAAAGACCTTTAGGGATGTGGTAACCTCGATAGAAGTCATCTTCAGTTGAAATGTGAGGGAGATCTGCAAAACCTCAAGAAATATTCAATCTTTTGAATTAGTAACCTCATACCAACAGGGACAGGCGGGTGCATGCGCATTATTTCGCGATATATTGATTCAACATATGGAAGAGACTGGCGGTCTTCAAAAGTAGGTAGTCGATCTCTCCCAATAACGTGATCAATTTCCGCTTGCGCTTTCAACTGAACATCAGGATGTTGAGTCATGGTGAGGAGAAAGGAGGCAATTGAAGACATTGTCTATTAAATTCTAGATAAGTTCATGGAGTGAAGTCAGTTCAAGGAGAGACTTCGTACCGTATCAGCCCCGGCTGAAGGTAGTAGATGTTAGTTTCTTTGATCTTGTGATCTAGTATTAAATTAAAAATTAAAAAGTCTCACCCAAAAAACTGATAGTTCCCATTGCCTTGACCCTCCCAATGCCCACAGGATCTCCCTCACTTTCAAGCGCTAGCTCAGCAATAAGGGAAGTACCAGTACCCATTTTCTGGATTATAAGCCATTATAAGGCAAAGCTGCAAGTTGAAGACTTACCAAGTTATTTACAGCACGGTCATATGGAATCGTTTCTGCTTCCTTTATACCTGCCAAACATTCGTTCGCTACCTTTTGAAACCCACACCCAGGGAACCAGGAAGGCATGAAACGCAGCCACGAAAATCGTTCAAAGGCAGGGAATGGCTCTACAATTGCTCGTCCAATTAAATGCACAGTTTGTCCAACCCTCTGGGCAACGGATTCATCAGAACGAATGTCCAGTCCATATAATGATGCATAAATGACGCCTTGGGAGAGTCTTGTGGAATAATCAGTATTCAGCTACCTACCCTCGGCCTAAACCGGTAAGACATACAACATTGTGTGCTGCATAAATTCTTCTGGGTTGTCCGTCAGGTTTCGTAAAAACTGGTGGATTTGTTTGTATTGGGCTTGATAAAAGCGACTGCTGATAGATTTACGAAAATTTTGTTGAAAAAGGCTCCTATTTCCTCGCCATTTATCCGAATATCGCTGCGCAGGAGTTGAAATCAGTTCCAAGTTGGAGATGAGTTTGTTAGGCAAGTTACCTGTGTGGAAAGTAAATCATCGAATCCACACCTTACAAGGAAAACTTAGCAGTGACTCGGAATGTTAAGAGTTCAAACTCACAGCTTCATCATGTTTGTCATTGCTCGATCCGAGTAGATACGAGCACGCTTGTCTAGTAGATCGTTGGCAACATGAGCATTATTGAGGATGAGCATGTTATTTTCATGGATGTAGACAAGATCTCCTGTAGCAATACCGTTCCGAGAATCAGCATTTCATACATGGACGAAAAGAAGAACAAGTAACGAACCATACTCTCTCCCCCATTCTTGATATTGGACCCATGCATCAAGAGTCGGAATATCTGGGGATTTGGGACCTGGAGGATAGGACTCGACGAAGGACTGGCGGCGGCGTGGAAAGAGATACAGTACAGCGACTGTAGACACTGCAAGCCCAGACAAGGCCAAAAGAGACGAGGCAGGTGCCATAGTCGCTATTGGGACATCTGTTACCTTATATATATAGAAGAACAGTACCGAAAAGAAGAACGCCATGATTCCCATACTGTCAAGTAACTAGCCTGGTCACGCTTGATAAACCTTATTATTTGATATGGACACAAAGGAGGTGAGAGTTCTGTGTATGATAGCAGCCCAGTACCACCGATTTGGCACGAGCGGACTTTGAAGATAGCCACGAGAAAGGTTTGCGAAAAAGAGCCGTTCTACTAATTATTGAATGATTCGAGGAAAACCCGACGCTGGGTCTTTCCATGTTGCTCCAGGGAAAACTAGAAATCACTAATTAAGCTGCAAATGGGTTGAGAGCCCAGTTACTGTATAGTATGCTGTCAGTCCATTGGTACCTTAGTTGAGAAATTCGCGGACTTACGAACCGGTGACCATCTTGTCTTGAAAACTTGAAGCTTCCTACAATGTTGACGTCCACCAATTACAGACCTGTAACTTAACGATAACGACGCGCGAAGTACTTAGAGGTTCCGTTCGATGTATAACACTCATATCTTATCAAATCTTATCTGGTCACGTTACTCACCGGAGCGCCGGAACCCCATGATCTTTACTGTCACACAAATATGGTGACGGCGAACCGTACTTGATGTTGGATATCATTCCATACGTATATTAGGACTCATATTTATGGCTTTGACCATCTTGTTGCATAAAAACGACATGTTTACTTTATACCAGTGTACAATAGGTACTATTTTCTACTTACTGAAGAGTAAACGAGCCCTCGAGTCCACTTGTACACAACTTGTACAACACTCCAACGAGCTATAGCTACATGTTCATGATACGCCGAAAGGTGTCTACTGCTGAGGCCTGAGGCCTCAATGCCTGAGTACAAGGAACCTTCACCATATGAGCAGCCACCTCGAACAAGAATATCGGCTGGGAGCCATCACCCTATTGCAAGAAACAATCAGGTTAAGTAAAACAGAAATGAAACGAACGGTTAGGATATGGTATTCAGAGAGATACTTACAACAAGGGCCATTGAGAACCCGACATGAACAGTACGACATTTCCTGATGTGCACCTCAGTGATATCCAATGCTGCCATGTTGACTTTGAGGTTTTCGACTTTGCGCCCTCAGATGATAGGGACATGTACGATGTTTTCTGCATCACGTACACAATGGTAACTAAAAAGGTAAAATTCAAACTCATGGTTAGCGAAAAAGAGAAGAGAGATAGTCAAAGTTGTAGTCACTTGTTCGCTCCAACCTCTTACACGACCTTTTCAAGAGTGAGACACCCTGACTTCTGCCCCAGTACCTTCCCAGTCCAACCATGCATGGTATATCCTTTCTCTCCACTTTTCCTGCGGCGTTTCTCTTCTTCGTTGGTACGGAGTTTATCCGTGGTGAGGGCGCAAGGGCCAGACTAAGGGAACGAGCTATAGGGATGATGTCGCATTTGGAAGAGTGGTCCATGATGTTCCATTTCCCTGGAGGATCGAATGCGGTTAGGAGAAAGAAAACAAAGCGAGAAAACAAAAGATACACACTTGATAAACAACAAAAACGCATCTTCCCATGGTCTTTTGCATATTAATTAGCCTGCATGACGACCCAAACTGGGGTATGCCTAGATAAATGACTTTCCCAGACGCGATAATATTGTGCAAGCTATCCATCACCTCCTCAACGGAGGTGTCCCAGCCCCACCAGTGCACATACAGGATATCGATCTCGTACACAATTTCTTAAGGCTCAAAGTAGACGTGCAGTGATTTAGCGTTGATGCCGGTGTAGTTGATTCTTTAGGCGATAGAAGGGTCACTGGTTGTGTATGGCCAGTTAGTCCACGGGGAAGAACAAGATGCATAGTGGGGTCATGGGAGAGCGATATGTTGCGCGCTTAGGCATATTGGAGAGACGCGAACACTTGCACGAGGGCCCAATACTCCATAAAGTCCTATTACATAGTCAGTATATACTCGAGTGTGGCTAGGGAAAACTCACCGGCGAGCGAACCTGTACTCTGTACAGGTTCTGCGTACCATTCTCATTGTGGTCACTTTCATTGCTGGAGCGATTTGTTGCGAGCCCAAGCCATTTCTACAGAATGGATCTTTGAAAAGTTGGCCAGAAGATGGTGCATATGCTCAGAATTCCTTGCGGCCCTTGCCAGAGCGCACTAGAAGACTGGTCAGTAAAGAAATGGTAAGGAAATGGTAGTAACTTCACAGCATAAAAAGGGGAAGCAGGAAAAGAAAGGAAGGTTGTAAGAGAAAGCATCTTAAACAATCCACCAGGCCGCCTAGTAGAGCCCTCGGTATGTTTAGAAACACTTGATACAATATAAAAATATGAAAACAAATTAAGAGCAAGAACAAGAAAAAAGGAAGTAAGGAGGTAGACAGAAAGCTTACATCGATCAGGTTTAAAGCGCTCCTAAACTCTAACAAACCGTAACCGCACAAGAACACATTTCAACTATTCAGTCCTGCCTACCAGCGGTTTGAGGGTGCGGTGTTTTCGGGTCAAATGTGACAAGACATCTTCCTACTGAAATCAACTATGCTGACATTGAACAATGAGGAGACACGACAAGACGCGACAAGTACTTAAACTTCTCAAAGTGACGTGACCTGAGGTGACTTGTATCGCCGGCCGTAGTCGGAGGTCACATGACAAGATAAGATATGAGTGTTATACATCGAACTACGACTCACTTAAGTATACTTAAGTATGTTGTTCGAACCAAGCGGATCACCTGTCCGACTTCCCGGGTTTTCTATCTCTATCCGGCATTCAGCGCTCAGCTTTTGGACCATGTATACTAGTCGAAGGGTAGGAAGAGTCGAAGGAGGAGTTGAATAGGAAGAATAACGTCCGACCTATATCCTTCACTGGGGAAGTTTTATGATATGCTGTGCGTCCTCCATAAAGTCTTCAATAAATGAAGGAAAGGAGATTATGAGGAATAGAGCTATGAGCGTCGGGAGAGGGACGTGGTAGCTGTTGGAGGACTCGAACCGGACGCTGTTCCTGGTGGAAATGCCAGCCTGTTGGTTAATATATCTGATATCGAAGAGCAAAATCTCAAACCTGGTGAGCAGCGTTTGCCTCGCACAATAAGCGACTTAACATTTGTTCATGCGTGCCCAAGCCGCCCAAAAATCTCCAAATGTGCAGGCAGTGCATTTCATCTCCAAATATTGCAGTAGGTACAACCCCAAGATCGTAGAAACACTACCGGGGCCACAGATAGGTGATCCTCGGCCAGAGGCACTCTCGCTGTCAGATGATTCCAGACCCAATGACTGACGTACCTTTGGCGCAGCGTTTCGGTCGATGTTGCCAGTCACTTGAGCATCATCGGCAGGGACGTAGACAGGAGCAATGAACGCGTCTTCAACCAAACTGGCTGGAGCATGGTACAAACGATACGATGGGCAGAGGATTTAAATTGAAGGGATTGAAGGAGAGATCGAGGGATGCAAATGGATTCGATTTATTTGATAGGCTTTCGTTCAACAGTGATATACCAGTAGCAACAAGAGATATCCATTTGAGATGCCAATATACCTCTTCCTCAAAAATCTCGGGTTGCATGAAGGTCATGGACCTCGACACCATTTTCGAATCTTGTCATGAGTTTGGGCAGGAATCTGCAGACCAGGACTTGGTAGACATGTCCAGAAGTGCCCGAGGGACATTGGTGTCGCGAGAAGCGACGACAGCAAGGTGGTTCGCAAGTGAGATTCTGTGCTGGATGTGGGTACAAAGTATATATCTTAGAAGGTGTGTAGTGTGGAGTTGGCGTGAGCAGCATACCCGTTGGATCAAACCACCAGAAGTACAGAGCGATAGCTACGATGTGAGATAATCTGATCTCAAGTGAATACCGTGAAACTGTGCTCACTTTTCTGCCACCACCGCTGAAGTCTACTTTGACCTGTACTCGAGCCCAGACCTCTTGTGGCCATGCTTGACTCTAAACAGCTGCGCAGCCACAGGACTTGCTTGTGCGTATGTTGCTCTCCTTTGCGTCTGGATCTGAGCCGCCGCCGAGCAAGGCTGCCATTGCAATGCATGTGTCTG
>JADNRY010000380.1:0-58659 GCA_015501585.1 Rhodocollybia butyracea
TACTCTTCTTAGGGTTATTGACCCAGAAGTTTCGGCACAGTTTGCGGCCACTGGCCCCGCTGCTTGGAAAGTTTCATCCAAAGCTCCTCCGATCCCCTCAGACTACCTTGATTTCACTGATGTTTTTGATGAGGTTGCATCTGAGGTTCTCCCTGAACATCGGCCTTACAATCTCAAAATTGATCTGGTGGATGGTGCTGAGCCCCCGCTTGGTTGCCTTTACCCTCTCTCTCCAACAGAGCAGCAGGCTCTTCACAAGTTCTTGGACAAGCAACTTGCTACGGGAGTTATTTGGCCTTCTTCCTCGCTGCACAGCGCCCTGGTCTTCTTTGTCCCCAAAAAGGATGGAAAGCTTCGGCTTTGTGTGGATTTCCGAGGTCTCAACAAAATTACCAAGAAGGATCGCTACCCTCTGCCTCTGATTTTGGTTCTTTTGGACACTCCAAAAAAAGCTCAAATCTACACCAAACTCGACTTGGCTTACACCTATCATCTCGTCCGAATTGCCGATGGTGACGAATGGAAGACTACCTTTCAGACCTGATGGGGTTCTTACAAATGGTTAGTTATGCCTTTCAGTCTTACTAACGCCCCTGCGGCTTTTCAAAGGTTTGTCAACAACATTTTCTCTGACATGCTTGATGTTTGTGTCATTGTATACCTGGATGACATTCTTATCTACTTGGACAACCCGGAATTACATTGGGAGCATGTTCGGGAAGTCCTTTGCCGACTTTGGGAAAACAGTCTTTTCCTCAACCCAGCAAAGTGCTTCTGGTCAGTTGATACGGTGGAATACCTCGGCTACATTCTCTCCCCTGCGGGGTTAACCATGGCCGAGGATAAGGTAAAAGCTATTGTTGACTGGCCCGTTCAATCCTTTCTCGGTTTCGCTAATTTCTACCGACGTTTTATTTTCAATTATAGTGACATTGTCATGCCAATGACTTGGCTTACTCGGAAGGGTATAGCTTGGCTTTGGACTTTGGCATGTCAGGATTCCTTTGACAAGCTGAAATATGCTTTCACTCATGCTCCGATCCTGGCCCATTGGGAACCCAATCGGCCACTTATCGTGGAAACTGACGCTTCTGATTACGCTCTTGCGGCCATCCTCTCTATTCGGCTTTTGGATGGCAACTCTCTCGGACATTCCAAGCTGCTGAGCTCAACTACGACACGCACGACAAAGAGCTCTTAGCCATTTTTGAGGCTTTTAAAGCCTGGCGGCACTACCTGGAAGGATCCAGAGATCCCGTTGACGTTGTGACCGACCACAAAAACCTCGAGTATTTTTCTACTACTAAAGTACTAACTTGGCGACAGGTTCGGTGGTCCGAATATCTTCACACCTTCAACATGGTTATTCGCTTTCGCCCCAGAAAACTCAGCGAAAAACCAGACTCTATCACTAGACACTGCCAGTACCTCAGTATATTACCTCCGAAAAAGGGATAGAAGTATGACATATTTTTCCCCTGAATTTTAGCATATTTTGTTGTAAATACTCAGTGCAGGGAACTGAATAAGCCGTGAGGCTTGAGAGATAGAAGAGAACTGGATAACTACTCTAGATACTGGCTTTGGAGAGAGCCTTATATACTGTACATACTGTATAATATTGCTAATACAATGAGTAAGGATACGGACATATGAACATACCGATCCGGCTACCTAATCTCTGGAGTTGCCACATCAGCAATATACAACATATTTTTCCAATGAAAAAGAGTGAATATTGCCCCAGAAATAGGCATGGGAAAATAAGTACTTTTTCGGCGGCTATTTCGCCCGAAATAGGGCGCTAAATATGCCATCAATCTTGCCTGATTTATTAGTAATTTTTCGGTATATTTTTCCTTTGTAATCTCTTTGATATTTCCTTGGAAATATGAGTGGCAGTAGAAAATATATTTCAATTGTAATATGTTAACTATTGTTGGCATTAGCAATTGGACCCTGGTTACATCATTCTAGTACTAAGACTAACCGCTTCAGTACAACATGAATGTGGGCCAGTTGAGTGACTAACAATCCTCATAGTGATATATGGCTTAACATCCATACTCTAACCATCGGCACTATAGCTCAGTTGGTTAGAGCACCAGTCTAGAGTACTGTGTGGTCGCTGGTTCAATCCCAGCTAGTGTCAACATTTATTTCCCTCCTGTTTCAAGGTCACTTGATTTGGGACAAGGTACTCCTTGATCCTGGTCACCTGATTTCTCTAACATTCATTGTTTGCTGTCTATTGGAGTACTGAGGAACTATGGCTTCCTTGGCCTCAATTTGGCCAACTCCTCCCTCAGACTGTCCACTGCATCAATAAGATGCCGGATGTTGTTGCAGGCCCAATTCTGCTCCAACATCATCTCCTCCCTCATTGTCACAATCTCCTGACGGAGGCCCATGACCTCCGAGGTGAATTCTGCTCCAACATCATCTCCTCCCTCATCGTCACAATCTCCTGACGGAGGCCCATGACCTCCGAGGTGAGTGCGGCAACCTCGTCATGGTCCACCTTCACCCTCTTCTGGTCTCTCACCTCAGGCAGCCAGCTGCACTTCAACTTCCTTGCCCGACACTCTATTGAGGGCAGGGTTGATCCCAGACATATCAGTGACATCTTGGCATTGTTTTGCATTGTTCTCTCATCACAGCAACCCTGACTTTCAGTCTGATAATTATCGGCCCAACCTCGGCCTTTGACTTAGAGGCTTTCGAGGCTCAAGCCTAAAAGGGGGATACTGTTACGATCATGCCAACTCGCTGAGGTTTGGATCACCATCAGATCATCATGGCCATCAGTCTGGCATCTCTCCAATTCCTTTCCGATACTTATCTCATCAATTCCTTTATCTCTTCATCTTATCTCTCACATCTTATCTTCATCCAATACCAGAAGGTCTCGGACTCATTCGGACTATCACATCACTGGTCCTTATGATTGTTGGGATTAATAATCAATCCTGACACCCTACAATGGTGAGATGTATGTGTTATGTGTAAATGCCCTTGTCTATATAATCAATCTAGGGGGTTGGATCAAAAGATATCCATGTAATGCCTTATAATGGTTAAGGACACTAGGGCACCTCTGTCACTACATTGATGAGATACCAAGTAGTTGAAACCATGGCCAGATAGCTCAGTTGGTTAGAGCATCTTGGGATTTCACCAGAAGGTCCTGGGTTCAATCCCCAGTCTGGACACTTTGTATAAATCATACCTTTAACAATTATCTTATGACTCTATTACCTTCCCGAATCTATCTTGGTCTCTCTCTCAGGACTACTCGGCGTGATGAGGGTCTAGCTAATAGCTATACCGCATGTCCCACTCTCTCCGATATCAGTCTGAGAATAACTTCGTTGATATATCCCTCTCGGGCCCTCCGGTCTTGCATGATCTTAACAGCTACGGATTTCATGATTGGTGTTTTATTGTGCAGTGTACAACTGTAGGAGAAAAAAGAGGGAGAATGAGACATGTGCGGACGTGGCGGGACTTGAGTGCCACTGGCATCGGATGATTCTATAAATGGAATATATTTCTCATGCATTAGCAAGCAAGGAAATTAGTTTAAGATCAATGACCCGGCATGACTCAAATGGTTGGGACAGTCAGGGCCAGTGTTGATCACAGCCAGGGAGGGAGCTGTTGGAGGAAACTGCACTTGTTGAAGTTAAACATACTGGAGCGCCCTTCAGCTAACCCAAGCAGTGTGATACCCATCTTAGTACAGCGTTGTTATGCTCAGTATAACGACTATAGTGTTGTACTAATAGCCTTATAGTTCCTCAGTACTCCAATAGACAGCAAACAATGAACTGAATCAAAGATATGTGAATATTGATTTGGACTCTTTCTAACTAAGTAAGGAATAGGTATTTGTTTGGTTCTATTTGTACTGAAACGCATGAGGCGTGAAAATGGGTGTCCACAATGTTGGCATTAGCAATTGGACCCTGGTTACATCATTCTAGTACTAAGACTAACCGCTTCAGTACAACATGAATGTGGGCCAGTTGAGTGACTAACAATCCTCATAGTGATATATGGCTTAACATCCATACTCTAACCATCGGCACTATAGCTCAGTTGGTTAGAGCACCAGTCTAGAGTACTGTGTGGTCGCTGGTTCAATCCCAGCTAGTGTCAACATTTATTTCCCTCCTGTTTCAAGGTCACTTGATTTGGGACAAGGTACTCCTTGATCCTGGTCACCTGATTTCTCTAACATGGTAGCAGCAAATTGTTGTAATTGGAGTTTCCTAACCCGGCTCCAATTGGGGGGTTGTGTTGGCATTAGCAATTGGACCCTGGTTACATCATTCTAGTACTAAGACTAACCGCTTCAGTACAACATGAATGTGGGCCAGTTGAGTGACTAACAATCCTCATAGTGATATATGGCTTAACATCCATACTCTAACCATCGGCACTATAGCTCAGTTGGTTAGAGCACCAGTCTAGAGTACTGTGTGGTCGCTGGTTCAATCCCAGCTAGTGTCAACATTTATTTCCCTCCTGTTTCAAGGTCACTTGATTTGGGACAAGGTACTCCTTGATCCTGGTCACCTGATTTCTCTAACACACAATTGTGCGCGCATACATATTTTCAACAGTCACCACTCAAACTGAAGAAATAACTCTAAAACTAAGTAAACTAAGCAAAATAGTGAACTAGAAGGAATATGAAGAATGTAATCAAACTTTACTATAAAAGTATATACTTTAGAGATGGAATATGGTCGTGGGAAGGTGATTAGGTAAGCAGATGTGTGACAGCACTATGTACACTCAACACAACCCCCTGATGGAACACTTCTGCAAGTCCATCACACACACAACCCCCCAACATAGTGTTTCCTTCCAATTAAGGAAGGGATGGTTTCACAAGTCCAATCAAAGATCGGAACTTTTCCACCTTTGGTTTGGCAAGGGCCTTTGTGAGCAGGTCAGCTGGATTATCCTCAGTGGGCAGATAAGAAGGTAGCAATTTCCCATGTACAACTTGTTCTCTGAGCCAGTAGAAAGTTCTGTCAAGATGCTTCATTCTGCCATGATGTTCTGGATTCTTGGCAACTTGGATGGAGGATTGATTGTCGACATGGATAATGGTAGGACAGCCAACTTTATACCCAAGCTCAGTAAGGAGAGAACAAATTGCCAACACTTCTTTGCCCACTGCATTTGATGCCACAAACTCGGCTTCAGTAGAGGATAGATAGAGTAACCACAGGTTGTAGTTTACTACTCCAGCTAACAGCACCTGATCCAACCTTTATGATGTATCCAGTAGTTGACTTCCCATTGTCTTTGTTACCACCCAAGTCTGAGTCGCTAATAGCAGTGATCAGGTCAGGGGCATCAGGATCCGGGCCAAGTTCCAACTCGTAATCAATAGATCCCTTCAAATAGCGCCACAAGTGCTTTACCGCAATCCAGTGAGCATGCCCAGGATTAGAGTTGAAACGGGTTAAGACACCACATGCATAAGCAGTGTCAACTCGAAGGATCATAGCCAAGAACAATAGGGAGCCAACTGCCGACATGTAGGGGATGTTGATCATCTCTTCTTTCTCCTCTGGTGTTTGTGGGCAGTCATCTTTGGATAGTGTAACATTGGGATTCATGGGAGTGTGAACAGGTTTAGAGTCCTGCATGCCAAATTCGTCGAGTTTACGCAGGATGTATTGCCGGGCATTAAGATAGAGTTTACGATTTTGGCGGTCACGTCTGATTCCCAATCCAAGTAAGAAGTCAGTACTGCCCAAGTCACGGAGTTTAAGTTCTTTCTGTAGATCATGCACAAATTGATCTATTACACCAGAGTCTTTACAAGCAAGAGTGATATCATCTACCCAAACTGGAACAATCACTTTAAGGTTACCGCGTTGAAACATGTAAACGCATGGATCAGACTCTAGGCGTTTAAAGCCAAGCTTGGCAAACACACCACAGAGTTTCTCACTCCAAAGACGGGGCGACTGCTTTAACCCATATAGGGACTTGTTTAGCCTGCAAACTTTCTCTGGTCCACCTTGCTTGAAACCCTCGGGCTGTCTCATGTAGATAGTAGTGTCAATATCAGAATTGATAAACGCATGTGAGATATCAACAGAGCGAAGCTCCATATCATCAATGGCGGCAAGAGCAAGTACAATGTGTAATGAGGACCAGCGGAGAGTTGAAGCATAGGTTTCGAGATAGTCAAATCCAGGTCTTTGGCTGAAGCCTTGAGCACACAAGCGTGCTTTAAACCGCTCAATAGAGCCATCAGCATTGTGTTTAATGCGAAATACCCAAGTCGACCCAATAGCTTTCTCTCCTGGTGGTAAGTCAATGATATCCCAAGTGCCATTAGCAAGATGAGCAGAGATCTCGTCGTTCATTGCTTCTTCCCATTTAAAGGCTTCAGGACTGCGCATAGCATCTCGATAATTACGAGGTTCTACACAAGCTGCTGCAGCATGTCCTTGTTCCTCTACATCACCATCGTAGTTGTCAGAGTGATCATGAGGGTCGTTGTTGTGGGCATTGCCCTGAGAAGAAGGTTTAACTTCCCACCATCTACCAGGAGGTTTGCGAGCACGAGCAGGTTGTCTCAAAGCTAAGGGTTGCCCATCAGATTTGTCATCCTCAGTTACTGGTATTTCTGGTTCTGGTTCAGGATCAAGAGCAGGGGCGGGTGGGTGGTTAAGGGGAGGCATATCCTCTTCATCCACAGAGTCAGGTTCAGATTTGGAGTCATCATATTGAGAAGGAGGTGTGAACAAGTCCTTAGTGGTACTGGCTGGTGGTTTGGGAGTAGCAGATGGTTCAGAACTAGTCACAGGAGTATAGTCTCGACGAAGGGCAGGCTGATTAGGTGACTTGGATCCATACATGAATCTTTCGTCAAATTCTGCACGTTCACTGATAATGACCTTTTTAGTGACAGGATTCCAGAACTTCCAGCCTTTAACTCCCTCAGGGTACCCAATAAACACACACTTCTCCATATGTGAACCAAAGTGAGGCCTCTTGTCCTTTTGAATATGCACATAAGCAATGCATCCCCAGACACGCAGATTGTCAACTTTAGGCTTAATTTTATACCAGGCTTCAAAAGGAGTGAGATCTGGAACAGCAGACGTTGGGCATCGATTTAACACATAAACAAGCGCAGCCAGGCATTCAGCCCAAAATGTCTTTGGTAAACCCGATTCAAGTAGCATAGCAGTCAGTAATTCAGCCAATGTCCGGTTAAGCCGTTCAGCAACTCCATTCTGCTGAGGTCGATTCCTAGTTGTCCGTTGTACTTCAATTCCCTCGTGCTGTAAGAACTGTTCAAATTCCTTGGATATAAACTCGCCACCTTTGTCATGTCTGATCTTCTTGATCTTTTTACCAGTAGAGTTTTCCGCCCAGGCCTTAAACCGCTTGAATGCACCAAAAGCTTCACTCTTCTTTTTGAGTAGTACAACTGCTCTGAAGCGTGATTTGTCGCATATAAAGGGGATCCAATAGCGGTAGCCAGAAGGCGAGATTACACCAGTATCATGTACATCCATATGAACAAGTTCTAAAATTTCAAAAGCACGAGTTTCACTGCTAGGAAAAGGATTGGCATGCATCTTTCCACCAAGACATGGTTCACATACTGGGTCTGGCTTTGCACTAGAATCGAGTTTAAAGCCCTCAACCAACCGATTTTTAGACAGCTTGCTAACATCACTCAGATTGTAGTGAAAGAAGCGCCTATGCCACAGCTCAAGATCAAGAGGTAGAGTCGACCCAACATGTGCACATTCAGCTTCTGTACTAACAGTATGTCCATTAAGATAACCAACAGATTTATTATTAACTGAAGCAGTGAACAGGACAGAACCATTAAGTGAGAACTCCATAGTATCTCTAAGAATTTGTACAGTAAAGCCTTTGTGTTTAGTCAAGTAAAGAACTGAGAGGAGATTATTATTAAGTGCAGGGACATGTAATACTCTAGAAAACAAAACATCTCTAACTTCTTTGCCATTAACAACAGGGGTAAATAAAACTTCGCCAATGCCTTCTGAATACACTACAGTATGATCTGCAAGACGAATAGGGACTCTGTGAGGAGTGTAATTTCGAATCCAGTGTTTATGAGGTGTCATATGAGAAGTGGCGCCTGTGTCTGTATTCCATTCCATAATATCAGCAAAATGTGAAGAAGAGAGTCCATTAAGAGTACTTGCACTAGCACAACCAGCATTTTCCGAAACTCCTTCAGTATCCACCTCTGTAACCTTGGCTTTATTGGGTTTAATGCCTTTCTTTTTGTTAGGATGACTGGGACAGTCTTCCGGCCAATGTACACCTTTGATTCCACAATGGGCACAAAAGTTTCTAGGTTCACCAACCCTAGGTGGAAACTTGTTGTTTCCATATCCACCTTTCTTCTTCTGTTGAGCAACTTGTGCTCTATTGACAGACTGCTCAGCATGAGCTTGATTCTGCTGTTCAGCAAGGAAAGCAGCAAGAATCATGTCTTTGTCAAGATTGTCCTGCATAAGCAGGTTGGATGATAGATGTTTATACTCCTCAGGGAGTGCACGAATGAGAGCCATTGATTGAAGCTCAGAGTCAAGTGAGTCCAATGTGAAGCCAGTGGATCCAGAGACAATAGGAGCAACAGTGGGTCGAAGATTTTGAATGTCAGCCATAGCAGCTTCCACTCTAGAGGCCATGTCCATGAGAGATTCATCAGCCAGCTTTGTGATAGTGAAAAGTGCATTGTAGGCATTAAACCTAGCACCAGGCTTCTTTGACACATGCTGTTTCTCTAGAATGCTCCACATAGCAATGGGATCCTCTTGGTATGCCTTAATAGGCACCTGCTGAGGCGAGCTGATGTTAAAGGTATGATTTATACAAAGTGTCCAGACTGGGGATTGAACCCAGGACCTTCTGGTGAAATCCCAAGATGCTCTAACCAACTGAGCTATCTGGCCATGGTTACAACTACTTGGTATCTCATCAATGTAGTGACAGAGGTGCCCTAGTGTCCTCAACCATTATAAGGCATTACATGGATATCTTTTGATCCAACCCCCTAGGTTGATTATATAGACAAGGGCATTTACACATAACACATACATCTCACCATTGTAGGGTGTCAGGATTGATTATTAATCCCAACAGCTGACAGCAAGGAAAATCAATCCAGCAGCCTTTTCAGCTTTAATTTCCCACTTGTCCAACAGAGCTGGATCTGAGGGCTTAGCCTCTTTGCCAGATACTAGTCTCCATAAACCTTGAGACATCAGAGATGCCTTCGAAGATATTACCAACCCAATCATTGTAGTTGTCCTTGGTAAGAACTTTGAAAGATGGGTTGGAAGTGGTAGAAGTGAAAGACATAGTGCCTTATAGTTCCTCAGTACTCCAATAGACAGCAAACAATGAACTGAATCAAAGATATGTGAATATTGATTTGGACTCTTTCTAACTAAGTAAGGAATAGGTATTTGTTTGGTTCTATTTGTACTGAAACGCATGAGGCGTGAAAATGGGTGTCCACAATTGTGCGCGCATACATATTTTCAACAGTCACCACTCAAACTGAAGAAATAACTCTAAAACTAAGTAAACTAAGCAAAATAGTGAACTAGAAGGAATATGAAGAATGTAATCAAACTTTACTATAAAAGTATATACTTTAGAGATGGAATATGGTCGTGGGAAGGTGATTATGTAAGCAGATGTGTGACAGCACTATGTACACTCAACAGGAGCACCCGCTACACTATACAGGAACATCAATGTAAATGAGTATTGTAAAATATATCACATCAATCCGCAGTGAGTACTCCATGGCAGAGTCCTGACGCAGTGTGTAGCACAGACCCGACTGCTCCTAAAGGGGACCGCATCAGTTTCCCTTTCCTTTCCTGAGCATTTCCCAAGTTAGCTCCAGACTGCATGACGCATATCACATTTGTGCCGACAGAATGTCAAGTCCTTGGCCAAGCGTCCGATTTCAGCTGTCCCTATCACAGTGTTGAACCCCAAACTCTTCTGAGTGCGCAATGAGACCAGCAAAATGAAAAATTGTGTTCCATGCTGCACAATATCATACATGTGGGCCAGAATCTTCCTGGCAGGAATTAGGGGAAGACAATGTCATCCACTGAAGGAATTAATCTATCCATGCTGTGCCCAGGGCTTTCATATGCTTGGAAGACTATAGATTACTACTTATTACCACCCGCCTTCTTCTGCTTTTTATTTTGCATATCTCTTATGCTCTTCAGCTGGTCTCTTAGAAGCATGTTAGCACCCCAGTGTTTTTCGTGGTTCTGAAATTGGGGAATTGCTGTTTCAATCTAAAAGGGATGAGGTAAGGCTCTCAAGTACAGGGGTGACAACTAACACATTTATGGGCATTATTCCAGGCAGTAGAGTCTTGTTCTGACAACAAAACATTGATATCCAGCCTGGTAGCCGTTATTGCTTCCTTTGGGATACGCTGGAGGTAAGATGAACAAAAGCAAAAAAAGACAAAGGATTGAACTTACACAGTATTTTTTCATCAACGCAGGATTCCAATTCATACCTGCCACCATGGCGTTGCCAGGAGCAGGGATAAAGATGGGCACCGGATCCGCAGCCGTCAATGATGGGTCCATAGATGAAGCATCATGTGCATGCTCATCAACAGGAGTCAAAGGCAAGGCTGGAACAGAACTGCCGCGAGAAGATGGCGAGGATGGCAATGGGAGAACCACAATAGGAGATACAGGGCGTGGGCGTATGAGTCGGGGATAAGGCTTGTAACGGACTTCTGAAGAAAGGTTGTCATGGATTGCCAGCTTCCTTTGAGGTCGGCGCTGAAGCACAGTAGCATATAAAGGAATGACTCTCGGACATGGAGCAGTCCTAGGCAAAGCAAAAGCAGAGATTGTGATTGTCTCAGGAGACGGTATGGTGGTCATTGCTGCACCAGGCAGTGAAGGATTCAGTGGGAAGCATCTTGGGTCGTCTTGGATCACCATTTAATCAGATGTAAAAGACAATAATCAGAACATTGAAAAACAATAATGTGATAAGCTTTTTGTGAACCTTCTTTTTTCAGGTAATCTTGTACAAATGAAGAAATGTCCACCCAGAATAACAACTCGTAATGATATGAATGCAGCAGCTGATGTCAGGGAATGGTGCCGCATATTGAGGCTGTGGCTGGAATGGCACATCTTGGAATGGTAATTGCTGAGAAAACGATGGCAAAGAATGAAGCTGCTGTTGCTGGAATCCATTCATTGTTGATGCAGACCTCACCCCACCTTCAGACTCACTCTGTAAAAGAGAAGTAAAGCTTACGACTCCCAAAGAGATGTAGCCAGTCACTGTGACCATCAGTAACCTTTGAATAGATCACGTATACTCCCGGCGACCGCTCCTAGCTAGCCGGGTGCCCCAATCAATAGTGCCCGTTAGGCGATTTCTCCGTATTACTCTGTCCCATTGCACAACCCAAGTGGAGCGCAAAATAAGAGGAACATTTCGAGACACAGGGTGATAGGAAAGGTCAATTTTGATCCTGTTACCGCACTTGCAACTACACAAGCAAGTAACAAAAGCAAGATTTACTCTGGTACTACACTAGCAATCTTTATTATGTGAATGACTGAGAGCGTACCTTGTGAGAGCCAACTCGTAGTAAAACCTTGAGTAAAACACCATAATTTCAGACTGGTTCAATGGGTGGTTGTGCTGCAATGGTCCTAACATTGATACCGCTAGAATAGATGGAGTTCTTGTAGGGGCCATTGAAGTACTGGAAAGAAAAGGAAAGGCTCTGATACTGGAGAAGATGCTAAGGGAAGGTCAAGAGATGGAGACGGCCAGGATTAAAATGTGTATATGTACATGCCTAGTACATGCGGCCTCATGAAGCAGGCGTGGATAGTGAGGTAACGACAGTTCATTGGAATGTCTAATGATAGAATATGATAGAATTGGTGTCCAGCATCACTATAGCTGCACAGCAGGGTCCACGCGGAATGGGAACGTCTCTGTAGACTGACTGAAATGTCTCTTTGTTCTTTTTTACCACTGTAAATTTTCTTGCAAGTCCTTCCAACAGGTCAAAAGAGATGTTACCCTGGCGCGCGAGACATTCCACAAGAAAGACACCTGGTAATGATTTTACCTTGTCACTGTGGTGGTTTCGGATTCAACAACCAAGGCTCACATTCCAAGGACCCTAAGCTCAATTTAAAGTATGTTCTGCTTTATTCCTGCTTATTCAACTCCCTAAGTCTTTGCATGCAACCATCGAGGGGCCAACATTGGAGCTGGTTATGGTTGCTGCTGTCAACTTTTCTATTTATTTTCGCTATGTGTATTCTGATGTTCTGACGTTCCTTTTCTCTCTCTCTCTGTTTCAACTGGCTTACTCTTTTTTTTAAGTGCTCATGTTTGAACAGCTTGCAGGCATCAACCAGCTCTACTTCACAGACAGACAGGAGGAACACAGGGAGGTGGTCAAGGAATTTGGCATGGTGAGTACTATAAAATTTCATGTCTGCAACTGAGTTCACGATGAACATGTGCCTGTAACAGACTTGCATTTTTGGATTCTGGAATACATGCTTGGCACAATCCACCTGTTTTTCTTGCTGCATCCTTGCCACTTGCAACATGTACATGCTCCTTGGACATTCCAACTGCTTTTCTCAATGTGTCGAGCTACCTTCATTCAACGTGTCAGGCCGCCTTCATTAAAAGTTCCTACCTCTTGTGTTGTAGAGCATCTGTACACATGTTGTTCCTTTGAGTTGGTTGCTTGGGTTTGTCACTAGTGTATCTTATGATGCAAATAGATGAAAGTTTATTTTTTTGAAAACATGCTGAAGAACAGAACACAATCAGAGTGCCCCCTTCAAGATTTATAAAAGGGGCTTTTTGCAATAACTCCTCTTCATCTACTCCTCCGATGTCTTCACCAGCTTCAAAGGACTCCATGCTGTTATTGAAGGCTTTCGTAATGAATCATATTTGTTCATTGAACAAGCTAACGACAACCTGGATGCTGAAAAGGAGGCTATCTTTTTGGCCCCTCAGCTCAATGCTGATGAAGACAAGGAGATGGATCTCCTGGATGACATGCCACCGCCACTCATGTTGGCATTAGCAATTGGACCCTGGTTACATCATTCTAGTACTAAGACTAACCGCTTCAGTACAACATGAATGTGGGCCAGTTGAGTGACTAACAATCCTCATAGTGATATATGGCTTAACATCCATACTCTAACCATCAGCACTATAGCTCAGTTGGTTAGAGCACCAGTCTAGAGTACTGTGTGGTCGCTGGTTCAATCCCAGCTAGTGTCAACATTTATTTCCCTCCTGTTTCAAGGTCACTTGATTTGGGACAAGGTACTCCTTGATCCTGGTCACCTGATTTCTCTAACAACTCATTGACACCTCAGATGACAAGGACAGTGACAATGATGACAACAACATGTTGAAGGAAACTGCACTTGTTGAAGTTAAACACACTGGAGCGCCCTTCAGCTAACCCAAGCAGTGTGATACCCGTCTTAGTACAGCGTTGTTATGCTCAGTATAACGACTATAGTGTTGTACTAATAGCCTTATAGTTCCTCAGTACTCCAATAGACAGCAAACAATGAAATGAATCAAAGATATGTGAATATTGATTTGGACTCTTTCTAACTAAGTAAGGAATAGGTAGTTGTTTGGTTCTATTTGTACTGAAACGCATGAGGCGTGAAAATGGGTGTCCACAATTGTGCGCGCATAGATATTTTCAACAGTCACCACTCAAACTGAAGAAATAACTCTAAAACTAAGTAAACTAGGCAAAATAGTGAACTAGAAGGAATATGAAGAATGTAATCAAACTTTACTATAAAAGTATATACTTTAGAGATGGAATATGGTCGTGGGAAGGTGATTAGGTAAGCAGATGTGTGACAGCATTATGTACACTCAACACGACAATGAGCCAGCGAACCACAAGCCAAGCCCTGCACACACTGCACACTGGCTTGAAAAGCAAGAGCCCCTGAATGAAGACCCCACCAAGCGCACTCACAATATTGATTTGACTGGATTGCGGCACATTCTACATGAAGCATCGAAGGGCATCAGTCAAGATACAGCTTCTGATTATGAAAGGTAAACTTTGTTGAAGGTATAATTTATACAAAGTGTCCAGACTGGGGATTGAACCCAGGACCTTCTGGTGAAATCCCAAGATGCTCTAACCAACTGAGCTATCTGGCCATGGTTACAACTACTTGGTATCTCATCAATGTAGTGACAGAGGTGCCCTAGTGTCCTCAACCATTATAAGGCATTACATGGATATCTTTTGATCCAACCCCCTAGGTTGATTATATAGACAAGGGCATTTACACATAACACATACATCTCACCATTGTAGGGTGTCAGGATTGATTATTAATCCCAACAAACTTTACATACTGGATATAAATTTGTTGGAGGAAACTGCACTTGTTGAAGTTAAACACACTGGAGCGCCCTTCAGCTAACCCAAGCAGTGTGATACCCGTCTTAGTACAGTGTTGTTATGCTCAGTATAACGACTATAGTGTTGTACTAATAGCCTTATAGTTCTGTTAAAGGTATGATTTATACAAAGTGTCCAGACTGGGGATTGAACCCAGAACCTTCTGGTGAAATCCCAAGATGCTCTAACCAACTGAGCTATCTGGCCATGGTTACAACTACTTGGTATCTCATCAATGTAGTGACAGAGGTGCCCTAGTGTCCTCAACCATTATAAGGCATTACATGGATATCTTTTGATCCAACCCCCTAGGTTGATTATATAGAGAAGGGCATTTACACATAACACACACATCTCACCATTGTAGGGTGTCAGGATTGATTATTAATCCCAACAAGTTCCTCAGTACTCCAATAGACAGCAAACAATGAACTGAATCAAAGGTATGTGAATATTGATTTGGACTCTTTCTAACTAAGTAAGGAATAGGTAGTTGTTTGGTTCTATTTGTACTGAAACGCATGAGGCGTGAAAATAGTTGTCCACAATTGTGCGCGCATAGATATTTTCAACAGTCACCACTCAAACTGAGAAAATATCTTGCAAACTGAACAAATGAAAGCCAAAAAGTAAACTAGGGCAGATATCAACATGGTAACGAAAGATTACTATAAAAGTACATAGTTTAGAGATGGAATATGAGCGTGGGACATCGCTTATGTAAGCAGTAAGTGTTCTATCACTATATACACTCAACACAACCCCCTGATTGAACACTTTTGCAATCCAGCACAAGTCAATCACTAACACAACCCCCCAACATAGTATTTCCTTCAACTAGGAAGGTTTGGCTTCACAAGTCCAATCAAAGATCGGAACTTTTCCACCTTTGGTTTGGCAAGGGCCTTTGTGAGCAGGTGGGCCGGATTATCCTCAGTGGGCAAATAAGAGAGTGTAAGCTTCCCATGTACAACTTGTTCTCTGAGCCAGTAGAAAGTTCTGTCAAGATGCTTCATTCGGCCGTGATGTTCAGGGTTTTTAGCAACTTGAATGGATGATTGGTTGTCTGTGTGGATAATGGTAGGAGAAGCGACTTTATACCCAAGCTCATTGAGAAGAGAACGTATTGCCAACACTTCTTTGCCCATTATCCATGTCAACAATCAATCCTTCATCCAAGTTGCCAAGAATCCAGAACATCATGGCAGAATGAAGCATCTTGACAGAACTTTCTACTGGCTCAGAGATCAAGTTGTACATGGGAAATTGCTACCTTCTTATCTGCCCACTGAGGATAATCCAGCTGACCTGCTCACAAAGGCCCTTGCCAAACCAAAGGTGAAAGTTCCGATCTTTGATTGGACTTGTGAAACCATCCCTTCCTTAATTTGAAGGAAACACTATATTGGGGGGTTGTGTGTGTGATGGACTTGCAGAAGTGTTCCATCAGGGGGTTGTGTTGAGTGTACATAGTGCTGTCACACATCTGCTTACCTAATCACCTTCCCACGACCATATTCCATCTCTAAAGTATATACTTTTATAGTAAAGTTTGATTACATTCTTCATATTCCTTCTAGTTCACTATTTTGCTTAGTTTACTTAGTTTTAGAGTTATTTCTTCAGTTTGAGTGGTGACTGTTGAAAATATGTATGCGCGCACAATTGTGGACACCCATTTTCACGCCTCATGCGTTTCAGTACAAATAGAACCAAACAAATACCTATTCCTTACTTAGTTAGAAAGAGTCCAAATCAATATTCACATATCTTTGATTCATTTCATTGTTTGCTGTCTATTGGAGTACTGAGGAACTATAAGGCTATTAGTACAACACTATAGTCGTTATACTGAGCATAACAACACTGTACTAAGACGGGTATCACACTGCTTGGGTTAGCTGAAGGGCGCTCCAGTGTGTTTAACTTCAACAAGTGCAGTTTCCTCCAACAGGTTATGGGCCCCGTGTTCTAACTGTGCATTTTGTTGTTGTGTTCTTGTTACCTCTTTACTTGTGCGCTCCTCAATAGTCCTATACTATTGTTGTCTTTCTATACTATCAATTGGCTCAGTTGGCTTGTTGGCTCACTTGGCTATTATCACTATGTCTTTCACTTCTACCACTTCCAACCCATCTTTCAAAGTTCTTACCAAGGACAACTACAATGATTGGGTTGGTAATATGAAGGCATCTCTGATGTCTCAAGGTTTATGGAGACTAGTATCTGGCAAAGAGGCTAAGCCCTCAGGTCCAGCTCTGTTGGACAAGTGGGAAATTAAAGCTGAAAAGGCTGCTGGATTGATTTTTCTTGCTGTCAGCTCGCCTCAGCAGGTGCCTATTAAGGCATACCAAGAGGATCCCATCCCTATGTGGAGCATTCTAGAGAAACAGCATGTGTCAAAGAAGCCTGGTGCTAGGTTTAATGCCTACAATGCACTCTTCACTATCACAAAGCTGGCTGATGAATCTCTCATGGACAAGGTCGACATGAAGGCAGATTTCAAGGGTAGGGAGACTTTCTGAAGGCCTCTGCAAACAACAGATACCGTCCAGGACTTGCAATGCACAATTCATCACTTTTCAGTGCACATGAATTCATTGCAAGTCCGCGCGCCTCATCGCAGTACCATGCGGTCCTGCTATTATTGTTATAGGTACTCTATCATGTCCTTAACAAATCGCGAAAAGAATCGAAGCGCTACCTATCTTCGTTCTTCCGCGATTCCATTTTCGAAATCCTGCACTCTAACTTGGACTTTGCATTTCGAGTTTTTCAGCACATGACCACCTCTGTTCAGCTGCCACTTTGGACAGATGATCAGCCAGTGTCCCTGTCGAGTTTCTAGTTCTTACAGGTGCCGGAGTTCCGAGCAGAGGCCTGTGAGAACATGATTAGAAATCTGACAAGGTCCTGTGCTTCTTTCCTTCCTTCCCCCACCATCAACTTCGCTTCTGGTGACTGGTAAGGACATCTGTCCACTCTATATAGCTCTGATAGCTCAAACATCGCCTCACAGCACCTCCTTTTGACTGCACAGACTCTAGCTCTTGCTCATAGAGTCTCAGATCAAAGGAATTGGTGCGCTTTTTCACTGATCTATCTGATCTTTCACTGAACAGAGCCCACAACACATCCATAACAGATTTATACACATCTACAGCCTCTGAAGTCGACCTAGTTGTCAGATCTTGGATATCAGGGCTCTCAGTGCGCTTAGATCGATGTTTTTTGCCTGTGTACTGTATACTGACTGATATCTGACTTAGATCTTGCTTGATCAAGTCGATTTTTCATCACCCTCCCTCCTCTCCCTCTTTCTATCTTGATGTAACTGTACAAACCAATGTATATTTGTTTTGTGTTTTCTTTTTCAACTCTGTTTTGTAGTATGCATTCCTTTAGTTACTTACATGCATGTATTCAGTACATAGCACTTCATGATCTGCTTAATTTATGGGCCTGGGGCCTGAGTTTTTGGCTAACTTATTCACTCCTGAGTGATGAAAGGCATAGGCCTCTAGAGTGGAAGCTGCTATGGCTGACATTCAAAATCTTCGACCCACTGTTGCTCCTATTGTCTCTGGATCCACTGGCTTCACATTGGACTCACTTGACTCTGAGCTTCAATCAATGGCTCTCATTCGTGCACTCCCTGAGGAGTATAAACATCTATCATCCAACCTGCTTATGCAGGACAATCTTGACAAAGACATGATTCTTGCTGCTTTCCTTGCTGAACAGCAGAATCAAGCTCATGCTGAGCAGTCTGTCAATCGAGCGCTAGTGCATGGGAATGATGGCTTACATAAGTGTGTCAGATTGCGGGAGTGTGTTGGGATTAATAATCAATCCTGACACCCTGATGGAATGTTGTATGTCATGTGCAAATATCCTCCCCTTAATGCACCTCCTGCTCTTGCTCCCACCCCAGAGCCCGAAATACCTGTGACTGATGAGGATGAATCTGATGAGCAACCCATTGCTGTACGTCGCCCTGCACGTGCTCGTAAACCTCCTGGTAGATGGTGGGAAGTCAAACCTGCTTCTAAGGGCAATGCCCATAATGAGCCTGCTGACTCTGATGAATACAATGGAGATGTAGAGGAACATGGACATGCTGCTAGTGGTGTAGAACCTCGAAATTATCGAGACGCTATGCGCAGTCCAGAAGCCTTTAAGTGTTGAGTGTACATAGTGCTGTCACACATCTGCTTACCTAATCACCTTCCCACGACCATATTCCATCTCTAAACTATGTACTTTTATAGTAATCTTTTGTTACCATGTTGATATCTGCCCTAGTTTACTTTTTGGCTTTCATTTGTTCAGTTTGCAAGATATTTTCTCAGTTTGAGTGGTGACTGTTGAAAATATCTATGCGCGCACAATTGTGGACACCCATTTTCACGCCTCATGCGTTTCAGTACAAATAGAACCAAACAAATACCTATTCCTTACACAGTTAGAAAGAGTCCAAATCAATATTCACATATCTTTGATTCAGTTCATTGTTTGCTGTCTATTGGAGTACTGAGGAACTATAAGGCTATTAGTACAACACTATAGTCGTTATACTGAGCATAACAACGCTGTACTAAGACGGGTATCACACTGCTTGGGTTAGCTGAAGGGCGCTCCAGTGTGTTTAACTTCAACAAGTGCAGTTTCCTCCAACATTTGATGCCACAAACTCGGCTTCAGTAGAGGATAGAGTAACCACAGGTTGTAGTTTACTACTCCAGCTAACAGCACCTGATCCAACCTTTATGATGTATCCAGTAGTTGACTTCCCATTGTCTTTGTTACCACCCAAGTCTGAGTCGCTAATAGCAGTGATCAGATCGGGGGCATCAGGATCCGGGCCAAGTTCCAACTCGTAATCAATAGATCCCTTCAAATAGCGCCACAAGTGCTTTACAGCAATCCAGTGAGCATGCCCAGGATTAGAGTTGAAACGGGTTAAGACACCACATGCATAAGCAGTGTCAGCTCGAAGGATCATAGCCAAGAACAATAGGGAGCCAACTGCCGACATGTAGGGGATGTTGATCATCTCTTCTTTCTCCTCTGGTGTTTGTGGGCAGTCATCTTTAGAGAGTGTTACATTGGGATTCATGGGAGTGTGAACAGGTTTAGAGTCCTGCATGCCAAATTCGTCGAGTTTGCGAAGGATGTATTGCCGAGCATTAAGATAGAGTTTACGATTTTGGCGGTCACGTCTGATTCCCAATCCAAGTAAGAAGTCGGTACTGCCCAAGTCACGGAGTTTAAGTTCTTTCTGTAGATCATGCACAAATTGATCTATTACACCAGAGTCTTTACAAGCAAGAGTGATATCATCTACCCAAACTGGAACAATCACTTTAAGGTTTCCGCGTTGAAACATGTAAACGCATGGATCAGACTCTAGGCGTTTAAAGCCAAGCTTGGCAAACACACCACAGAGTTTCTCACTCCAAAGACGGGGCGACTGCTTTAACCCATATAGGGACTTGTTTAGCCTGCAAACTTTCTCTGGTCCACCTTGCTTGAAACCCTCGGGCTGTCTCATGTAGATAGTAGTGTCAATATCAGAATTGATAAACGCATGTGAGATATCAACAGAGCGAAGCTCCATATCATCAATGGCGGCAAGAGCAAGTACAATGCGTAATGAGGACCAGCGGAGAGTTGAAGCATAGGTTTCGAGATAGTCAAATCCAGGTCTTTGGCTGAAGCCTTGAGCACACAAGCGTGCTTTAAACCGCTCAATAGAGCCATCAGCATTGTGTTTAATGCGAAATACCCAAGTCGACCCAATAGCTTTCTCTCCTGGTGGCAAGTCAATGATATCCCAAGTACCATTAGCAAGATGAGCAGAGATCTCGTCGTTCATAGCTTCTTCCCATTTAAAGGCTTCAGGACTGCGCATAGCATCTCGATAATTACGAGGTTCTACACAAGCTGCTGCAGCATGTCCTTGTTCCTCTACATCACCATCGTAGTTGTCAGAGTCATGACGCTTGTTGTTGTGGGCATTGCCCTGAGAAGCAGGTTTGACTTCCCACCATCTACCAGGAGGTTTGCGAGCACGAGCAGGTTGTCTCAAAGCTAAGGGTTGCCCATCAGATTTGTCATCCTCAGTTACTGGTATTTCTGGTTCTGGTTCAGGATCAAGAGCAGGGGCGGGTGGGTGGTTAAGGGGAGGCATATCCTCTTCATCCACAGAGTCAGGTTCAGATTCGGAGTCATCATATTGAGAAGGAGGTGTGAACAAGTCCTTAGTGGTACTGGCTGGTGGTTGTTGGGATTAATAATCAATCCTGACACCCTACAATGGTGAGATGTATGTGTTATGTGTAAATGCCCTTGTCTATATAATCAACCTAGGGGGTTGGATCAAAAGATATCCATGTAATGCCTTATAATGGTTGAGGACACTAGGGCACCTCTGTCACTACATTGATGAGATACCAAGTAGTTGTAACCATGGCCAGATAGCTCAGTTGGTTAGAGCATCTTGGGATTTCACCAGAAGGTCCTGGGTTCAATCCCCAGTCTGGACACTTTGTATAAATCATACCTTTAACAGTGGTTTGGGAGTAGCAGATGGTTCAGAACTAGTCACAGGAGTATGGTCTCGACGAAGGGCAGGCTGATTAGGTGACTTGGATCCATACATGAATCTTTCGTCAAATTGTGCACGTTCACTGATAATGACCTTTTTAGTGACCGGATTCCAGAACTTCCAGCCTTTAACTCCCTCAGGGTAACCAATAAACACACACTTCTCCATATGTGAACCAAAGTGAGGCCTCTTGTCCTTTTGAATATGCACATAAGCAATGCATCCCCAGACACGCAGATTGTCGACTTTAGGCTTAATTTTATACCAGGCTTCAAAAGGAGTGACATCTGGAACAGCAGACGTTGGGCATCGATTTAACACATAAACAAGCGCAGCCAGGCATTCAGCCCAAAATGTCTTTGGTAAACCCGATTCAAGTAGCATAGCAGTCAGTAATTCAGCCAATGTCCGGTTAAGCCGTTCAGCAACTCCATTCTGCTGAGGTTGATTCCTAGTTGTCCGTTGTACTTCAATTCCCTCGTGCTGTAAGAACTGTTCAAATTCCTTGGATATAAACTCGCCACCTTTGTCATGTCTGATCTTCTTGATCTTTTTACCAGTAGAGTTTTCTGCCCAGGCCTTAAACCGCTTGAATGCACCAAAAGCTTCACTCTTCTTTTTGAGTAGTACAACTGCTCTGAAGCGTGATTTGTCGCATATAAAGGGGATCCAGTAGCGGTAGCCAGAAGGCGAGATTACACCAGTATCATGTACATCCATATGAACAAGTTCTAAAATTTCAAAAGCACGAGTTTCACTGCTAGGAAAAGGATTGGCATGCATCTTTCCACCAAGACATGGTTCACATACTGGGTCTGGCTTTGCACTAGAATCGAGTTTAAAGCCCTCAACCAACCGATTTTTAGACAGCTTGCTAACATCACTCAGATTGTAGTGAAAGAAGCGCCTATGCCACAGCTCAAGATCAAGAGGTAGAGTCGACCCAACATGTGCACATTCAGCTTCTGTACTAACAGTATGGCCAATAAGATAACCAACCGATTTATTATTAACTGAAGCAGTGAACAGGACAGAACCATTAAGTGAGAACTCCATAGTATCTCTAAGAATTTGTACAGTAAAGCCTTTGTGTTTAGTCAAGTAAAGAACTGAGAGGAGATTATTATTAAGTGCAGGGACATGTAATACTCTAGAAAACAAAACATCTCTAATTTCTTTGCCATTAACAACAGGGGTAAATAAAACCTCGCCAATGCCTTCTGAATACACTACAGTATGATCTGCAAGACGAATAGGCACTCTGTGAGGAGTGTAGTTTCGAATCCAGTGTTTATGAGGTGTCATATGAGAAGTGGCGCCTGTGTCTGTATTCCATTCCATAATATCAGCAAAATGTGAAGAAGAGAGTCCATTAAGAGTACTTGCACTAGCACAACCAGCATTTTCCAAAACTCCTTCAGTATCCACCTCTGTAACCTTGGCTTTATTGGCTTTAATGCCTTTCCTTTTGTTAGGATGACTGGGACAGTCTTCCGGCCAATGTACACCTTTGATTCCACAATGGGCACAAAAGTTTCTAGGTTCACCAACCCTAGGTGGAAACTTGTTGTTTCCATATCCACCTTTCTTCTTCTGTTGAGCAACTTGTGCTCTATTGACAGACTGCTCAGCATGAGCTTGATTGTGCTGTTCAGCAAGGAAAGCAGCAAGAATCATGTCTTTGTCAAGGTTGTCCTGCATAAGCAGGTTGGATGATAGATGTTTATACTCCTCAGGGAGTGCACGAATGAGAGCCATTGATTGAAGCTCAGAGTCAAGTGAGTCCAATGTAAAGCCAGTGGATCCAGAGACAATAGGAGCAACAGTGGGTCGAAGATTTTGAATGTTAGCCATAGCAGCTTCCACTCTAGAGGCCATGTCCATGAGAGATTCATCAGCCAGCTTTGTGATAGTGAAAAGTGCATTGTAGGCATTAAACCTACCACCAGGCTTCTTTAACACATGCTGTTTCTCTAGAATGCTCCACATAGCGATGGGATCCTCTTGGTATGCCTTAATAGGCACCTGCTGAGGCGAGCTGACAGCAAGGAAAATCAATCCAGCAGCCTTTTCAGCTTTAATTTCCCACTTGTCCAACAGAGCTGGATCTGAGGGCTTAGCCTCTTTGCCAGATACTAGTCTCCATAAACCTTGAGACATCAGAGATGCCTTCATATTACCAACCCAATCATTGTAGTTGTCCTTGGTAAGAACTTTGAAAGATGGGTTGGAAGTGGTAGAAGTGAAAGACATAGTGATAATAGCCAACTGAGCCAACAAGCCAACTGAGCCAATTGATAGTGTAGAAAGACAACAATAGTATAGAACTATTGAGGAGCGCACAAGTAAAGAGGTAACAAGAACACAACAACGAAATGCACAGTTAGAACACGGGGCCCATAACCTGTTGGAGGAAACTGCACTTGTTGAAGTTAAACACACTGGAGCGCCCTTCAGCTAACCCAAGCAGTGTGATACCCGTCTTAGTACAGCGTTGTTATGCTCAGTATAACGACTATAGTGTTGTACTACTAGCCTTATAGTTCCTCAGTACTCCAATAGACAGCAAACAATGAAATGAATCAAAGATATGTGAATATTGATTTGGACTCTTTCTAACTGTGTAAGGAATAGGTATTTGTTTGGTTCTATTTGTACTGAAACGCATGAGGCGTGAAAATAGGTGTCCACAATTGTGTGCGCATAGATATTTTCAACAGTCACCACTCAAACTGAAGAAATAACTCTAAAACTAAGTAAACTAGGCAAAATAGTGAACTAGAAGGAATATGAAGAATGTAATCAAACTTTACTATAAAAGTATATACTTTAGAGATGGAATATGGTCGTGGGAAGGTGATTAGGTAAGCAGATGTGTGACAACACTATGTACACTCAACACCTCCTGCTTTTTCTGATGAATCGGACTCTGAACCCGCCTCTGCTGATGAAGATGATGTGCCTCCCCTTAATGCACCTCCTGCTCTTGCTCCCACCCCAGAACCCGAAATACCTGTGACTGACGAGGATGAATCTGATGAGCAACCCATTGCTGTACGTCGCCCTGCGCGTGCTCGTAAACCTTATGGATCCAAGTCACCTAATCAGCCTGCCCTTCGTCGAGACCATACTCCTGTGACTAGTTCTGAACTATCTGTTGAGTGTACATAGTGCTGTCACACATCTGCTTACCTAATCACCTTCCCACGACCATATTCCATCTCTAAACTATGTACTTTTATAGTAATCTTTTGTTACCATATTGATATCTGCCCTAGTTTACTTTTTGGCTTTCATTTGTTCAGTTTGCAAGATATTTTCTCAGTTTGAGTGGTGACTGTTGAAAATATCTATGCGCGCACAATTGTGGACACCCATTTTCACGCCTCATGCGTTTCAGTACAAATAGAACCAAACAAATACCTATTCCTTACATAGTTAGAAAGAGTCCAAATCAATATTCACATATCTTTGATTCAGTTCATTGTTTGCTGTCTATTGGAGTACTGAGGAACTATAAGGCTATTAGTACAACACTATAGTTGTTATACTGAGCATAACAACGCTGTACTAAGACGGGTATCACACTGCTTGGGTTAGCTGAAGGGCGCTCCAGTGTGTTTAACTTCAACAAGTGCAGTTTCCTCCAACAGGTTATGGGCCCCGTGTTCTAACTGTGCATTTCGTTGTTGTGTTCTTGTTACCTCTTTACTTGTGCGCTCCTCAATAGTTCTATACTATTGTTGTCTTTCTACACTATCAATTGGCTCAGTTGGCTTGTTGGCTCAGTTGGCTATTATCACTATGTCTTTCACTTCTACCACTTCCAACCCATCTTTCAAAGTTCTTACCAAGGACAACTACAATGATTGGGTTGGTAATATGAAGGCATCTCTGATGTCTCAAGGTCTATGGAGACTAGTATCTGGCAAAGAGGCTAAGCCCTCAGATCCAGCTCTGTTGGACAAGTGGGAAATTAAAGCTGAAAAGGCTGCTGGATTGATTTTCCTTGCTGTCAGCTCGCCTCAGCAGGTGCCTATTAAGGCATACCAAGAGGATCCCATTGCTATGTGGAGCATTCTAGAGAAACAGCATGTGTCAAAGAAGCCTGGTGCTAGGTTTAATGCCTACAATGCACTTTTCACTATCACAAAGCTGGCTGATGAATCTCTCATGGACATGGCCTCTAGAGTGGAAGCTGCTATGGCTGACATTCAAAATCTTCGACCCACTGTTGCTCCTATTGTCTCTGGATCCACTGGCTTCACATTGGACTCACTTGACTCTGAGCTTCAATCAATGGCTCTCATTCGTGCACTCCCTGAGGAGTATAAACATCTATCATCCAACCTGCTTATGCAGGACAATCTTGACAAAGACATGATTCTTGCTGCTTTCCTTGCTGAACAGCAGAATCAAGCTCATGCTGAGCAGTCTGTCAATCGAGCGCAAGCAGCACAGTCTGCACAACAGAAGAAGAAAGGTGGATATGGAAACAACAAGTTTCCACCTAGGGTTGGTGAACCTAGAAACTTTTGTGCCCATTGTGGAATCAAAGGTGTACATTGGCCGGAAGACTGTCCCAGTCATCCTAACAAAAAGAAAGGCATTAAAGCCAATAAAGCCAAGGTTACAGAGGTGGATACTGAAGGAGTTTCGGAAAATGCTGGTTGTGCTAGTGCAAGTACTCTTAATGGACTCTCTTCTTCACATTTTGCTGATATTATGGAATGGAATACAGACACAGGCGCCACTTCTCATATGACACCTCATAAACACTGGATTCGAAATTACACTCCTCACAGAGTCCCTATTCGTCTTGCAGATCATACTGTAGTGTATTCAGAAGGCATTGGCGAAGTTTTATTTACCCCTGTTGTTAATGGCAAAGAAGTTAGAGATGTTTTGTTTTCTAGAGTATTACATGTCCCTGCACTTAATAATAATCTCCTCTCAGTTCTTTACTTGACTAAACACAAAGGCTTTACTGTACAAATTCTTAGAGATACTATGGAGTTCTCACTTAATGGTTCTGTCCTGTTCACTGCTTCAGTTAATAATAAATCTGTTGGTTATCTTAATGGACATACTGTTAGTACAGAAGCTGAATGTGCACATGTTGGGTCGACTCTACCTCTTGATCTTGAGCTGTGGCATAGACGCTTCTTTCACTACAATCTGAGTGATGTTAGCAAGCTGTCTAAAAATCGGTTGGTTGAGGGCTTTAAACTCGATTCTAGTGCAAAGCCAGACCCAGTATGTGAACCATGTCTTGGTGGAAAGATGCATGCCAATCCTTTTCCTAGCAGTGAAACTCGTGCTTTTGAAATTTTAGAACTTGTTCATATGGATGTACATGATACTGGTGTAATCTCGCCTTCTGGCTACCGCTACTGGATCCCCTTTATCTGCGACAAATCACGCTTCAGAGCAGTTGTACTACTTAAAAAGAAGAGTGAAGCTTTTGGTGCATTCAAGCGGTTTAAGGCCTGGGCGGAAAACTCTACTGGTAAAAAGATCAAGAAGATCAGACATGACAAAGGTGGCGAGTTTATATCCAAGGAATTTGAACAGTTCTTACAGCACGAGGGTATTGAAGTACAACGGACAACTAGGAATCGACCTCAGCAGAATGGAGTTGCTGAACGGCTTAACCGGACATTGGCTGAATTACTGACTGCTATGCTACTGGAATCGGGTTTACCAAAGACATTTTGGGCTGAATGCCTGGCTGCGCTTGTTTATGTGTTAAATCGATGCCCAACGTCTGCTGTTCCAGATGTCACTCCTTTTGAAGCCTGGTATAAAATTAAGCCTAAAGTTGACAATCTGCGTGTCTGGGGATGCATTGCTTATGTGCATATTCAAAAGGACAAGAGGCCTCACTTTGGTTCACATATGGAGAAGTGTGTGTTTATTGGGTACCCTGAGGGAGTTAAAGGCTGGAAGTTCTGGAATCCTGTCACTAAAAAGGTCATTATCAGTGAACGTGCAGAATTTGACGAAAGATTCATGTATGGATCCAAGTCACCTAATCAGCCTGCCCTTCGTCGAGACCATACTCCTGTGACTAGTTCTGAACCATCTGCTACTCCCAAACCACCAGCCAGTACCACTAATGACTTGTTCACACCTCCTTCTCAATATGATGACTCTGAATCTGAAACTGACTCTGTGGATGAAGAGGATATGCCTCCCCTTAACCACCCACCCGCCCCTGCTCTTGATCCTGAACCAGAACCAGAAATACCAGTAACTGAGGATGACGAATCTGATGGGCAACCCTTAGCTTTGAGACGACCTGCTCGTGCTCGCAAACCTCCTGGTAGATGGTGGGAAGTTAAACCTTCTTCTCAGGGCAATGCCCACAACAACAACCCTCATGATCACTCTGACAACTACGATGGTGATGTAGAGGAACAAGGACATGCTGCAGCAGCTTGTGTAGAACCTCGTAATTATCGAGATGCTATGCGCAGTCCTGAAGCCTTTAAATGGGAAGAAGCAATGAACGATGAGATCTCTGCTCATCTTGCTAATGGCACTTGGGATATCATTGACTTACCACCAGGAGAAAAAGCTATTGGGTCGACTTGGGTATTTCGCATTAAACACAATGCTGATGGCTCTATTGAGCGGTTTAAAGCACGCTTGTGTGCTCAAGGCTTCAGCCAAAGACCTGGATTCGACTATCTCGAAACCTATGCTTCAACTCTCCGCTGGTCCTCATTACGCATTGTACTTGCTCTTGCCGCCATTGATGATATGGAGCTTCGCTCTGTTGATATCTCACATGCGTTTATCAATTCTGATATTGACACTACTATATACATGAGACAGCCCGAGGGTTTCAAGCAAGGTGGACCAGAGAAAGTTTGCAGGCTAAACAAGTCCCTATATGGGTTAAAGCAGTCGCCCCGTCTTTGGAGTGAGAAACTCTGTGGTGTGTTTGCCAAGCTTGGCTTTAAACGCCTAGAGTCTGATCCATGCGTTTACATGTTTCAACGCGGTAACCTTAAAGTGATTGTTCCAGTTTGGGTAGATGATATCACTCTTGCTTGTAAAGACTCTGGTGTAATAGATCAATTTGTCCATGATCTACAGAAAGAACTTAAACTCCGTGACTTGGGCAGTACTGACTTCTTACTTGGATTGGGAATCAGACGTGACCGCCAAAATCGTAAACTCTATCTTAATGCCCGGCAATACATCCTGCGTAAACTCGACGAATTTGGCATGCAGGACTCTAAACCTGTTCACACTCCCATGAATCCCAATGTTACACTATCCAAAGATGACTGCCCACAAACACCAGAGGAGAAAGAAGAGATGATCAACATCCCCTACATGTCGGCAGTTGGCTCCCTATTGTTCTTGGCTATGATCCTTCGAGTTGACACTGCTTATGCATGTGGTGTCTTGACCCGTTTCAACTCTAATCCTGGGCATGCTCACTGGATTGCTGTAAAGCACTTGTGGCGCTATTTGAAGGGATCTATTGATTACGAGTTGGAATTAGGGCCAGATCCTGATGCCCCCGACCTGATCACTGCTATTAGTGACTCAGACTTGGGTGGTAACAAAGACAATGGGAAGTCAACTACTGGATACATCATAAAGGTTGGATCAGGTGCTGTTAGCTGGAGTAGTAAACTACAACCTGTGGTTACTCTATCCTCTACTGAAGCCGAGTTTGTGGCTTCCAATGCAGTGGGCAAAGAAGTGTTGGCAATTCGTTCTCTCCTTACTGAGCTTGGGTATAAAGTCGGCTGTCCTACCATTATCCATGTCGACAATCAATCCTCCATCCAAGTTGCCAAGAATCCAGAACATCATGGCAGAATGAAGCACCTTGACAGGACTTTCTACTGGCTCAGAGAACAAGTTGTACATGGGAAATTGTTACCTTCTTATCTGCCCACTGAGGATAATCCAGCTGACCTGCTCACAAAGGCCCTTGCCAAACCAAAGGTGGAAAAGTTCCGATCTTTGATTGGACTTGTGAAACCATCCCTTCCTTAATTTGAAGGAAACACTATGTTGGGGGGTTGTGTGTGTGATGGACTTGCAGAAGTGTTCCATCAGGGGGTTGTGTTGAGTGTACATAGTGCTGTCACACATCTGCTTACCTAATCACCTTCCCACGACCATATTCCATCTCTAAACTATGTACTTTTATAGTAATCTTTTGTTACCATATTGATATCTGCCCTAGTTTACTTTTTGGCTTTCATTTGTTCAGTTTGCAAGATATTTTCTCAGTTTGAGTGGTGACTGTTGAAAATATCTATGCGCGCACAATTGTGGACACCCATTTTCACGCCTCATGCGTTTCAGTACAAATAGAACCAAACAAATACCTATTCCTTACATAGTTACCTATGCCTTTTGTCACTCAGTAATGAATAAGTTAGCCAAAACTCAGGCCCCAGGCCCATAAATTAAGCGGATCATGAAGAGCTATGTACTGTTACATGAGTAGGTATAAAAAAGCATACTAGACAATGAGCTAAAGAAGAAACAAATAGAACATACATTGGTTTGTACAATTACAGAGATAAAGGGAGAGGAGGGAGGGTGACAAAAAATTGGCTTGATCAAGCAAGATCTAAGCCAAATATCAATCAGTACATAGTACATAGATAATATAGGTAGTCTGAGCGCACTGAGAGCCCTGATATCCAAGATCTAACAACTAGGTCAACTTGAGAGGTTCTAGATGTGTGTAGATCTGTTATGGATGTATTATGGGCTCTGTTCAGTGAAAGATCAGTAGATCAGAGAAAAAGGCACACCAATTCCTGTATCTGAGACTCTTGTGAGCAGAGCTAAGGTCTGTGCAGATGTAGGAAGTGCTGAGAGATGATGTTTGAGCTATCAGAGCTGTAGAAAGGGGACAGATGTCCTTACCAACCACCAAAGACAAGGGATATGATGGGGGAAGGGAAGGAAGGAGCAGGAATGCGATTCAGAGGCTTTTCTGACGACCACAGGCCTCTGCACAGGACTCTGGCACCTGTGGGAGCCAACCACTGAATATACACACTGCTCCAACATCTGTCAAATATTAAACTTGTGATATCTTGGGAACCGGTGACTCAAATCCTATAATTTTTGCACCATTGGATTCGCATTAAAAGACCGCTCATAATGATACCAGACATGTCCTAGAACCACTGACAGAAAAACTGTCTGGAGTTGATACAAGGATGTCAGACTTTGAATGGATCAAAGTGATCATATGATGTGAATGGCTCATCCAATGGCCTCGGCAAAAATTCCATTGGATTCTCCTCAAAATTCCTGTCAGAATGATATCCCAAAAGTCATGTGACAATGATGTGTCACATTGTAGGCTGCAACTCGAACTGTGAATAGCTCAACAGCAAAGGATGATATTAACAAGAGATAAAATGTGTTTTGAAGCTGGGGTTCAGCTTGTTCAAATAGTCTGTAAGCCAAAAGAGAGACACTGAAGCATGCTGGAGTGAGGACAAAGCAGAGAGAGTTCATGTGCACCAAGGTGATGAACTGTGCTCTATACCTGTCAGGACTGGAGTGTGGACAAAGCAGAGAGAGTTCATGTGCACCAAGGTGATGAACTGTGCTCTCTACTTGTCAAGATAGATCTGTTGTTTGCAGAGGCCTTCAGAAAGTCTCCCTACCCTTGGAATCCGCCTTCATGTCGACCTATGCCTTTTGTCACTCAGTAATGAATAAGTTAGCCAAAACTCAGGCCCCAGGCCCATAAATTAAGCGGATCATGAAGAGCTATAAAAGCTATGAATTGTTGTTGAGGGGTGGATGGTGGTGAAAAAGATGTGAATGAGACGCAAGGGGAGTGTTAAAGGTGTTGTTGGTGAAGTCTAATAGCTGCTAGCTGCAACTCAGCCCGGACAGCAGGGTTATCTCTGATGTAAATTTTCCATGCTGTAGAAGACCATCTCCCAAGAGCCATGATAATGGACTCATCAAGACCAAGCCCAGAGTAAAATGTGGCCCCACCAGCTCTAGCTGAATGTCCACCAAAGTCTCTACTCAGGACAGCATAAAACATAGATTCAAACCAAGACCTAGATGGAAGAGAGCCATCTTCGCAGATAAACAGAGCTGGTCTAGCTCCATGAAGCCTGTCTCTAGCAATGGTGTATTCCTGTAGCAAAGAGACAGGATTGGCAAGTTTCTGGGTACAGAAGAGAATCTCAGTTCCTTGATAGAATGGATCACTCTTGTGATATGGAAGATGATAACCAGCTTGCAACAACTCAAGCTTGAGTGATGCCCTTTTGATTACCTTCCTCCAGTCAAAAAGTGATTTTGATTTGGAACTGTGAGCTCTCCAATTCTGTGACACCCATAGAAGGCACAACTAATGATAGTAGCAAACAGAAGATGATTGTAAGAGAGGTGTCTCCTTTCATAGAATTGCATGATATGGTGGGGTCTAAGAGGTGGTTTCCTCTTCACAGGGTCAGCCCTGACTTTCTTAGACCCTCTTATAGTAGCTTGAACCAAGGGGTCAGACCTTGATTCATCAAAATGAGGGTAAAGCTGTTTCAAGTAGTGTCTTGCTCCAGTGAGATATTTAGGCCCAGAGGCAATATGTTTGGATGTGTAGGCTATGTAGCGAGACAGTGTAGATGGAGTAGGGTCCAAGGAGAGGTTGTGAGAAGTGCAGAAGCGAATGTAGTCTTTAGCACCAGTTGAATAGTTATTTTTAGTAGACTTTTCAATGGCATGAGATTGAAGGAAGATAACAAGATCATCCAACTTGTTCATATCCATTGGGGGGCGAGCAGAGCGCCCATTCCGGCCACTCTGCTCACCCAAGGCTTCTAAAAGGACTCTCTCCATCGTGCTGGCAGTAGCTCTCTTGGGGGCTCAAAAAGGCGGACACGATTTGCAGGGAATTGAGGCTTGTAATCATCAAGCAAAAAGCAAGACAGTAAGTCTGCTTTGATGTTAGACTTGCTAGCAGTATATCTGACTTGAATATCTATCCCAGTCTTGAGAACAATAGCAGCAATAGCAAGGAGAATAACATTGTGAGATGATTCTCCTGCTGAGAGTGAGTTGAGGTCAACTTTAGTATATGAAGCCATAGCTTTGAGAGTTGACTGCATCTGAGGATTATTCAGAAGATGCAGAGGAAGAGATGGCAGAGGTGGTGCAGAATAGATGGAAGTAATACTGGCTGGAGTAAAATGAAATGAATGAGATGAAGAAGACCATAAAGAGCCGCTTCTGAAGCAAAGTGGAGGTGCTAGTTCAGCATCAGCAGTCCTCTTGCTGCCTGCTAGTGATCTAGGACCTTGAATTGTGGTCTCTACCCTGATTTTGACGTCTTTCAATGAGTTTTGAGTAGCATGACTGGTTGTTGATGGCTCTGTGAGCTTCACCACACTCACTGCAATAACCATGTTTTCTGTTATTCTGACAAGGGTCTGAGCACCTATCATTATTCCAGAGGATACAAGGTGTATCATGTCTCTTGGAAAATGACTTGGCAGAAGTGGGAGATGAAGTAGGAGCTGCTCTCTTTCTAGAAGTGTCAGAAAGCATCTCCTTAAGCACAAGGTTCCTAAGCCCTTCAGATGTACCAAGGTCAAAAGGTGTATTGGCAGCCTTTTGACGAGCCTCTCTGTCCACTCTGATTCCCATAGATGGATCAGTGGGGGCAACTCTAAACAGCTCTTGAATCTGAGCTCTATAAGTAGTAAGCTCATTCTGCCTGTGAGGATATATCTTAAGCAAAGGAATGAGCCAAGCCTCAAAAACTCGAAGCCACTGGGATTCAGTAGTGACTGGGAGGCTTTTAATAGACTGCTCCTTTCTAACCAACTTGAACTCTGTACCAAAATCCTTGCTATCATCATGGAAGAAAGTGGTTCCATTGACAGCAGCATGAACTTTCTCAAAGTCCACATACTTGTCCTTAATGATGAGACGAAGCAAAGAGTGAGGGAGTGGATCAGAAAAGAACTGAGCTGAAAGGAGTCCAAGAACAGAATCCACATTGGTGTCCAGAGTGAACTGAAGTCTGAGATCCCATGTTTTCTGGACATGAGGTGACATTGAAGAGGTAGTAGTGAGTGCAGCAAGGTGAGGGGCAGCCTCCAGAAGTGAAGCTGGAAGACTAGAGGACACCTTTGACCCAGAAGCTGCAGCAGGCTGAGCCAAGAATGGATCCATAGTGGGAACAATACCAGAGCCTGGTTGTTCATTCTCAATCTCAATAGAGTCTCCATTGACTGCAGCAAGTAGTGCTTCATTCTCAATAAGTTCCCTTTCCATAGCAGCCCATGCTGCAGCCTGAGCAGCTTGCTGAGCTGTAATTCTCTCAGAAGTTGACTGCTGTCTCTGTTTCTCTTTAGCAGCAGCTCTCTTGTCTTTTCTAACATTAATTTCTTCCCTCTGGATCTGTAACATCTGCTGGACATAGTCATGGACCACATCAGGTTTACCTCCACTATGGTCTTGGAAGGCTCTAAAGGCTTCTTTGACAGAAATCTCCTCATTTCTGAACTGTTCAAGGACCTGGTCCATTGCTTCAGAAGCTGCTCTGATCTCTTCAACCTCTGCAGCATGGTCAGAGGTGATAGGAGAGAGGGTGATTCGATCCAAGAGTGATTTGGACTGAATAGGCTTATCTTGGGAATGAGCAGTGGTTCTGGATGGACCAGGAAGGTCAGAGAAGGAATATTGAAGTGTGTGGTGCAGTGAGGAGCCCAAGTGGGTGGTCTGAGCAGGTTTAGACAGAGAGGAGCCACCAGAGGTGACTTGGGAAGGAGTGAGGACAGATTGAGGTAACTTGGACTTAATGTGTGACCTAGAAGAAGCCTGAGGTGATAAAGTGGCCTGAGACACAGGATCATGAGTTTGATCTGCCTGTTGGCCTTGATAAACAGAACCAGCTCGAGTTTTGGACATAAAACTGTTGGGATTAATAATCAATCCTGACACCCTACAATGGTGAGATTGTTAGAGAAATCAGGTGACCAGGATCAAGGAGTACCTTGTCCCAAATCAAGTGACCTTGAAACAGGAGGGAAATAAATGTTGACACTAGCTGGGATTGAACCAGCGACCACACAGTACTCTAGACTGGTGCTCTAACCAACTGAGCTATAGTGCCGATGGTTAGAGTATGGATGTTAAGCCATATATCACTATGAGGATTGTTAGTCACTCAACTGGCCCACATTCATGTTGTACTGAAGCGGTTAGTCTTAGTACTAGAATGATGTAACCAGGGTCCAATTGCTAATGCCAACACAACCCCCCAATTGGAGCCGGGTTAGGAAACTCCAATTACAACAATTTGCTGCTACCATGTTAGAGAAATCAGGTGACCAGGATCAAGGAGTACCTTGTCCCAAATCAAGTGACCTTGAAACAGGAGGGAAATAAATGTTGACACTAGCTGGGATTGAACCAGCGACCACACAGTACTCTAGACTGGTGCTCTAACCAACTGAGCTATAGTGCCGATGGTTAGAGTATGGATGTTAAGCCATATATCACTATGAGGATTGTTAGTCACTCAACTGGCCCACATTCATGTTGTACTGAAGCGGTTAGTCTTAGTACTAGAATGATGTAACCAGGGTCCAATTGCTAATGCCAACAGAGATGTATGTGTTATGTGTAAATGCCCTTGTCTATATAATCAACCTAGGGGGTTGGATCAAAAGATATCCATGTAATGCCTTATAATGGTTGAGGACACTAGGGCACCTCTGTCACTACATTGATGAGATACCAAGTAGTTGTAACCATGGCCAGATAGCTCAGTTGGTTAGAGCATCTTGGGATTTCACCAGAAGGTCCTGGGTTCAATCCCCAGTCTGGACACTTTGTATAAAATCATACCTTTAACAAAAACAATTGATATGAAGATGTGTGAAGAATGAGCAGGGAGATGACAAAAAATTGGCTTGATCAAGCAAGATCTAAGCCAAATATCAATCAGTACATAGTACATAGATAATATAGGTAGTCTGAGCGCACTGAGAGCCCTGATATCCAAGATCTAACAACTAGGTCAACTTGAGAGGTTCTAGATGTGTGTAGATCTGTTATGGATGTATTATGGGCTCTGTTCAGTGAAAGATCAGTAGATCAGAGAAAAAGGCACACCAATTCCTGTATCTGAGACTCTTGTGAGCAGAGCTAAGGTCTGTGCAGATGTAGGAAGTGCTGAGAGATGATGTTTGAGCTATCAGAGCTGTAGAAAGGGGACAGATGTCCTTACCAACCACCAAAGACAAGGGATATGATGGGGGAAGGGAAGGAAGGAGCAGGAATGCGATTCAGAGGCTTTTCTGACGACCACAGGCCTCTGCACAGGACTCTGGCACCTGTGGGAGCCAACCACTGAATATACACACTGCTCCAACATCTGTCAAATATTAAACTTGTGATATCTTGGGAACCGGTGACTCAAATCCTATAATTTTTGCACCATTGGATTCGCATTAAAAGACCGCTCATAATGATACCAGACATGTCCTAGAACCACTGACAGAAAAACTGTCTGGAGTTGATACAAGGATGTCAGACTTTGAATGGATCAAAGTGATCATATGATGTGAATGGCTCATCCAATGGCCTCGGCAAAAATTCCATTGGATTCTCCTCAAAATTCCTGTCAGAATGATATCCCAAAAGTCATGTGACAATGATGTGTCACATTGTAGGCTGCAACTCGAACTGTGAATAGCTCAACAGCAAAGGATGATATTAACAAGAGATAAAATGTGTTTTGAAGCTGGGGTTCAGCTTGTTCAAATAGTCTGTAAGCCAAAAGAGAGACACTGAAGCATGCTGGAGTGAGGACAAAGCAGAGAGAGTTCATGTGCACCAAGGTGATGAACTGTGCTCTATACCTGTCAGGACTGGAGTGTGGACAAAGCAGAGAGAGTTCATGTGCACCAAGGTGATGAACTGTGCTCTCTACTTGTCAAGATAGATCTGTTGTTTGCAGAGGCCTTCAGAAAGTCTCCCTACCCTTGGAATCCGCCTTCATGTCGAGAAAGAGTCCAAATCAATATTCACATATCTTTGATTCAGTTCATTGTTTGCTGTCTATTGGAGTACTGAGGAACTATAAGGCTATTAGTACAACACTATAGTTGTTATACTGAGCATAACAACGCTGTACTAAGACGGGTATCACACTGCTTGGGTTAGCTGAAGGGCGCTCCAGTGTGTTTAACTTCAACAAGTGCAGTTTCCTCCAACACTATCTGCTACTCCCAAACCACCAGCCAGTACCACTAAGCCTATGCCTTTCATCACTCAGGAGTGAATAAGTTAGCCAAAAACTCAGGCCCCAGGCCCATAAATTAAGCGGATCATGAAGTGCTATGTACTGAATACATGCATGTAAGTAACTAAAGGAATGCATACTACAAAACAGAGTTGAAAAAGAAAAGACAAAACAAACATACATTGGTTTGTACAGTTACATCAAGATAGAAAGAGGGAGAGGAGGGAGGGTGATGAAAAATCGACTTGATCAAGCAAGATCTAAGTCAGATATCAGTCAGTATACAGTACACAGGCAAAAAACATCGATTTAAGCGCACTGAGAGCCCTGATATCCAAGATCTGACAACTAGGTTGACTTCAGAGGCTTTAGATGTGTATAGATCTGTTATGGATGTGTTGTGGGCTCTGTTCAGTGAAAGATCAGTTAGATCAGTGAAAAAGCGCACCAATTCCTTTGATCTGAGACTCTGTGAGCAAGAGCTAGAGTCTGTGCAGTCAAAAGGAGGTGCTGTGAGGCGATGTTTGAGCTATCAGAGCTGTATAGAGTGGACAGATGTCCTTACCAGTCACCAGAAGCAAAGTTGATGGTGGGGGAAGGAAGGAAAGAAGCACAGGACCTTGTCAGATTTCTAATCATGTTCTCACAGGCCTCTGCTCGGAACTCCGGCACCTGTAAGAACTAGAAACTCGACAGGGACACTGGCTGATCATCTGTCCAAAGTGGCAGCTGACCAGAGGTGGTCATGTGCTGAAAAACTCGAAATGCAAAGTCCAAGTTAGAGTGCTGGATTTCGAAAATGGAATCGCGGAAGAACGAAGATAGGTAGCGCTTCGATTCTTTTTGCGATTTGTTAAGGACATGATAGAGTACCTATGACAGTAAGAGCAGGTCCGCACGGTCCTGCGATGAGGCGCGGCGGACTTGCAATGAATTCATGTGCACTGAAAAGTGATGAATTGTGCATTGCAAGTCCTGGATGGTATCTGTTGTTTGCAGAGGCCTTCAGAAAGTCTCCCTACCCTTGGAATCCGCCTTCATGTCGACCTATGCCTTTCATCACTCAGGAGTGAATAAGTTAGCCAAAAACTCAGGCCCCAGGCCCATAAATTAAGCGGATCATGAAGTGCTATAAAGCTATGGATTGTTGTTGAGGGGTGGATGGTGGTGAAAGAGATGTGAATGAGTCGCTAGGAGAGTGTTAAAGGTGTGTTTGACGAAGTCTAATAGCTGCTAGCTGCAGCTCAGCACGAACAGCAGGATTATCCCTGATGTATATCTTCCATGCTGTGGAAGACCACCTACCCAGAGCCATGATAATGGACTCATCAAGACCAAGTCCAGAGTAGTAAGTGGCGCCTCCAGCTCTAGCTGAATGTCCCCCAAACTCTTTACTAACCACAGCATAGAACATGGATTCAAACCAAGCTCTGGTTGGAAGAGATCCATCTTCACAAATGAACAGAGCAGGCGTACTCTCTCAGAAGAGAGCCAGGATTAGCAAGTGTCTGAGTACAGAAGAGAATCTCAGTTCCTTGATAGAAAGGATCACCCTTGTGATATGGAAGATGATAGCCAGCTTGCATGGACTCAAGCTTGAGTGAAGCTCTCTTGATAATCTTCCTCCAGTCAAACAGTGATTTCTGATTAGGAATAGTGAGTTCTCCAATTCTGTGACACCCATAGAAGGCACAACTCATCAGAGTTGCAAACAGAAGATGGTTGTAAGAAAGATGTCTCCTTTCATAGAATTGCATGATATGAGAGGTTCTAAGAGGTGGTTTTCGCTTCACTGGGTCAGCTCTGACCTTCTTAGACCCTCTAATAGTAGCTTGAACTAAAGGGTCAGATCTGGATTCATCAAAGTGAGGATAGAGCTGTTTCAAGTAATGTCTTGCTCCAGTGAGATATTTAGGCCCAGAGGCAATGTGTTTGGAAGTGTAGGCAATGTAACGAGATAGTGTGGTTGGTGTAGGGTCCAGAGAGAGGTTATGAGAGGTGCAGAAGCGAATATAGTCCTTAGCACCTGTAGAATAGTTGTTCTTAGTTGATTGTTCAATGGCATGAGATTGGAGAAACAGAACAAGAGCATCCAACTTGTTCATGTCCATTGGGGGGCGAACAGAGCGGCCATTCCGGCGACTCTGCTCGCCCAGGGCCTCTAAAAGGACTCTCTCCATCGTGCCGGCAGTAGCTCTCTAGGGGGCTCAAAAAGGCGGACACGATCTGCAGGGAATTGGAGCTTGTAATCATCAAGCAAAAAGCGAGACAACAAGTCTGCTCTGATGTTGGACTTGCCAGCAATGTGTCTAACTCGAATATCTATCCCAGTTTTGAGCACAATAGCAGCAATAGCAAGAAGGATGGAGTTGTGAGATGATTCTCTTGCTGAGAGTGAGTTGAGAACCTCTACAGAGTCGAGGCTATCAGTATGAATGAGAATATGGTGAGGTGGAGTTGGTTTGTGAGCAATGTGATGGATAAGGCATAAGATAGACAACAGTTCTCTGAAAAAGATGTCAACTTTGGGCTTGCTTTCAGCTGAAGAGACTTTGTAACAGAAGCCATTTCCTGCATAGACATAGGAAAGGCCAGTGTTACTAGCATCAGTCCAACCCACAAAGTCTGCTTCAGAGTCCTGCCATGCCTGTGAATCAACAAACCTTATGCCAATAGCTGACTGGAGTAGTTCAGAAAACCAAGTCAGATCCCTCATAACTTCACCATTGATAGGAATGGAGCGAAACTGGAGTGATTTACCACTCATTTTGCGGTACATCTCACTGAGAGCAGGCCTTGCCCAAGGTAGAACATTCAAAGACCAGTTGAGAGAGCCAGCAAGTCTTTGCCAATCTCTCAGAGCAGCTTTCCTTTCTGGAGAAGCAAGGAACTGTGTGATGTCTGAGACTAGAATCTGAATAGACTCTGCTGAGAGCGAAATGGATCCCTTTAGAATGTCCACCCAGAACCCAATAATCTTAAGTGTAGCTCCAGATTCTTGCTTCTTGTCTTCATAAGGACACAGAATGGTGTCCCAGAAGACTAGTAGTTGGACCTGTCTCTTGGGGCGGAGTTGACCATGGAATAGGACTAGATTTCGCTTAAAATCCCATCCAAAGAAGTCATCCATGTACACATGAAGTCCAACAATCCCCAACTTGACAGATCCAAACCAACAGAGAAGAGCAGATAAACTGCACCAGCACCTAGGTGATGTTCTAGTGCCAAACACCAAGCGGCGCACAATGTGATATCTGCCATCTACAGTGACCACCTGACAGAGTTGCCAAAGTGGGTGGCCAGGCAGATTGAGGAATGCCTTAGCAACATCACTCTTAAACAGGATCAGTTCTTCAGTTGGATGCTCCTTCAGCACATCATTGAGAACCTGACCAAAAGTGTGCATATCATCATACTTGACCTTCCCCTCAGCTTTTGGAATGTTATCATTCAGACCAGAGCTAGTCTGGTCCATAACAACTCGAGGTTTTCCCTTCTGCCAGACTACAAACATTGGGGAAACCTTCATACCAGGTAGAAGAACAAAATCCTCTGGTAGTGCTTCAGACCATCTCCCAGCTGTAACTTCCTGATCTCTGTGAGCTCTGAGTGCAGTAAAATCATCTGGCTCAGTGACATAGTTCTCAATCCTTTGTTTAGATTCTTCTGCCCATTCAGCATCATAGAAAGGCCAGAATCCCTCTCTAAGGGAGCGCATAACAGAGGCTACAAATGGCTGATTGGGATGGGATGAGAGCAGGAGCTCTAAGCGGTCCACATTGAAAGGAGTCTCTACTTTAATGTAAGGAGCCATAGCTTTAAGAGTTGATTGGATCTGAGGATTGTTCAAGAGATGTAGAGGAGGTGATGGCAAAGGAGGTGCAGAATAAGTAGAAGAGATACTGGGAGGAGTGATATGAGATGAATGAGATGAAGAAGACCATAAATAACCCCTTCTGAAGCGAGGTGCAGGTGTTAGATCACTGTCAGCAGTCCTCTTAGTACCTGCTAGTGATCTAGGACCTTTGAGGGCGGTTTCTACTCTGATTTCGACGTCTTTCAGTAAGCTTTGAGTAGCATGACTGGCTGTTAATGGCTCTGTGGGCTTCACCACACTCACTGCAATAGCCATGTTTCCTGTTATTGCGACAAGGGTCTGAGCACCTATCTTCATTCCACAAGATACAAGGTGTATCATGGCGCTTAGATGGCGATTTGGAAGTGGTAGAAGATGAAGAAGGAGCAGATCTCTTCTTAGAAGTGGTAGAAAGCATCTCCTTGAGGACAATGAGCCTAAGGCTCTCAGAGTTCCCAAGATCAAAGGGTGTATTGGAGGCCTTTTGGCGAGCCTCTCTATCCACCCTGATGGCCATAGATGGATCATTGGGAGTAACTCTGAAGAGCTCTTTGTTGGGATTAATAATCAATCCTGACACCCTGATGGAATGTTGTATGTCATGTGCAAATATCCCATCCCAAATCTATAAGGCAATATGTAAGTCCAAAGAGGCAATATGTAGGTCCGAAGATATAGATGTTGGGACAATATGGGTGTTGCACCTCTGACAGTACTTCAGGGATCTTCCATTAGCTGTAACCATGGCCAGATAGCTCAGTTGGTTAGAGCATCTTGGGATTTCACCAGAAGGTCCTGGGTTCAATCCCCAGTCTGGACACTTTGTCAGTCATTATAACTTTAACAGGTTATGGGCCCCGAGCGCTAGTGCATGGGAATGATGGCTTACATAAGTGTGTCAGATTGCGGGAGTGTGTTGGGATTAATAATCAATCCTGACACCCTGATGGAATGTTGTATGTCATGTGCAAATATCCCATCCCAAATCTATAAGGCAATATGTAAGTCCAAAGAGGCAATATGTAGGTCCGAAGATATAGATGTTGGGACAATATGGGTGTTGCACCTCTGACAGTACTTCAGGGATCTTCCATTAGCTGTAACCATGGCCAGATAGCTCAGTTGGTTAGAGCATCTTGGGATTTCACCAGAAGGTCCTGGGTTCAATCCCCAGTCTGGACACTTTGTCAGTCATTATAACTTTAACAGGTTATGGGCCCCGAGCGCTAGTGCATGGGAATGATGGCTTACATAAGTGTGTCAGATTGCGGGAGTGTGTTGGGATTAATAATCAATCCTGACACCCTGATGGAATGTTGTATGTCATGTGCAAATATCCCATCCCAAATCTATAAGGCAATATGTAAGTCCAAAGAGGCAATATGTAGGTCCGAAGATATAGATGTTGGGACAATATGGGTGTTGCACCTCTGACAGTACTTCAGGGATCTTCCATTAGCTGTAACCATGGCCAGATAGCTCAGTTGGTTAGAGCATCTTGGGATTTCACCAGAAGGTCCTGGGTTCAATCCCCAGTCTGGACACTTTGTCAGTCATTATAACTTTAACAGGTTATGGCCCCGAGCGCTAGTGCATGGGAATGATGGCTTACATAAGTGTGTCAGATTGCGGGAGTGTGTTGGGATTAATAATCAATCCTGACACCCTGATGGAATGTTGTATGTCATGTGCAAATATCCCATCCCAAATCTATAAGGCAATATGTAAGTCCAAAGAGGCAATATGTAGGTCCGAAGATATAGATGTTGGGACAATATGGGTGTTGCACCTCTGACAGTACTTCAGGGATCTTCCATTAGCTGTAACCATGGCCAGATAGCTCAGTTGGTTAGAGCATCTTGGGATTTCACCAGAAGGTCCTGGGTTCAATCCCCAGTCTGGACACTTTGTCAGTCATTATAACTTTAACACTCTTGAATCTGAGCTTTATAGGCAATAAGCTCACTCTGCCTGTTAGGATAGATCTTGAGCAGAGGAACAAGCCAAGCCTCAAAAACTCGAAGCCACTGTGACTCAGTAGTGACTGGGAGGCTCTTAATGTTAAAGGTATGATTTTATACAAAGTGTCCAGACTGGGGATTGAACCCAGGACCTTCTGGTGAAATCCCAAGATGCTCTAACCAACTGAGCTATCTGGCCATGGTTACAACTACTTGGTATCTCATCAATGTAGTGACAGAGGTGCCCTAGTGTCCTCAACCATTATAAGGCATTACATGGATATCTTTGATCCAACCCCTAGGTTGATTATATAGACAAGGGCATTTACACATAACACATACATCTCACCTATGCCTTTCATCACTCAGGAGTGAATAAGTTAGCCAAAAACTCAGGCCCCAGGCCCATAAATTAAGCGGATCATGAAGTGCTATGTACTGAATATATGCATGTAAGTAACTAAAGGAATGCATACTACAAAACAGAGTTGAAAAAGAAAACACAAAACAAACATACATTGGTTTGTACAGTTACATCAAGATAGAAAGAGGGAGAGGAGGGAGGGTGATGAAAAATCGACTTGATCAAGCAAGATCTAAGTCAGATATCAGTCAGTATACAGTACAGAGGCAAAAAAACATCGATCTAAGCGCACTGAGAGCCCTGATATCCAAGATCTGACAACTAGGTCGACTTCAGAGGCTGTAGATGTGTATAGATCTGTTATGGATGTGTTGTGGGCTCTGTTCAGTGAAAGATCAGATAGATCAGTGAAAAAGCGCACCAATTCCTTTGATCTGAGACTCTGTGAGCAAGAGCTAGAGTCTGTGCAGTCAAAAGGAGGTGCTGTGAGGCGATGTTTGAGCTATCAGAGCTGTATAGAGTGGACAGATGTCCTTACCAGTCACCAGAAGCGAAGTTGATGGTGGGGGAAGGAAGGAAAGAAGCACAGGACCTTGTCAGATTTCTAATCATGTTCTCACAGGCCTCTGCTCGGAACTCCGGCACCTGATAGAACTAGAAACTCGACAGGACACTGGCTGATCATCTGTCCACAGTGGCAGCTGACCAGAGGTGGTCATGTGCTGAAAAACTCGAAATGCAAAGTCCAAGTTAGAGTGCAGGATTTCGAAAATGAAATCGCGGAAGAACGAAGATAGGTAGCGCTTCGATTCTTTTCGCGATTTGTTAAGGACATGATAGAGTACCTATGACAGTAATAGCAGGACCGCACGGTACTGCGATGAGGCGCGGCGGACTTGCAATGAATTCATGTTCACTGAAAAGTGATGAATTGTGCATTGCAAGTCCTGGATGGTATCTGTTGTTTGCAGAGGCCTTCAGAAAGTCTCCCTACCCTTGGAATCCGCCTTCATGTCAAACATGCATGTATTCAGTACATAGCACTTCATGATCCGCTTAATTTATGGGCCTGGGGCCTGAGTTTTTGCACTTCATGATCCGCTTAATTTATGGGCCTGGGGCCTGAGTTTTTGGCTAACTTATTCACTCCTGAGTGATGAAAGGCATAGGACATGGTTCACATACTGGGTCTGGCTTTGCACTAGAATCGAGTTTAAAGCCCTCAACCAACCGATTTTTAGACAGCTTGCTAACATCACTCAGATTGTAGTGAAAGAAGCGTCTATGCCACAGCTCAAGATCAAGAGGTAGAGTCGACCCAACATGTGCACATTCAGCTTCTGTACTAACAGTATGTCCATTAAGATAACCAACAGATTTATTATTAACTGAAGCAGTGAACAGGACAGACAGTTGGTTAGAGCATCTTGGGATTTCACCAGAAGGTCCTGGGTTCAATCCCCAGTCTGGACACTTTGTATAAATCATACCTTTAACACCATTAAGTGAGAACTCCATAGTATCTCTAAGAATTTGTACAGTAAAGCCTTTGTGTTTAGTCAAGTAAAGAACTGAGAGGAGATTATTATTAAGTGCAGGGACATGTAATACTCTAGAAAACAAAACATCTCTAACTTCTTTGCCATTAACAACAGGGGTAAATAAAACTTCGCCAATGCCTTCTGAATACACTACAGTATGATCTGCAAGACGAATAGGGACTCTGTGAGGAGTGTAGTTTCGAATCCAGTGTTTATGAGGTGTCATATGAGAAGTGGCGCCTGTGTCTGTATTCCATTCCATAATATCAGCAAAATGTGAAGAAAAGAGTCCATTAAGAGTACTTGCACTAGCACAACCAGCATTTTCCAAAACTCCTTCAGTATCCACCTCTGTAACCTTGGCTTTATTGGCTTTAATGCCTTTCTTTTTGTTAGGATGACTGGGACAGTCTTCCGGCCAATGTACACCTTTGATTCCACAATGGGCACAAAAGTTTCTAGGTTCACCAACCCTAGGTGGAAACTTGTTGTTTCCATATCCACCTTTCTTCTTCTGTTGTGCAGACTGTGCTGCTTGCGCTCGATTGACAGACTGCTCAGCATGAGCTTGATTCTGCTGTTCAGCAAGGAAAGCAGCAAGAATCATGTCTTTGTCAAGATTGTCCTGCATAAGCAGGTTGGATGATAGATGTTTATACTCCTCAGGGAGTGCACGAATGAGAGCCATTGATTGAAGCTCAGAGTCAAGTGAGTCCAATGTGAAGCCAGTGGATCCAGAGACAATAGGAGCAACAGTGGGTCGAAGATTTTGAATGTCAGCCATAGCAGCTTCCACTCTAGAGGCCATGTCCATGAGAGATTCATCAGCCAGCTTTGTGATAGTGAAAAGTGCATTGTAGGCATTAAACCTAGCACCAGGCTTCTTTGACACATGCTGTTTCTCTAGAATGCTCCACATAGCAATGGGATCCTCTTGGTATGCTTTAATAGGCACCTGCTGAGGCGAGCTGACAGCAAGGAAAATCAATCCAGCAGCCTTTTCAGCTTTAATTTCCCACTTGTCCAACAGAGCTGGATCTGAGGGCTTAGCCTCTTTGCCAGATACTAGTCTCCATAAACCTTGAGACATCAGAGATGCCTTCATATTACCAACCCAATCATTGTAGTTGTCCTTGGTAAGAACTTTGAAAGATGGGTTGGAAGTGGTAGAAGTGAAAGACATAGTGATAATAGCCAACTGAGCCAACAAGCCAACTGAGCCAATTGATAGTGTAGAAAGACAACAATAGTATAGGACTATTGAGGAGCGCACAAGTAAAGAGGTAACAAGAACACAACAACGAAATGCACAGTTAGAACACGGGGCCCATAACCTGTTGGAGGAAACTGCACTTGTTGAAGTTAAACACACTGGAGCGCCCTTCAGCTAACCCAAGCAGTGTGATACCCGTCTTAGTACAGCGTTGTTATGCTCAGTATAACGACTATAGTGTTGTACTAATAGCCTTATAGTTCCTCAGTACTCCAATAGACAGCAAACAATGAACTGAATCAAAGATATGTGAATATTGATTTGGACTCTTTCTAACTGTGTAAGGAATAGGTATTTGTTTGGTTCTATTTGTACTGAAACGCATGAGGCGTGAAAATGGGTGTCCACAATTGTGCGCGCATAGATATTTTCAACAGTCACCACTCAAACTGAGAAAATATCTTGCAAACTGAACAAATGAAAGCCAAAAAGTAAACTAGGGCAGATATCAACATGGTAACAAAAGATTACTATAAAAGTACATAGTTTAGAGATGGAATATGGTCGTGGGAAGGTGATTAGGTAAGCAGATGTGTGACAGCACTATGTACACTCAACAGATATTTTCTCAGTTTGAGTGGTGACTGTTGAAAATATCTATGCGCGCACAATTGTGGACACCCATTTTCACGCCTCATGCGTTTCAGTACAAATAGAACCAAACAACTACCTATTCCTTACTTAGTTAGAAAGAGTCCAAATCAATATTCACATATCTTTGCTCAGTTCATTGTTTGCTGTCTATTGGAGTACTGAGGAACTATAAGGCTATTAGTACAACACTATAGTCGTTATACTGAGCATAACAACGCTGTACTAAGACGGGTATCACACTGCTTGGGTTAGCTGAAGGGCGCTCCAGTGTGTTTAACTTCAACAAGTGCAGTTTCCTCCAACAGGTTATGGGCCCCGTGTTCTAACTGTGCATTTCGTTGTTGTGTTCTTGTTACCTCTTTACTTGTGCGCTCCTCAATAGTCCTATACTATTGTTGTCTTTCTACACTATCAATTGGCTCAGTTGGCTTGTTGGCTCAGTTGGCTATTATCACTATGTCTTTCACTTCTACCACTTCCAACCCATCTTTCAAAGTTCTTACCAAGGACAACTACAATGATTGGGTTGGTAATATGAAGGCATCTCTGATGTCTCAAGGTTTATGGAGACTAGTATCTGGCAAAGAGGCTAAGCCCTCAGATCCAGCTCTGTTGGACAAGTGGGAAATTAAAGCTGAAAAGGCTGCTGGATTGATTTTCCTTGCTGTCAGCTCGCCTCAGCAGGTGCCTATTAAAGCATACCAAGAGGATCCCATTGCTATGTGGAGCATTCTAGAGAAACAGCATGTGTCAAAGAAGCCTGGTGCTAGGTTTAATGCCTACAATGCACTTTTCACTATCACAAAGCTGGCTGATGAATCTCTCATGGACATGGCCTCTAGGGTGGAAGCTGCTATGGCTGACATTCAAAATCTTCGACCCACTGTTGCTCCTATTGTCTCTGGATCCACTGGCTTTACATTGGACTCACTTGACTCTGAGCTTCAATCTATGGCTCTCATTCGTGCACTCCCTGAGGAGTATAAACATCTATCATCCAACCTGCTTATGCAGGACAATCTTGACAAAGACATGATTCTTGCTGCTTTCCTTGCTGAACAGCAGAATCAAGCTCATGCTGAGCAGTCTGTCAATCGAGCGCAAGCAGCACAGTCTGCACAACAGAAGAAAAAGGGTGGCAATAGTAGATATCCCCCTGTTAGGAATGGAGATCCTAAAAACTTCTGCAGCCATTGTGGGGCAAAGGCGCTCCACTGGCCTGAGGATTGTCCTAACAATCCTTACAACAAGAAAAAAGGCATCAAGGCCAATAAGGCCAAGGTTACAGAGGTGGAGGAATCTGAAGGAATGTTGGAAAATGCTGGCCCTGCTAGTGCAAGTACTCTTAATGGACTATCTTCTTCACATTTTGCTGATACTTTGGAATGGAATACAGACACAGGCGCCACTTCTCATATGGCACCTCATAAACACTGGATTCGAAACTACACTCCTCACAGAGTGCCTATTCGTCTTGCAGATCATAATGTAGTGTATTCAGAGGGGATGGGCGACGTTTTATTTACTCCTATTGTTGATGGCAAAGAAGTTAGACAAGTTTTATTTTCTCAAGTTTTACATGTACCGGCTCTTAATAACAATCTCCTCTCAGTTCTTTACTTGACCAAGCATAAAGGTTTTACTGTACAAATTCTTAGAGATACTATGGAGTTCTCACTTAATGGTTCCGACTTCTTACTTGGATTGGGAATCAGACGTGACCGCCAAAATCATAAACTCTATCTTAATGCCCGGCAATACATCCTGCGTAAACTCGACGAATTTGGCATGCAGGACTCTAAACCTGTTCACACTCCCATGAATCCCAATGTTACACTATCCAAAGATGACTGCCCAAACACCAGAGGAGAAAGAAGAGATGATCAACATCCCCTACATGTCGGCAGTTGGCTCCCTATTGTTCTTGGCTATGATCCTTCGAGTTGACACTGCTTATGCATGTGGTGTCTTGACCCGTTTCAACTCTAATCCTGGGCATGCTCACTGGATTGCTGTAAAGCACTTGTGGCGCTATTTGAAGGGATCTATTGATTACGAGTTGGAATTAGGGCCAGATCCTGATGCCCCCGACCTGATCACTGCTATTAGTGACTCAGACTTGGGTGGTAACAAAGACAATGGGAAGTCAACTACTGGATACATCATATGTTGGAGGAAACTGCACTTGTTGAAGTTAAACACACTGGAGCGCCCTTCAGCTAACCCAAGCAGTGTGATACCCGTCTTAGTACAGCGTTGTTATGCTCAGTATAACGACTATAGTGTTGTACTAATAGCCTTATAGTTCCTCAGTACTCCAATAGACAGCAAACAATGAAATGAATCAAAGATATGTGAATATTGATTTGGACTCTTTCTAACTGTGTAAGGAATAGGTATTTGTTTGGTTCTATTTGTACTGAAACGCATGAGGCGTGAAAATAGGTGTCCACAATTGTGCGCGCATAGATATTTTCAACAGTCACCACTCAAACTGAAGAAATAACTCTAAAACTAAGTAAACTAGGCAAAATAGTGAACTAGAAGGAATATGAAGAATGTAATCAAACTTTACTATAAAAGTATATACTTTAGAGATGGAATATGGTCGTGGGAAGGTGATTAGGTAAGCAGATGTGTGACAGCACTATGTACACTCAACACAACCCCCTGATGGAACACTTCTGCAAGTCCATCACACACACAACCCCCCAACATAGTGTTTCCTTCAAATTAAGGAAGGGATGGTTTCACAAGTCCAATCAAAGATCGGAACTTTTCCACCTTTGGTTTGGTAAGGGCCTTTGTGAGCAGGTCAGCTGGATTATCCTCAGTGGGCAGATAAGAAGGTAACAATTTCCCATGTACAACTTGTTCTCTGAGCCAGTAGAAAGTCCTGTCAAGATGCTTCATTCTGCCATGATGTTCTGGATTCTTGGCAACTTGGATGGAGGATTGATTGTCGACATGGATAATGGTAGGACAGCCGACTTTATACCCAAGCTCAGTAAGGAGAGAACGAATTGCCAACACTTCTTTGCCCACTGCATTTGATGTTGAGTGTACATAGTGCTGTCACACATCTGCTTACCTAATCACCTTCCCACGACCATATTCCATCTCTAAAGTATATACTTTTATAGTAAAGTTTGATTACATTCTTCATATTCCTTCTAGTTCACTATTTTGCCTAGTTTACTTAGTTTTAGAGTTATTTCTTCAGTTTGAGTGGTGACTGTTGAAAATATCTATGCGCGCACAATTGTGGACACCTATTTTCACGCCTCATGCGTTTCAGTACAAATAGAACCAAACAAATACCTATTCCTTACACAGTTAGAAAGAGTCCAAATCAATATTCACATATCTTTGATTCATTTCATTGTTTGCTGTCTATTGGAGTACTGAGGAACTATAAGGCTATTAGTACAACACTATAGTCATTATACTGAGCATAACAACGCTGTACTAAGACGGGTATCACACTGCTTGGGTTAGCTGAAGGGCGCTCCAGTGTGTTTAACTTCAACAAGTGCAGTTTCCTCCAACATATGATGTATCCAGTAGTTGACTTCCCATTGTCTTTGTTACCACCCAAGTCTGAGTCACTAATAGCAGTGATCAGGTCGGGGGCATCAGGATCTGGCCCTAATTCCAACTCGTAATCAATAGATCCCTTCAAATAGCGCCACAAGTGCTTTACAGCAATCCAGTGAGCATGCCCAGGATTAGAGTTGAAACGGGTCAAGACACCACATGCATAAGCAGTGTCAACTCGAAGGATCATAGCCAAGAACAATAGGGAGCCAACTGCCGACATGTAGGGGATGTTGATCATCTCTTCTTTCTCCTCTGGTGTTTGGGCAGTCATCTTTGGATAGTGTAACATTGGGATTCATGGGAGTGTGAACAGGTTTAGAGTCCTGCATGCCAAATTCGTCGAGTTTACGCAGGATGTATTGCAGGGCATTAAGATAGAGTTTATGATTTTGGCGGTCACGTCTGATTCCCAATCCAAGTAAGAAGTCGGTACTGCCCAAGTCACGGAGTTTAAGTTCTTTCTGTAGATCATGGACAAATTGATCTATTACACCAGAGTCTTTACAAGCAAGAGTGATATCATCTACCCAAACTGGAACAATCACTTTAAGGTTACCGCGTTGAAACATGTAAACGCATGGATCAGACTCTAGGCGTTTAAAGCCAAGCTTGGCAAACACACCACAGAGTTTCTCACTCCAAAGACGGGGCGACTGCTTTAACCCATATAAGGACTTGTTTAGCCTGCAAACTTTCTCTGGTCCACCTTGCTTGAAACCCTCGGGCTGTCTCATGTAGATAGTAGTGTCAATATCAGAATTGATAAACGCATGTGAGATATCAACAGAGCGAAGCTCCATATCATCAATGGAGGCAAGAGCAAGTACAATGTGTAATGAGGACCAGCGGAGAGTTGAAGCATAGGTTTCGAGATAGTCGAATGCAGGTCTTTGGCTGAAGCCTTGAGCACACAAGCGTGCTTTAAACCGCTCAATAGAGCCATCAGCATTGTGTTTAATGCGAAATACCCAAGTCGACCCAATAGCTTTCTCTCCTGGTGGTAAGTCAATGATATCCCAAGTACCATTAGCAAGATGAGCAGAGATCTCGTCGTTCATTGCTTCTTCCCATTTAAAGGCTTCAGGACTGTGCATAGCGTCTCAATAATTACGAGGTTCTACACAAGCTGCTGCAGCATGTCCTTGTTCCTCTACATCACCATCGTAGTTGTCAGAGTGATCATGAGGGTTGTTGTTGTGGGCATTGCCCTGAGAAGAAGGTTTAACTTCCCACCATCTACCAGGAGGTTTGCGAGCACGAGCAGGTCGTCTCAAAGCTAAGGGTTGCCCATCAGATTCGTCATCCTCAGTTACTGGTATTTCTGGTTCTGGTTCAGGATCAAGAGCAGGGGCGGGTGGGTGGTTAAGGGGAGGCATATCCTCTTCATCCACAGAGTCAGGTTCAGATTCAGAGTCATCATATTGAGAAGGAGGTGTGAACAAGTCTCGACATGAAGGCGGATTCCAAGGGTAGGGAGACTTTCTGAAGGCCTCTGCAAACAACAGATACCATCCAGGACTTGCAATGCACAATTCATCACTTTTCAGTGCACATGAATTCATTGCAAGTCCGCCGCGCCTCATCGCAGGACCGTGCGGACCTGCTCTTACTGTCATAGGTACTCTATCATGTCCTTAACAAATCGCAAAAAGAATCGAAGCGCTACCTATCTTCGTTCTTCCGCGATTCCATTTTCGAAATCCAGCACTCTAACTTGTACTTTGCATTTCGAGTTTTTCAGCACATGACCACCTCTGGTCAGCTGCCACTTTGGACAGATGATCAGCCAGTGTCCCTGTCGAGTTTCTAGTTCTTACAGGTGCCGGAGTTCCGAGCAGAGGCCTGTGAGAACATGATTAGAAATCTGACAAGGTCCTGTGCTTCTTTCCTTCCTTCCCCCACCATCAACTTTGCTTCTGGTGACTGGTAAGGACATCTGTCCACTCTATACAGCTCTGATAGCTCAAACATCGCCTCACAGCACCTCCTTTTGACTGCACAGACTCTAGCTCTTGCTCACAGAGTCTCAGATCAAAGGAATTGGTGCGCTTTTTCACTGATCTAACTGATCTTTCACTGAACAGAGCCCACAACACATCCATAACAGATCTATACACATCTAAAGCCTCTGAAGTCGACCTAGTTGTCAGATCTTGGATATCAGGGCTCTCAGTGCGCTTAAATCGATGTTTTTTGCCTGTGTACTGTATACTGACTGATATCTGACTTAGATCTTGCTTGATCAAGTCGATTTTTCATCACCCTCCCTCCTCTCCCTCTTTCTATCTTGATGTAACTGTACAAACCAATGTATGTTTGTTTTGTCTTTTCTTTTTCAACTCTGTTTTGTAGTATGCATTCCTTTAGTTACTTACATGCATGTATTCAGTACATAGCACTTCATGATCCGCTTAATTTATGGGCCTGGGGCCTGAGTTTTTGGCTAACTTATTCACTCCTGAGTGATGAAAGGCATAGGTTAACCGGACATTGGCTGAATTACTGACTGCTATGCTACTGGAATCGGGTTTACCAAAGACATTTTGGGCTGAATGCCTGGCTGCGCTTGTTTATGTGTTAAATCGATGCCCAACGTCTGCTGTTCCAGATGTCACTCCTTTTGAAGCCTGGTATAAAATTAAGCCTAAAGTTGACAATCTGCGTGTCTGGGGATGCATTGCTTATGTGCATATTCAAAAGGACAAGAGGCCTCACTTTGGTTCACATATGGAGAAGTGTGTGTTTATTGGGTACCCTGAGGGAGTTAAAGGCTGGAAGTTCTGGAATCCTGTCACTAAAAAGGTCATTATCAGTGAACGTGCAGAATTTGACGAAAGATTCATGTATGGATCCAAGTCACCTAATCAGCCTGCCCTTCGTCGAGACCATACTCCTGTGACTAGTTCTGAACCATCTGCTACTCCCAAACCACCAGCCAGTACCACTAATGACTTGTTCACACCTCCTTCTCAATATGATGACTCTGAATCTGAAACTGACTCTGTGGATGAAGAGGATATGCCTCCCCTTAACCACCCACCCGCCCCTGCTCTTGATCCTGAACCAGAACCAGAAATACCAGTAACTGAGGATGACGAATCTGATGGGCAACCCTTAGCTTTGAGACGACCTGCTCGTGCTCGCAAACCTCCTGGTAGATGGTGGGAAGTTAAACCTTCTTCTCAGGGCAATGCCCACAACAACAACCCTCATGATCACTCTGACAACTACGATGGTGATGTAGAGGAACAAGGACATGCTGCAGCAGCTTGTGTAGAACCTCGTAATTATCGAGATGCTATGCACAGTCCTGAAGCCTTTAAATGGGAAGAAGCAATGAACGATGAGATCTCTGCTCATCTTGCTAATGGCACTTGGGATATCATTGACTTACCACCAGGAGAAAAAGCTATTGGGTCGACTTGGGTATTTCGCATTAAACACAATGCTGATGGCTCTATTGAGCGGTTTTAAAGCACGCTTGTGTGCTCAAGGCTTCAGCCAAAGACCTGGATTCGACTATCTCGAAACCTATGCTTCAACTCTCCGCTGGTCCTCATTACGCATTGTACTTGCTCTTGCCGCCATTGATGATATGGAGCTTCGCTCTGTTGATATCTCACATGCGTTTATCAATTCTGATATTGACACTACTATCTACATGAGACAGCCCAAGGGTTTCAAGCAAGGTGGACCAGAGAAAGTTTGCAGGCTAAACAAGTCCTTATATGGGTTAAAGCAGTCGCCCCGTCTTTGGAGTGAGAAACTCTGTGGTGTGTTTGCCAAGCTTGGCTTTAAACGCCTAGAGTCTGATCCATGCGTTTACATGTTTCAACGCGGTAACCTTAAAGTGATTGTTCCAGTTTGGGTAGATGATATCACTCTTGCTTGTAAAGACTCTGGTGTAATAGATCAATTTGTCCATGATCTACAGAAAGAACTTAAACTCCGTGACTTGGGCAGTACCGACTTCTTACTTGGATTGGGAATCAGACGTGACCGCCAAAATCGTAAAATCTATCTTAATGCCCGGCAATACATCCTGCGTAAACTCGACGAATTTGGCATGCAGGACTCTAAACCTGTTCACACTCCCATGAATCCCAATGTTACACTATCCAAAGATGACTGCCCACAAACACCAGAGGAGAAAGAAGAGATGATCAACATCCCCTACATGTCGGCAGTTGGCTCCCTATTGTTCTTGGCTATGATCCTTCGAGTTGACACTGCTTATGCATGTGGTGTCTTGACCCGTTTCAACTCTAATCCTGGGCATGCTCACTGGATTGCTGTAAAGCACTTGTGGCGCTATTTGAAGGGATCTATTGATTACGAGTTGGAATTAGGGCCAGATCCTGATGCCCCCGACCTGATCACTGCTATTAGTGACTCAGACTTGGGTGGTAACAAAGACAATGGGAAGTCAACTACTGGATACATCATAAAGGTTGGATCAGGTGCTGTTAGCTGGAGTAGTAAACTACAACCTGTGGTTACTCTATCCTCTACTGAAGCCGAGTTTGTGGCTTCCAATGCAGTGGGCAAAGAAGTGTTGGCAATTTGTTCTCTCCTTACTGAGCTTGGGTATAAAGTCGGCTGTCCTACCATTATCCATGTCGACAATCAATCCTCCATCCAAGTTGCCAAGAATCCAGAACATCATGGCAGAATGAAGCACCTTGACAGGACTTTCTACTGGCTCAGAGAACAAGTTGTACATGGGAAATTGTTACCTTCTTATCTGCCCACTGAGGATAATCCAGCTGACCTGCTCACAAAGGCCCTTACCAAACCAAAGGTGGAAAAGTTCCGATCTTTGATTGGACTTGTGAAACCATCCCTTCCTTAATTTGAAGGAAACACTATGTTGGGGGGTTGTGTGTGTGATGGACTTGCAGAAGTGTTCCATCAGGGGGTTGTGTTGAGTGTACATAGTGCTGTCACACATCTGCTTACCTAATCACCTTCCCACGACCATATTCCATCTCTAAACTATGTACTTTTATAGTAATCTTTTGTTACCATGTTGATATCTGCCCTAGTTTACTTTTTGGCTTTCATTTGTTCAGTTTGCAAGATATTTTCTCAGTTTGAGTGGTGACTGTTGAAAATATCTATGCGCGCACAATTGTGGACACCCATTTTCACGCCTCATGCGTTTCAGTACAAATAGAACCAAACAAATACCTATTCCTTACATAGTTAGAAAGAGTCCAAATCAATATTCACATATCTTTGATTCAGTTCATTGTTTGCTGTCTATTGGAGTACTGAGGAACTATAAGGCTATTAGTACAACACTATAGTCGTTATACTGAGCATAACAACGCTGTACTAAGACGGGTATCACACTGCTTGGGTTAGCTGAAGGGCGCTCCAGTGTGTTTAACTTCAACAAGTGCAGTTTCCTCCAACAGTTAAACCTTCTTCTCAGGCAATGCCCACAACAACGAGCCTCATGATCACTCTGACAACTACGATGGTGATGTAGAGGAACAAGGACATGCTGCAGCAGCTTGTGCAGAACCTCGTAATTATCGAGATGCTATGCGCAGTCCTGAAGCCTTTAAATGGGAAGAAGCAATGAACGACGAGATCTCTGCTCATCTTGCTAATGGCACTTGGGATATCATTGACTTACCACCAGGAGAGAAAGCTATTGGGTCGACTTGGGTATTTCGCATTAAACACAATGCTGATGGCTCTATTGAGCGGTTTAAAGCACGCTTGTGTGCTCAAGGCTTCAGCCAAAGACCTGGATTCGACTATCTCGAAACCTATGCTTCAACTCTCCGCTGGTCCTCATTACGCATTGTACTTGCTCTTGCCGCCATTGATGATATGGAGCTTCGCTCTGTTGATATCTCACATGCGTTTATCAATTCTGATATTGACACTACTATCTACATGAGACAGCCCGAGGGTTTCAAGCAAGGTGGACTAGAGAAAGTTTGCAGGCTAAACAAGTCCCTATATGGGTTAAAGCAGTCGCCCCGTCTTTGGAGTGAGAAACTCTGTGGTGTGTTTGCCAAGCTTGGCTTTAAACGCCTAGAGTCTGATCCATGCGTTTACATGTTTCAACGCGGTAACCTTAAAGTGATTGTTCCAGTTTGGGTTGATGATATCACTCTTGCTTGTAAAGACTCTGGTGTAATAGATCAATTTGTGCATGATCTACAGAAAGAACTTAAACTCCGTGACTTGGGCAGTACCGACTTCTTACTTGGATTGGGAATCAGACATGACCGCCAAAATCATAAACTCTATCTTAATGCCCGGCAATACATCCTGCGTAAACTCGACGAATTTGGCATGCAGGACTCTAAACCTGTTCACACTCCCATGAATCCCAATGTTACACTATCCAAAGTGTAGAATAGTTGTTCTTAGTTGATTGTTCAATGGCATGAGATTGGAGGAACAGAACAAGAGCATCCAACTTGTTCATGTCCATTGCGGGGCGAACAGAGCGGCCATTCCGGCGACTCTGCTCACCCAGGGCCTCTAAAAGGACTCTCTCCATTGTGCTGGCAGTAGCTCTCTAGGGGGCTCAAAAAGGCGGACACGATCTGCAGGGAATTGGAGCTTGTAATCATCAAGCAAAAAGCGAGACAACAAGTCTGCTCTGATGTTGGACTTGCCAGCAATGTGTCTAACTCGAATATCTATCCCAGTTTTGAGCACAATAGCAGCAATTGTTAGAGAAATCAGGTGACCAGGATCAAGGAGTACCTTGTCCCAAATCAAGTGACCTTGAAACAGGAGGGAAATAAATGTTGACACTAGCTGGGATTGAACCAGCGACCACACAGTACTCTAGACTGGTGCTCTAACCAACTGAGCTATAGTGCCGATGGTTAGAGTATGGATGTTAAGCCATATATCACTATGAGGATTGTTAGTCACTCAACTGGCCCACATTCATGTTGTACTGAAGCGGTTAGTCTTAGTACTAGAATGATGTAACCAGGGTCCAATTGCTAATGCCAACAGCAATAGCTTGCAAGCAGAATGGAGTTGTGAGATGATTCTCTTGCTGAGAGTGAGTTGAGAACCTCTACAGAGTCGAAGCTATCAGTATGAATGAGAATATGGTGAGGTGGAGTTGGTTTGTGAGCAATGTGATGGATAAGGCATAAGATAGACAACAGTTCTCTGAAAAAGATGTCAACTTTGGCCTTGCCTTCAGCTGAAGAGACTTTGTAACAGAAGCCATTTCCTGCATAGACATAGGAAGGCCAGAAGACTAGTAATTGAACCTGTCTCTTAGGGCGGAGTTGGCCATGGAATAGGACTAGATTTCGCTTAAAATCCCATCCAAAGAAGTCATCCATGTACACATGAAGTCCAACAATCCCCAACTTGACAGATCCAAACCAACAGAGAAGAGCAGATAAACTGCACCAGCACCTAGGTGATGTTCTAGTGCCAAACACCAAGCGGCGCACAATGTTATATCTGCCATCTACAGTGACCACCTGACAGAGTTGCCAGAGTGGGTGGCCAGGCAGATTGAGGAATGCCTTAGCAACATCACTCTTAAACAGGATCAGTTCTTCAGTTGGATGCTCCTTCAGCACATCATTGAGATGTTAAAGTCATGATTTATACAAAGTGTCCAGACTGGGAATTGAACCCAGGACCTTCTGGTGAAATCCCAAGATGCTCTAACCAACTGAGCTATCTGGCCATGGTTACAACTACTTGGTATCTCATCAATGTAGTGACAGAGGTGCCCTAGTGTCCTCAACCATTATAAGGCATTACATGGATATCTTTTGATCCAACCCCCTAGGTTGATTATATAGACAAGGGCATTTACACATAACACATACATCTCACCATTGTAGGGTGTCAGGATTGATTATTAATCCCAACATGAGAACCTGACCAAAAGTGTGCATATCATCATACTTGACCTTCCCCTCAGCTTTTGGAATGTTGTCATTCAGACCAGAGCTAGTCTGGTCCATAACAACTCGAGGTTTTCCCTTCTGCCAGACTATAAACATTGGGGAGACCTTCATACCAGGTAAGAGAACAAAGTCCTCTGGTAGTGCTTCAGACCATCTCCCAGCTGTAACTTCCTGATCTCTGTGAGCTCTGAGTGCAGTAAAATCATCTGGCTCAGTGACATAGTTCTCAATCCTTTGTTTAGACTCTTCTGCCCATTCAGCATCATAGAAAGGCCAGAATCCCTCTCTAAGGGAGCGCATAACAGAGGCTACAAATGGCTGATTGGGATGGGATGAGAGCAAGAGCTCTAAGCGGTCCACATTGAAAGGAGTCTCTACTTTAATGTAAGGAGCCAAGCTTTAAGAGTTGATTGGATCTGAGGATTGTTCAAGAGATGTAAAGGAGGTGAAGGCAAAGGAGGTGCAGAATAAGTAGAAGAGATACTGGGAGGAGTGATATGAGATGAATGAGATGAAGAAGACCATAAATAACCCCTTCTGAAGCGAGGTGCAGGTGTTAGTGTTGAGTGTACATAGTGCTGTCACACATCTGCTTACCTAATCACCTTCCCACGACCATATTCCATCTCTAAAGTATGTACTTTTATAGTAATCTTTTTGTTACCATGTTGATATCTGCCCTAGTTTACTTTTTGGCTTTCATTTGTTCAGTTTGCAAGATATTTTCTCAGTTTGAGTGGTGACTGTTGAAAATATGTATGCGCGCACAATTGTGGACACCCATTTTCACGCCTCATGCGTTTCAGTACAAATAGAACCAAACAAATACCTATTCCTTACTTAGTTAGAAAGAGTCCAAATCAATATTCACATATCTTTGATTCATTTCATTGTTTGCTGTCTATTGTGTTGGAGGAAACTGCACTTGTTGAAGTTAAACACACTGGAGCGCCCTTCAGCTAACCCAAGCAGTGTGATACCCGTCTTAGTACAGCGTTGTTATGCTCAGTATAACGACTATAGTGTTGTACTAATAGCCTTATAGTTCCTCAGTACTCCAATAGACAGCAAACAATGAACTGAATCAAAGATATGTGAATATTGATTTGGACTCTTTCTAACTATGTAAGGAATAGG